>OZ005740.1:350143428-350496284 GCA_963930735.1 Dioctria linearis | reverse complement strand
AAAGCAAGAAATTCTTCAAATGAATAAATGTTACTTACCATACGTTCAGAATTAATTGTAATCACGAGCGATAATTACTAAAACACAAATTTTTTACTTTTATGCTCACAAAATTGAATATCCACGTTGCGTCTAAAAACGTGCTTGTTGAAGATTGAAAATAATTATGGTGGCACGCGGTACCGTTCTAAGTTATCGACTTGGGAGGTGGCTCGATCTGTCGTGTGTACTGAGAACTATTAAGATTGTGCCAACCAACCCCTGTAGCCAACCATACCCGGTCTCCCTACTGCATCTTTTCATGAAATGGGACAAATCTAATGTTTTCTTTTATTGCACTTTTTGGAAGCGTTTTTGTGTATTTCGCCAATAAAACTTTGCGCGCATACGGATGTGCTATAGTGGAATTGAACTTTTTATTTTTATTCGAGTGCTCTTCATTCGATATTCGTGTATACCGCCAACGATTGATTAATCGACAACCAGGATCTAATCCAACAAATGCCTTGAAATATTCGGACCGAAATTTGGCTTGTTTTGTCGTCTTAATAAGGGTTTACAATGGCAGAGTAGAGTGGAGTCACCAGATTACATTGTCTCTCCTTGTCGCAAGCTTGCACTTTAATATAAGCTTTTCGCGCTTCCCACCAGAATGGATTTCAGAGAGTAGCGTCAGATTTGAAAAATTCCTAATCTCACGTTGGTGAGATGATGAGAGAGAGAGATTTGGAGGAAAGAATCACCTTAAAGATGTGCTTTCAGAGGGTAGCACAGCTACTTCCTCTTCTACTAGTACAAATAAAGTTATTTTACTCCAGAAAATGTTTCTTTTTTTTTAAATACTTAATGAAATGTGTGGTTAAAAATATAATAAAAGTTGTGTTTTATTATTTCATAACTTTATTTATTTTATTTTTAGTACAAAACGAGTATACTCTTTAACGCTAACACTATTGTCATTTGCTGGTATAAAACTGGTACTTTTACCTTCACACGATTATATCTATTTTTAATTTTTCTATCATATTAACTCGCAATCTAAATTGAACTATGTATTTCCTACAAGTATTTTTGCGGAATGACATCTTTCGTTTAGTGCAGCTACTTTCAAGAATGTTTGTAATTCAAAATGTTGCTTTAATATCTTATATGCACTGCTTTGTATCCACAGTATACACAGCCATCTTGTTAGACTGACTTGTGCATATGTACTAGCTTTGAATGAGGTGTGTTAATAGGATAGTACATTTCTTTGGATTTCTCCTTTCTCAAACTGCTATGGGAGAACCAATTATGGGTTTCTCTAATTAAAAAAATCTACAACTTCATTGGGAATAACTTCTGAAGCTTTTGAGATATATTTAGAAATGCAGCACACTATATTAAGTTTGGGCAAACTATTTTTAACATAGTATAAAATGAGTTTTTGCTACCACATAGATTACTTGTTTCATCTACTCCAAGTCCTATTAATTTTTCTAATTTAAAATTTACTTTCAGCAGAATATTTTTAATAACCTCAAAGAGATTTTCTGATGTTGCGCTAACTACCTTTAGTATGCATTAAAAATTTGTACAAAAAATACCTTTATTTTTTGAAAAATATTTTATGCACATACAAAGATATATCGCTGCCGAAATATCTGTTGACTCATCAACTATTAAAGAAAAATTCAAGTCACCAATATCCGAAACTAACTCTTCTAAAAAACTAGAAGCAATAACTTTCTTGAGTGTGGAAAAAAAAACTCTTTACAAACGAAAAATAAAATTTCTTTTGCAATAGAGGGCGTTTCGTATTAGCAGGAACCGTATTCTTATCAGTACGGCTTATACACCAAAGTAACAGCCAAGCTGATTGAAACCAAGCCGTACTGATGAGTATACGGTTCCTACCGATACGAAACGTCGTCTTTGGCAAAATAAATTTCTTTTTCAAATAGTTTTTTCCACTCAATTTGCGAGCTGTGGATTTAACAGCAAACTCGGTTTATTTTCATATTGACTAAATTCGCTATATTTATTTACTTCATAGTAAAACTCTCTAATTAATAACTTTTCCTGATTGTGGCAATGGATTTAGAGCGATGAATTTTAAGATGATTTTGCTGCGAATGACCTGAAGTTGACGGTTGATATATCATTTCTTTAAAAATATCAGAGGTTTTGTCTTCCACAAAACTTTGTTTCAATTGTTCTTCCAACTTGCATCAAACTTATAACATTTAAAACTAATTTTATTTCTTTGCTTGCATTTTTGTAAGGACAATAACACCTATAATATTACAAAGGCAACATAATTTCTTTTATTAAAAAAAAAACCTTTTCTTTACTCACCACGATTTTGTAATGAACGTTGATTAAAGCTAAAACTCCTTGCGGATTCTTCAAAGCTTCTCTGTGTGTCTTTATGTCGATCTCATGTGCTCTTACATCTGTTTTGCATACATTACAAAATACACATACTAAGAGTGATGCTCCTGAAATTATTTACATATATCTAAGGACTGTTTCAGAAAATACTGCTCCAAATAAAACACCAGTTTGAAGACCATTTAAAATTATTTATATTTCTGTTTAATTTTCTTTAATTCATTAGAATAGTAGAGTAATAGAACAATAATTATTAAAATTATGTATTTATACGTTTTCTGGAATATAACCTCACTTTTATCTTAGCACCTTTCATTAATTTTTGAAAAGTTTCTGGCAACACTTTTCTACTGGCAGAAATCCATAAATTCTTGAAATGTGGTAATGGGGTTTCACATTTGCCTTCTTTACGCAATATATTCTTTACCAGAGCCCCCGTATCTTTCTATATAGGTCTGAGTTCTGGCGTATTGGGTGGATTGTCACTTTTCGGGACAACGTTAACGCCGTTTTCTGCAAGCCATTTCAAGGTTGTAGAAGCATAGTATGCCTGCAATATGATTTTTAATTAAGGGCAGCAGCCTTTTTTACAAACACTCCTTCATATAAATTTCGGAATTTATGGTGCCTTCATAAAAAAGGGTCTGCTTCGTTGGCCACACTGGCAAATTTTTCATGTGGAATGACTTTTTCTTCATCTGGAACATTCCTCATATCGGCAGCATTATAGAATTGAAGACCTGGGAAAGTTTTAAAATCATTTTTAAAGTAGGATTCATCATCCATAATCAAGCAATCATCTGGACTGGCTAGCAAACGTTTATACAAGTTCCTTGCTCTTTTAATTGATGTTTTTTGTTGTGACACAGTTTTTTTTTTTTGCACATTTTTGTGTTTTTTTGTATGTCTTCACATTATTTCTGTTCTTAATTCTTTGCACAGTTGCTGCACTTGTTTTCACTTTTTTGGCAATATCTCGTACAACTGTTTTGAGGTCATTTTGCTGACTAATTTTAGAAGTGGAAGCATACCTCACAGTTATAGAAACTAGACAAAGGGCGAAGTTATTTCCCAAAAGTAACGGTAAATCCATGGCGTACAGTCACCACAAAAACTGGTGCAGTGTTTTCTGAAACAGTCCTGTATTGAAAACAAACTGAATACATTGCCCAGAAAACATAGTCCAATTCGCGAGAAATCGCTCAATCTGGCAACTGTGACCCAAGCAATATTCATATATGAATGTGGTGTTTAATCAAAAGTAATTAAGTCCAAAAATGTACTTTAGCATTATTTACGCCCATAACCAGTTTTTTAAGATTTTTTTATAATAATGTGCAAGGAAGTTTTGGATTAGGCTTGTGTACGCATATGTAAGACTGTTTTGGATAAATTTCAGGAATTTAAAGTAATTATTTTGAGGTTATGTACACTGTAAAAAATATTATGACTATTCCCTAAATTTACGACATGTTTTTTCCTAAAAATAAATGTAATTTTCTCTGATAGACAGGGAAAATCAGTTTAATTTCCCCAAATCAATGAATTTAGGTGTTTGGCACCAGAAAACCTGTAAAGTACGTAAAATTCCCGAAATGTTAAGCTCTCTTGGATATATGGAAGAGAACATTCAACGAATTAGGTATATTATGCTACATTTTTTATGGAAATATATTTTCGTTTATATAATTCACACATTGTTCTTGAAAAAGTTTTTCAATATTTTGCTTAAGCGTGCCCAGTGCACCGACATAACTTCCATACTACTTACTAGTATGGACCATAAGAAATGAGCTATTCAGCTCATTCTTATGTTTTTTAAAAGGGGTGGTCTTCTATCACCTTGTGGAGAGTGATGCGGTGCTATCACCTATTCCCTAAATTTAGGGAATAGTCCCTACATTTTAGGGAAAAAAACAAAACAACAATTTAAAATTCCCTATATTTTAGGGAATGTTCCTACATTTTAGGGAAAAAATATGAAAATTCCCTACATTTTAGGGAATGTTCCCTAAAATGTAGGGAACATTCCTAAAATATAGCGAGAAAAACCTACCTACATTTTAGGGATAAGAACCTAATCTCAGTTTTCCAAGGTGGAGCTTTCCCTAATCTTATCGACAAAGGCCTAATCTGTAAAAATTGTTGCCACTCACTTTAGGGAATTATTTTTTACTGTGTACATAGCAAAAATTTATTCCTCAGAACTAGAGTTGCTCTCCGTATCTGGATCAATATTGTCCATGTTTTTCTAAATTAAATTTTTATAGAAATCATGTAACATGGCTGGGGAATTAGTGATAAAATATCCTTCTCTTTTTCGTCCAAAATTACAGCACTTTCTAGATATTTGTCTATAAGATGTAAAGAAAGTTTTTCACTTCTATTGAAGCTCACGCAAAAGCATCCGTCATCTTCCTCTAAACTAGTTTTAAAAAATATTTTCCTAACTTGCCATCTGTGTTGCAACCACTTCACATTGCGTCACAGAAAAAAATTTCCATCTTCATCTTTCTTTCGGCTAACAAACCAAACCAGAACGTGATTTGAAAAGATCGGAAAATTTGAAAATCTCGTATCGTTGCAATTCCTGCACCTTGAATTTATTATTTTTGCCACAAGATCTCATCAACTGATACCAACCATGAGGCTGAAATATACACATATATCAGCATTGGAACTTCTATTTTTTTTTTTCGATCATAGCGTAATCTATATCGCATTCCATATGAACCATAAATTCCTTCCTTCCTTCATTGCTTTGAAGAACTTTGCAGCCACAAAAGAGTTTTTATTTTTGACCTCCACAGGTATCTGAATAATAAATAAGTCACACATTTTATATTATGTGGTAAAGATTTTAAGCGCAGGTAGTGATTTCGTCAACCCTGCTTCCAGCTGTTCCTTCATGCCACATGAAATGTTTTGAAGAAACAACTGCAAAATCGTGTGTGAGGTTGTACGTCCACATTTCTCTTTTGTAGAAAGCTACAGATGTTTTCAAATTTGGTGTTGGAAGATATTCTCGTTTTCTCGAATATGCCAACTCAGCCTGCAAGTGATGCTCAGTCAATGAAGATTTAAATATTTTATTTTCATAATCTGCATTTTTTTGATTTCTCGGCTATTTTAATCTTCATTTTTAGTGTGTTACATAAGAAGTTAGTAGGTATCCTGTTGAGGCCTCTTGAAAGTCAAGTTTATTTTGTGAAATTCTCTTTTATAAATTATTTCGGATGCATTTTTCATTGGCGATCTTTTCCTCATACAAAGAATACATTTTAGGCAAATTTAAATTAGATGGTAGAATCAACTTGTTATTTAAGGGGGTATTCTAGTCTAGAGGCCCGAATTTTAAGTGATTTTTGAAGTGCCGTAAAAAAAGGCAATCAATATTTTTCTATCCATTTTTTTATGAGTTATTTATTAACATTGCAAGAATACAGAAAAAAATTAAAAAATTGAAATAGTTAAAAATTCAAAAAATTAGCAGCTGATGAAGTGGGGGGCCTCAAAATATTGGCGCGTGATCATGCCCACGATTCCAACCCGCCTAGCAATCCGAAAAAAAAAAAATAAAAAAGATCATTAGTCTAGAGTAATGTCGCTTTGTCCGGAACTAGGGAAAAGTTGAAAATTTTTTTTTTTCACAAAATGGCCGTTGCCTAAAAAGAAAAGCAATTTTTGTACCACTTTATTGACTTTTTCGAATTTTTTAAAAATAGTAAAAATTGAAATTTTGGGATGAGGCTAGTTCCGGACATAGACAAGTCTATAAAGAAGACTCTCAAAAAAATTTCTAATAAATCGGTCCAGTAGAACTTGAGAAATCGTGTGGGCATCGTCTTGAAAAAGGCAGTTTCGAGAAAAACGCGTTTAAGGTGTAACACCACTGTAAATTTTTGGAAAAATCGTTTTTTTTTATTGGCTTAAAAAATAGTTTAAAAAGGTCCCGTGCGAGAAAAAAAATGTTTTTCCTTTGAAAATGGAGGTCGTCACCAAGCGCGTCAAACTTGCTCCGAAGCATGTCCCGGGAAGATGGCTGTGGAGCCGCCATTTTGTTGTTTTTTTCGCTGTCAAAAATTTATCAATAAAGTTCAATGTATGCCCGATAATACCCTTAAAAAGTTTTTTTTCAAACACCTTTAATTTTGCGAGAAAAACATTCGTGAAAAAACTTTTTTTTTTAGCCGTTACAGAGGCGTTACCCCTTAAAGTCCATACGTCCACCCACGTGGTTTGGAAGTTAGAATTCAACTGTTAGCAGCTGGATGCAAGTGTCTCATTAGAAAGAGAACTGATTTTGTTAAGACCGCCACTAAAAGCGCCGGCTTTGCTAGGGTACGCCTGCTTTTGTTTCACCTTATTGTCTATTTTTGTGTTATTGGTGAGCTTTATCGAAGTGCACTCTAAAAAGAGATAACTCTCACTTTATTGAACTTAGAACTTTACTATGTGATTTAATCACCTTTTATTAATGAAAATACTGTGATAACTATTAAAATTATAATACAATTCACTTTGCTCAAAAATTTGGCTTCCATTCCCATCGAGGTTTCCGCCATCTTTTTTCAGCCCCTTAATTGAAAAGTTAAAACACTGTGACAGGCACAATCAAACCATCAGCCATCACCTCACCAATCAGAATTAACAAAAATGTGTAAAAGTAATTCCCCTACTTCAGATTTCAATTCTTTCCAATTAATTCCAAATGTCATTTTCTTGACATATGGGAAAAAAAGGGATGTATTGGAAGCGGAGCGGAGTGTTCAGTTCTTATTTCCATAATTGGAACTTGTTTTAAATATTAGCTACGTTTATACGATGTAAAATAAATTATGAAATAGTCACTTTTCATGCTAGATCTAAAAATGTATCCAATTTGAGCAAATAGTATCTTTGTGATATTACACCTTAATATCGATTCCTAAAACGGCCTAACGGTATTTTTGTTTCATTGGAGTAATGCAATTTTTGCTTTTGTCAGATTTTGTTTGGTCCAAACTACATACGCGAAGCTGTGCGCTTTTGATCGAAATAATATTCAGTTTGCTTGGAGTTATGCATTTAGGATCCATTTTGAACGGAGCTATAGTTATGTAACACCATAGATATTGCAGGGTAAAAAATTAAATCTATCGCCTCTTTTTCTAAGAAAAATTTTACATCGAAGTTTGTCTCATTTATTTTGACTATGCATTCGTAATTCAGTTTCATATATGCAATTTGCGATACCCAAAAACAATCAAAAATCTATTGGCTGCACAATGCCAACATGTAAACTAGTGTGGACATGTAAACACCCGGTGAAGAGCCGATAAGGATTATGTAAAAAAAAAAACTATTCGCGTGATGCATTAATTTAGTTAGGCATTTTACTGGCATGATTCCATTGAGGTTAATTCTGTCCAGATATTTTTAATTATTATTTTCAAATTTCCAATTGTAATCGCAAATCTTTCAGTATTTTTAATAATTATACAATAAAAATTTGGTGTGATTGGATATTGAATTATTTTCGTTTGATGTGTAAGAAACTTGCGTAGAGTGTAGATATGTGTAGCTATGTGTAACTGTATTTCTCCCAACGAAAAACTAAAAAAAAAAATTAGTTAGAAAAAAATAAAATGCGAATCATTTTATAACGGTTGTGTATCGATGCGAAATTACATTACAAAAAAAAAAAAAAAAAAAGATAGGGAGAAAAAATATTTTCTTATTATTCTTGAGATCACTTTAGATAAAGAGAAAAAGATTCAGACAAACAGAGAGAGAGAGAGAAATATTTTTTAATGTAATTTTTCGAAAACATTTTGTAGCCAATTTTATGGTAAATTCAAAAAAAATTTTTTGCAAAAATTCGCATCGAACTATGTATTTTGAGACGACAAAAACAAAAATCACTTTTACCTGTAAGTCGAAGAAGAAGAAGAAAAATAACTCTGATCGGTAAGTTTTTTTTTATAGCCATCTCAGTTAAATTAAAAAAAAAAAATTCTTTAAATTGTAAGGTAATCACGTACACAAATACATAATTAAATTATCATTAAGAAATATTCGACAAACATTTTTTTTATGTAATTTGAAAAACATTAATTTATGTGAGAAACACACGATTTTCCAAAATGACTTATGCATGTAGTCGTAATCCTGTGTATCCTGAATAAAAAAGAAAAAAAAAGAAATGATAATGAAAAACTGCCAATGAACATATTCGCCTTTGTATGTGTAAGTTAAAAAATCAAATTTAATAATATTTTACTTATGAATATGAATGCCTGCCTGCTCTTTGTACTATAATAAATCGTATAGAATTACGTTTTTTATTTTAAGTATGCAATTACTTTTGTATAAGGATTTAAGATATTTAATTACTTGTAAAACTTGACTTCCTCCCAGTATACTGAAATTTGTTGTTGTTTTCCTTATTTTCTTCCTTTTTTTTATTTTGGAATCAATGTGAATGTGTACGATGGTGACAGATTTATTTCTGACATACCCAAAAATATCTTTTGTTATAAACATATAATTTTTGTAAATAATTACTTTTTTTATTTTTGATTAATTAAGAATTATTTATAAATAAGAATGTTTTCATTTTCTATGGAGAAAATAAAATTTTTTATAAAATTAAAAAAAAAAACAAAAGTTTTTAATTTATACATATTTTTTGAAGAATTCCTTATAGATTTTTTAAAGAATTCCTTTTAGGGGCCAAGCTGTATTTTATCTGGATTTAGACAAAAAAAATGAAGACAAATTGATGATTCTGGGTATGTTTTTTTCGCGTATGATTTCTGCACAGAACAATCCCACCGCACATCAAAGGAAGAAGCTGTAGGGGTACCACCCGTTTTGGCCAGTTAATGAAAAAATAAAAGGTTGATAAGATTTGATTTTCAGCATATTACTTTTCGAATTTTCTTTTTCTTTTATACAGTGAGGTTCCGCCTAGTGATTGCAAAATCGGTTACTCGATTTCCCGATTAATCGGCCCTTAAGCTGCCGATTTCAGGAATCCAATTAATCGGTTTTAGCGTCCTAAAAACCGATTTTTTATTAATGACAATTTTTTTCGTTTCTTAAAATATGCTTTTTAAAAAAAATATGAAAAATTGCACAAATTGCGGGATGCTGACATCACAGAACAGAGCGTGCACAAATCAACATTAACTCGTGTGAGGGGAACTTTCGTTAAGTTTAAAAATTAAATTACAATCAGTAAAGTTACGGTAAGAATCGCTCATTCCGTAAGAACGCGATGTGTCAAATAATTAAATTATTACTAAATAGTTAAAAGTGCAATGCAAAAATTAAAATGGAATAAAAATGGCACTGCGATTTAATAGAAAAATCTTCAATTAAATTATCTTCCATTTGTTATTTTTTTCAATTTTACCACTTTTTAACATTGAAAACACTAAATTCCAAGATAATAACTCTTACGGAATGTGATGTATATTTAGGCTAAAAATACCAATTTTTCGTAAATAAACCTCAGTCTCGCTCGCTCAATTACGTAAAGTTATTTATTTCTATTGTAGTTCAGCCTTTTCACTTTCGTTAAACTTCTCAAAAAGCGTTAACTTTTCTTTGCCGCAAACGATACATCTGTGGTTCAAAATGGTTGTCAAAATTCGAGTTATTTCCCTTCTTTTGTAATTCTCTACCGAATGTAACCTTTTCTTAATATTTTCTTATCGACATGAGTTAACAATTTCTTATATGTTTCTGGTGGAAATCTTTGCATTTTCTTAAAGTTATTCTTAACGCATTCCTTACCTTTTCTTAGACCTCGAAGCAACTTTTTTTTAATATTTTCTAATAGTTTCATAAACATTGAGATAATAGGCAAAATAGTACAACCAACTTGTTGTTTCATTATATAAATTTGTCATTATAATTAATGAACGGAATTTCGGTAGCTAAGGTACGATAATCAGAGGAATATCTTCCAAACTCAGTTTTTATGATATTTCTCTAATGATCAGACGCGTTCATTAATTATATTATGAAATAATAAGTTGGTTGTAATGTGTTTAAGGCGTTTCGTATCAGCAGGAACCAATACTCTTCAGTACGACCAGTGCCGCAGATGCCAGAAGAAAATGCTAAGCAGATCTAATGTATAGTCTCTTTCAAGTTGGTTATATCTTGCCTATTATCTCAATGTGGTTATGTGGTTATAATACTTTGAAATCAATTCCTCCTACAAGTGTGGAACCAGAGACGGTGTTTTCAGTATCTGCAAATTTGTATCAAACTGAGATCACGATTAAGTGATAAACCCATTGATAACTTATGCTTTCTACGTGCTCATTTCAATTACATTTAAAAAACATGTTTCCAGAATTTTCACAAATAAATTTTCATTTTTGTATTGTTAATGTTTTAAATAAATATTTTTATTTTCTATAATTATAAACATGAAAGAAATTGAACTATTTTGACAAGAAATAATTTAAAAAAACAATTTCTTTTAAAACCGATTAAAAATCGATTAATCGGTTTTAGTAAAACTAAAACCGAAAAAATCGGTTTTTACTTTTACAATAATTTTTGCAATCACTAGCTTCCGCCCAAGTAACAATTTTTCCAATGTTTGGTGACTGAACGTGATGGGTAGTTTTATAAGGGGTATATACTGGTTACTCGGTTATATAAGAATTTCAGTGGTTATATAAGTGTTTTATAATATTACCAATTGGTGACGAAGTAATATTAGAGCTTTTTAAGATTACTAGTGGTTATCGTGGAAGTAAGTTACTAAAGGTTTTAAAAGTTGGTGATGGAAATGTTTCAATCACCAGTCTATATTACTTAGAGTAACCATTACTAGAAGGTATATAAGAAAGTTTTATAGTTGTTTTCATCACCACGTTATATAACTTATTGGTAATAAGTGTTTATTGCGGTATCCGTTGTTACCCTTATATAACTCGACAACATTCAGCAATTAAGGTGACTTTAATAAAAATTGGGAACTTTGGGTAATACATATACCCACTATAAAATATCGTAAAATTATTAGTGGCCCTTTTGTATCTACGGTGATCGTTATAAAACAAAATTACTTTTAGTGTCGAATGGAGCCATTATAAAACTGTTTTTATTTATTTAATACAATATAACCAAAGGTTATAGTATAAGAACACTGTTTTTTGTCACTATAAGATGTATAACATTACCAAAGGTTACATATTATGACCATTTTGGAGGCATGGTAGGTCCTATAGTTTATATAATATTTCTAGAGGTTTTATAAGCGTCGTTAAGTTTATATAAAAGTTTTATAATAATAATTTGTTCATTTAAGTACAAGCCGCCATTTTTTCATCTGTGTATTACAGATAAAAAGGAAATGTCGGTTAAGCCAATTCTTTAAATTGCAGATATATGGCTTCCGTTTTATTTTTATATGAAGAAAATACGTCATTTTCGGTATATAACATTTCTAAATTATGTAATGTTACCTTTACGAATTAATATCAAAAAATTTAAAATTTTTAAATATTGCTTATTTTTGGAGCGGTCTGTATTTTTTAAAAGTATCTGTGATGATATTCACAGTAGAATTTTAATTGCTGCTGAATTTCACCATGTACATACATATATGCCGTAAAATCAATGTAAAAATATTAAATCCTAAATTCTATGTCAAGATAGGTTTCGTAAATATTTGCATTATATTGTTTTATAAAGGTAACGAAAAGTAATTTCCCTAACATTTCAGTCACTAAAAGTAATCAGTCTGAGAAATATCCAAGCGTTGTGGAAACGTTACCATCACCATTATAAACATAGTTTATAAAGGTAACCGAAACGTTACTGCAACCACTGCTATGACCAAAATAAATTAATCGAGAGCACCCTAGGTTATATAAGGGTTATATAAGAAGTTATATTAAGGTAACCAGAATATTTTGGTTACTCATTTTATAAAACTTTTAGTTATATAACGTTACCTAAGTCAAGTCACGGTAACCTTTATATAATCCTCCATTTAAGCTCTATATGGGTTTTATAGTGGTTACAAAGAGGTTTCGAGGACTAGTCTATATAACTCAAGTTATATAATTTGGTAATGGAAACCATACGGTTACTACTATATAAAAACAATTGTTTTTTGGGCGAACTTAGTTATAAACCCTTCTTGTTATTAATTTTCATTCAGCTCTTTTTGTTTTTGTTTTTACTCCCTTACGGAGTTCACGTAAAAAAAAAAGTAACATTTCCATATAAATTTTGCCGCTGGTGAAACCAAGCAAAAATTTTACCCCTTTACTAGTTCAGTACTGAGTTCACTGTTAAAATTTGACGTTTCTCTATTATAATAAAGATGGCGCTTTGTAAGTCTCCAATCATTTTACTGATCATTTTCTCAATGTGCGGAGCATAAAAATGGTGGTAAAATTTTAACATTTATGTGATAGTTGACAAAGCGAGCTTATTAGTTTTCCAATGGATTTCCTTGACGACGAACACACTTACACCTGCTGCAGCAACAATCTCGTCGGCGATTTTTTATCAGCGTTAAAATGCTACTTCTTGTAGACTGCGTTAAATTTTACTGCATACTAGACTTTACGGTAAAAAATATAAATAAATATTTCATTAATTTTTTTTTTAAGTTTCTATCGAAATCAGCTCTTTTTTAGCTTTACGCTCTCAATGGGAGTACTGGGGTGGAAGCACGTAAGTTGTTTAAACCACTTTGATTCAACTTAGATCAAAGTCGTTTCAAAATACATCTAAGTAAATAAATAATAAATTTCCTACTCATTAATATGTGCATTCTGTAGTACATAGGTTTAATAAAAATATTGCGTATGACATAATGAAAAAAAAAAAACAGAAAGAAAAGTTTGAAAAATTAAAAATGTTAAAATGAAACTAGGAACAACAAAAACTAATAAAATAACACGTTGCATATAGTAGAAAAGAGTAGAAAAAATAGGTAGCGTTTTTTTTTTAAATATTATTAAACCAAGCAAGCAGAGCATGGCAGAAATGAGATAAGGAAAGGATTAGGGGATATGAGGAGAGTGGTGGAGGTGCTAATGTATATCGCCCTTAAACCTCCGCCGGAGGAAAAACAGAAAATGATAAACTGTTCCACATTCGCATTGTTCGGGATAAAAAAGCATCACGAAATTTTATTGTATGGCCGAAAGTAATTTGAAGGGTTCTGTATTCAGAAGTAGGAATGTGATGCTAACGTTTGCGTTATGTGGTCAAGGAGTGTGTAAACAAATGTACACATTTTTCTTGAATTACCCTAAACCCTAACTATAAGTGAACTCATGTACACGATGCTATACAGATAGTGCAAGACTATGGCCAATGCAAGACCTCTTGAGCAGAGCTGGGCACAAGACCGTTAATCGTTAATTAACGAAGTTAACTTTTCGAGTAACGGATTAACTTTTAAGAATATTAACTAGGACTCTTGAACTTCCGTTAACTTTCAATAAGTCCGTTAACCGTTAATTAGGTAGGTACCTACTAATTATTACAGAAATGACGTCACGCCGCGGAAATCATGCTCTGACTAATTTCGGTCGTATATGTGTGTGGCTTCATGTATAGATTCCGTACATAGAAGCCATAACGCATAGAAGACATCACGCTTCAAGGAGAAGCTCAAGCATATCTCGGATCACTCCTACCGACAATTGCAGCAACTTTATTTAAATTAAAAAATATCAAGGCTAGCGATCTTCTGAATTGCACAGCTGCAGCCAATGCCTTATTAAAGGGCATAGATAAAATGTTTGGACATCTTCTGGACGATGAACCATGCCAACTTGCTGCGGCTTTGCACCAGTGATCTCCAGTATTTTGATTGTCCCGTAATTTTAATTTATTCCGAAATATTTATTATAACAAACTAAGATTTTATACAGTTTTTTTATTTATCGTCCATGTCCTACCTAAACTTCCCCAACTAAAATATTTGTTTTTTTATAAGCAAGGGGATTATACCATATGCACATTACGCACTAGAATGATCATTGATCCAATTACGTTAATTGATCGAATGATCGTTGTGGTTGGGCAAGCAGCACACGATATCTTGACGGAAATTCGATTTGACAGATGAGTTCTCAATTTTATAAATTACCTAAATACTGTGAATTGTGAAGTAATATGTGAAAAATTAAATCGAGCCTTGTATTAAATATATAATGTGAGAATTGTTTTTCAAAATTTACCTTGAAGAATGTATCCGCAAATTTCACAATTGACATCTGACAGTGATGGCTAGCAAATCTGTTGAGTTTTCCAATAAGTTGCAGTTCCTCACCACTGAAAGCGCACTTATCGATAAAAGGAATGACAATATAAATTGCAAACGAATGAGCTTGTGGAAGCGTAATTGGTGCAATGACGAAACGAATGATCATTGCGCCAATGATGCAATATCACACGAGCTATGCAATGATCATTGATATGTTTCGTGTATCTAGGGTATAATACGTTTGATATGCTTGCTCATTTCACTAATCCAATAACGTAAAGATTACAATTACTATTAGGAGTTAACGATTAACGATTAATGTTAACTTCCGTTAAATCTTCCGTATAGTAACGATTTAACGGTTAACGAAGTTAACTTTTTTATTAACGGTGCCCAGCACTGCTCTTGAGCAATGTCAAACAAAAGCATGGTGAGCACCATGTATAATACTAAACGCGAACAAGGATGTTCGAGACCACGCTAATTATATGCTGTATGTGATACCTACATACGAAAGATATGGCAGATATACAAAAATTCTAATAAAAATTCTCCGCGATCTAAATACGACTATTATACTAGTAAAGCGACTAGCCAAAAATTCTCGAATTTCATTATATAGTACTTAAATACGAACTCTATAATAGTATGGCAATTAGGCTAAAAAGAACAAAAAATTCTAAAATTTCTGAATGCGACTGTGGAGTGGAAATTCGGGTTTCGACAGGTGTAAAGGCCGCAGATTTGTACAATTTGCGTAGAGCTCCACTGTTACACTGTTAATGTGATCGACCAGTTCAGAGTAGGTACTATTAACAATTATCCCAAGATTCTTGACACGTTTACTGTGGAAGTATCTAACTGGGCTTTGTATCCAATTATAGCGTCAGTTTTGGCAGCGTTTAAGTGGAGCGAATTATCAACAGCATATTTGGAAACTCTTGCAAAATCCTCATTCATTCTGTACACAGGATTCTCTATAAGTTGAATGTCATCTGCATACATATGAGAATGACAGTCACGCAGGGTAAGCGGAAGGTCGTTAATAAAAATGGAAAATAATAATGGGCCGAGAATAGATCCTTGAGGCACTCCACTAAGAACGGGTAGAAAATCAGAGGCAGTATCCCCACAAAACACCTTTTGTACTCGTCCGCTTAGGTATGACCCAAATAAGTTTGCAAGGAGGATAAGAGAAATTAAGTATTGTACACAGTTTACTTAACAGAATACAACAATAATGCGATCAACCCGATGCGGGTTACTGTAGACCAATAGGAACTTCAAAACACTTTCTTGCTCCAACACGACGGCTGCTGGATACACTAAAATACTCCTTTCGGGGCACCTATCCCCATTTTTGCCGGGTTTGGCTTCTTTCAATCGACGGGTATGTGCCAATGGACAATTGATAATCCCGAAATAGCTGCAGGAACTACCCTAACACGCTTTTGGTGTAATTGAGACTCTCTGCACTCGGCTATGTAATACGCCACAAGAAAAGATATTTCTGTACAAGGGACGATATCTGGGAAAATGTAAAAGATACCTTTGTGTCAGCGACGATATCATCGCAAACGTGATGTCCCGAGTCTGGGTAAATTTTTCTCCGGCAGAAATGTTTTTTCCTTTCTTTACAGAGATTTTTGGGCACTTAAATTTCAGCAAAAAACGCTTTCACTCCTTCAAATCCCTTCCTTCTTTTTTTTTACGTAGATTTTCCTTTTTCTACTTGATATTTTCCGATCTTTTATTCTTACCTTGTCAGCTCACACTTTTATTCTTCTTTTCTGACCTTTCCCAAAAACTCTTCTTCTTCCTTCTTCTCAGACTATTTATCGAATCCCGCTGTCAGCTGTCAATTGTACAACAGATGCGAAAATTGGCAGCACATTCGCCGTGTGGGCTCGACACAATTTGCCGATAGATGACAGTGCTACACAGGATGTAGCATACTGCATCGTGTGGGGCTGCGACCATAACACACCGAACACTTATAGCCGTATTCACCAAGCCATTTAATTGAAATTTAATTTAATTTCTGTTTTAGTACTCCCATTATAGAGGGTTGGGGCCCAATTAAATTAAAATTAAAGTTATATATGCGTTCCTTTGACATAAAATAACCAAATTTAATTTTAAGTGTGCCCAAACCCTCTCTTACAAGAGTAGGTACTAAAACATAAATTAAATACGTTTGAGTCATTTTGTAATTAATATGAATGCAAGTTTGCAATTGGTTTTTATCGCAGTCTTTAAATTTTTAGTTATTTTACCTCACCCAACATTACATCAAAATTTGAAATCTTTTGTGATTAATGTGAATTGATTGTCTTTATTGACTGGCCTAAGGTGGACTCATTGCAGTTTAGAAGCTTTAATTCGGCTGTGACTACGTTTGAAAAATGTTTAAAAAAGCCAAATGGGAATTTAATTTTAATGGAGGCATATTGAGTTCTTTTTGAAGTCAGCAACAGTCATATCCGGTGAGTGCTTTCCTTATTACCCACCCCATCCACCTCTGCTTGATATGCTCATTAACAATGTTTCCCCAAAAAATCGAAGCTGTCTGTATACTGGAACCAGGATGACCATAAGTAGACAAGGTAGTCATGGCGGCTGTTCTTTGTTGTTTTACTAAAGTTGTGCGGATTTCAGGGCTTTAAAAAGAGCTCACTTAAGAAAATAAATCCATCAGGTCATGGAAAGAAACTACGAAACGTGCTGGGTGGGTAGCCAGTGATACATCTATGTCCTATTCGAAGTTTATCACAATTTGTATTGACTTTCGAGGCTGTTCTTTCTTTCCAGCTCCAATCTCCCCCTATACAGATGGCTACACCTACACACCGACATTACAGTTAAATCCAACAGGTGAAAACGGAAATTTTTCAAACCGTTCAAATCTCTCTGCCAGTCTTTTTGATTGATTACAATTTGTAAATGGCATAAACGGAAACAAACCGAGATCAACAACGGGGAAAAAAATGGCCGGAGACTTCTTAAAATCAATCTGTTTCCCATCCTGGCACATGACTCGGCAAAAGTGACACGAGGTGTCCGAAATTATAGCAATTGCGTCCCCAGCATGAAATAATGCCGACACAATAAATTGAACGATAAATAAAGCGCCCGAAAGCTTCACGTCAGCATCCCCTCGCGCTTAAATTGTATCACGTCCTCCTTTTCTTGTGAATAGTTGAATGTTCTGTGTACGTCCCTCACGTCTTTTCCATAGACACACACCATCCAAGTACATACAACAACAAGTGAGAGGGGAGTGAGACGAGATGAAAAAAAGTCTTTTTCGTTGAACAGCGGCAAAGTGTCACGATGTATGGATAAAAGTGGCAGCAGCAGCAGCACGGGGAGAAATCAATCACCCAAATTGCTCCTCAACCTTGTGTCTTTTGCCTTGTCCTTTCCTTCCTTTTCCATCCCTTAGCCGTGAAAAAGATGCCTGAGAGCTGAAACTCTCACATCATGTCGAACTTCGCCTTGCCACTTTCGGTTCCCTGACCCTACGAATACTGCTGGCATCTGTAGTCTGCACGTGCTGATGAGGAGAAACTTCCTGATCCTGAAATTGAATTTTTTTTTTTGCATCTTGTATAGGTAGGTCCGTAGGTATAGGTCTAGTTACCTATGCGGCTGGTGATTTTTATAGTGTTTGATTGGGATAACTCTCCAATCTGACTTGAAATACGGGCAAGGAATTAAGGTGAGATATTTCGTCTTGTTAAAGAGACTTGAGAAATGAGTTCAATTACGGGACTCGCCGTTTGAGGTTTTCATTTAAGTACAGAATAGCTCAAAAGAAAGTGCTCATTACTCATTAACGGATTTTTAGCACAGAGTACCTATATCTTAACGGTATTTCAGATCTTACAAAACTTTCAAAAGTAAACTCATATAAAAATTGTGTTACTAGTCCCAAAATGATACTACCATTAAAATTTTAAGTGGGAACAGTACGAAAACTGTTTGAAAAGTCACTGTCAAGTCAGTTTGTAATAGATGGCGCTCAAATCGCAAACTTAGTTTATTTTTGACATATGCACACAATGTTTCACGTCAAATAGAAAATTCTGACTAGGATTCGAAGGTAATAAGTTTGTGCTTCTATGCTATAATGGGGAGAAAATGGATTCCGTATGCTGATACAGCACTACTTTTTACGTGGAAATAATATTATTTTTAATATAATGAAAGAAAGCTAAAATGGTAATAAGTAGGAAGACTCTACTGCATGCTCCGTTTTCAAAGACCGTCAAATGCTGAAGCAGTGTTTGAGTTTGAGCATGTGGAAAAGCAATCGAAGTGTTGAAGAAACGTGGATACATCATTCTTACAGTCTAGAACTAAAAGAAAAGTAAAAGTAGTAAACAGTAGATTTCTGTAGCATACTCCAAAGAAGGCAGAAATCGCCAGAAACATTTTGCTGGTAATCGCACCTGGAAAAGAAAAATGATAACAGGACAGATTTTGATGGATCGATTCTACGTTGAATTGATAATGAAGAAAAGAAATCTTGTTCAATCCCAATATTTCCTACTCGTATTACGCTTATAATAACATAAGTGAAGAAGCCCTAACCGAAGAATGTGTTCAGTTACCTTGGAGCTCCATAACCGATTCTGTTTCTGTTGAAAACCAAGTTGAAAATCTCACCACTCTAATCAAATACTTATTTGATAAATATGTCCCACTTAAAACACGGCATAAGCGACCCTCCGGCTGCCCATGGTTTACTAGGGAGGTTAAGGTGTTCATTGCGGAGCGAGAATACTTATACTACAGATATATACGGCTTAAAACCAATACAGCTTTAACGGCATACCGTATTGCTCGCAATAAGACAACTGCAGCAATCCTAATCTCCCTACTAAAACGCTATGGGGAAATTTGCGGAAGGCCTGTGTTTATGGCGAGGATAAAGTCGAATGTGATTATAACCCCCAAAGTCTCAATTGCTTTTTTACTGCACTTAACAATTCCACCACTGAAACCCGTCACGGTCTGTCCAGCAGAAGCAGTAGTAGCATGGCTTTATCTTCAGTCAAATCCTCTATAGGTGACTTTTCTTTTCGTGCGGTTTTCCTTAATGAGCTGGTTTCTTCTATTTATTCCATAAAATCTGAAGCAAATAGCCCAGATAATCTACATCCGCGCTTTATTAAGCTGCTGCTTCCGTATATAGCAAAATACATCTTGCATATTATGAACACAAGCCTAACGTCTTCTTCTTTTTCCCGAAGCTGGAGAATTGCCTTGGTCTTGCCAATACCTAAGAAGTCCTCTCCAAAAACTCCAAGTGATTATCGCGCTATCAGTATCCTATGTTTTCTAGCTAAAGTTTTGGAAAAGCTCATGTACTTGCAAATTATTGAATATATCGAGAATAATCGGTTATTTGCGCCATACCAATCAGGTTTTCGTTCACATCATAGCTGTGACACTGCGGTACTAAAAGTATCGACTGACATAAGAGCTGCCCTTGATGAACGCGATTCAACGGCTCTGGTACTACTGGACTTTTCGAAGGGATTTTGATTGCGTTGACCATAGGATCCTACTGTCTAAACTATCTCTAGAGTGCAATTTCAGTACTTCTGCAATATCGTTGGTTAGTAACTTTCTCCATGACCGGTATCAGTATGTCAGAACTGGACAAAGCGTATAGACTTTGTTACCCACTCTGCGTGGTGTGCCCCAAGGATCAGTTCTCAGCCCTTTGTTGTATTGTTCAGTCTCTACATCAACGAACTTCCCAAAGTACATGATGTTACTGTGCCCATGTACGCTGACGATGTGCAATTGTACCTAAGTAGACCTATGGGGCTCTCAGAGGATTGTATTGAGCGTATCAATTGCAATCTCAGCAGAATCACTGAATGGTCATCGCGTCATGGGTTGCTGCTCAACCCCGAAAAATCCTTCTATAGTGGTTACTATGATATAGATGACATACCTAAAGTGTTTTTAAACGGTGTCGCTATACCTTACTCAAGAAAAGTTGTAAATCTGGGTATTGCCATCGATTATTCGTAAAATATATGTAGGGTTGCGAAGATTGTAGCTTTGTGCAAAAATTTTATCCACAGACACTAGAATGAAGCTAGTTAAAGCGTTTATTTTACCCCCACTTTACCTTGGAAGTATGATATATTCCAAACTGCATAGTACCTGTCTCCGACGAGTTGAAATAGCAGTTAATGATTGCATCCGTTTTATTTTTGGTCTCAGAAGGTATGCTCATATCTCAGCCTATAAAAATCTGCTTCTTGGATGCTCTCTACCTGAATATCTAAAGCATAGAGCTCTGATCTTCTTACACACCTTACTTCACAAGGGGAAACCTGAATACATTCGAGAGTTTTCTGAACCTCATTATCTCACCGCAACCGTAATATCATTATTCCAACATTTAGGAGGAGGGTTCTTTCCCTGTCCAGGTCGCTCGATTGTGGAATTCACTTCAATCTGTTGGCGCCGTTAATGTTTTCAAAAAACACATCAGGACTCAAATATTGTGAACTTAAACTTAATAATTTATCAGACTTTTTCTACACAGCGGTAATAAGACTATCTTTTCTCGTTTTCCTTACTTTTATTTAGCTTATCAGAACTATAGTTTTAGATATACAATTTACACATCTCCTTTATCTTTTTAATTTACAATTTCTCAGATTTAGTTTTTGATATGTAAACTATTGGCTGAATTAGTTTTCCTATTCTTTTTAATTTACTTTATTTTCTTTTTATAATTATTTTGTATTTTTGTAGTTGAATTCTTTTTTATCTTTTTTATCTTCTTTTCAATAACTTTTATAATACACTAGCACCTCTCTATTTTAAGTACAATCTAAAGATTTGTAATCTTGTGTATATTTTCCGAAATAAAATGTATATGTAATTTATAAATCGCCTACCACATGTTTGCATTTGCCATGGTCAAAATGGTCGAAATATACTACAATCATCTCCCCCCCCCCCTAATTCACCAGATTTCACCACTAATGACTTCTTTATATGTATTTCGAAATATGAAGAAATTGCTCGATTTAAAAAATTTGCATCAAACGAGGAGGTCTTCTCTCTGCGACAAATGCTAATTCGGTAAAAATATACTCAAACAAGTCTCTTCTATCATAACAGGAGTGGAAAGATGAGCTTTGCGTGTTTTAGCTTTCATACTCTGTAAGGTGCAAAGGCAAGCCTCTGGTGGATCAAGAGGGAAACCTTGCGTATCGCGAGGCAATTGTGGCTTGCATATTATAGGAAGAGGATAAGAGAACTGCTCAATGGCAGCAGAACATATACCAGGAATGTAGTAAGGGTCATTACGGGTCATTGGCCATGAGACTATGCTAGAAGGCTGGATAAAGTGGCGAACGATATCTGTAGGATCTGTAAGGACTCGCCTGAAATCGAAATCATCCAACACGTACGCTGAGAGTGCCCCGCTCTGATAAATAAAACAGAAGCTATTGGGTAGCTACTTCCTTTCAAGTCTGGTGGAGGTGCAAGGCAAAGAGTTCAGATGCATATTGAGTTTCCTAAGGGAGCAGAATGGATCTAGAGCAATTTTACAGGTTATACCATGACGACAGCTGGCATAATGGACCCACTGGTGGTCTAAGTGAAGCAGGCTAGGTACTCCTAGCAGCACCCTTCTACCTAACCTAACCTACCCTGTAAAGTTAGATCCTATTAAGTATCAAATAATCGTATAACGTCTAACCAGTTCCTGGTCCCATTTTGTTGTAAGTTATACGATCCCGAAGAAAAATATTTGGAATTCATTTGCCCTAATTTGTTCAAATTTTGACAGTTTTCCCACCAAAAAGCATCCTAAATCCGAGATATGGAAGCTTAACTTACTTTCATCCATGCTACACCTAAGTGAATTCCAGCAACAATTTGCTATAAACTTGTGGGTAGGAATCGTAGAAGATCATCTGAGGGCAATTTAAGCGAAGAAAAACATTTGAAGTTTATTCAAAAAATTTGTGTTGACCTCTTAGATGACATTGCCTTAAACCTACGATCTAGAGGGTATTGTTTTCGTATCACGACGGTGCACCTGCATATTATGATTGTCAAGTACGACGTTGTTTCAATCAAAATTTACCCGAAAAATTGATATAAGATCGCCCCCCTAGATCACCAGAGCTTGATTGGTATTTCGGGGGTTACCATAAGAATTTGTATAGGTCTTAAAACATAAATCGAGAATTTAATACAAGCGAAAATTTGCGGCAACATTTTTTAGTGCAAAAATAACATGTTCGGCAGTGTTTCCGTCCACATTCGCCGATCTCGGGCATGTATTCGACCAAATAGAAATAGCTTCGCTCAGTTTTTCTATTTGTTATTTATATAACTTTTTTGTACTACCAGTTTTTACACATCCTTAAAAGAAAGTGGCCAGGAAGGTTTTCCCTAGCTTTATTTCTCCAATTCTGTCTTTTTTCCTTCCCTGTGTATGCCGATTTCGTTCACTTTACGACCTGCACAGAAAGGCTTCATTCTATACCTATCCAACGCTACGTTCATAAATTCCATCGGCTCCGTATTGTCTATTACAATTACAAAAGAATTGGCGCTTGCCCGAATGACATAAATAAACGTCTTCTGTTCATATTCAACTACACCTATGAAGGCGCCATCTATTGTATATATAAGCAAAAGCTATTTATTGCATATGCCCATAACTGTTAGTTGAGCCCATCGAGTTTTTGACATCCTCTCAATTATAACCGAACTCATTAAGCTCTGTGGACTGCATATGTTAAATTTGAAACACCTCGTACCTTGTATGTACATCTCGCAAAATATCCAATCATTGTTCACTACAGATCCCATTCTATGTAGGTACGAAAAAATTAAATTATCCGGCTGCACCGCGCAAGATTTTCCATTCCAGGAAAGCAAAGGAGATTTTTTAAAAAAAAAACCTCTAATAATCCACAAAGAGTGCTCCAGATTTTACCAACATCTTCAGTGATTTGATTTGAGCGGTACGGCAGCGGCTTGATGATTTCTCATTCGTTCAACAAGAGCAACCAAGTGATGCCCCCTCTCTGGCTTCGGCCCCTTTTAATATTTCTACTCGGCCAGCTATATACGAATTTAGGTTGGTACGGTACCCTCAACATCAGGAATCACCGCAAACCACTAGATCTGAGAAAGCCTCCAGGCAACAAATCTTCACCCCAGCAGTTTTAAACGTCTCAGCATCGTTACCTTGGCATAAATTCTCAAGGCAGTCATCCAGGTCCCAGGTAGCAAAGGCAAAGGTGGAACCTCATCATCGTCGTCTTTCATGGAGCAAATAAAACGCCACCGTCTCGACTGTAGTACACGGACAAAACAAGACACACCAAATCAACTTGAGAGCACGACTCAACTGGGAAACGAGGGATCAGATAAAAAAATAAATAAAATAAAATAAAAGAAGATGGCAAAGAGAGGAAGGGAACCAAAGGTAAGTAGTCCCTTGCCTTGCCTTGCCATGCCAGTTCAGCTCGGTGGGAACTTGGAAGCTCCCTGATCTGATTTAATTGAATGATTGTACGTCACATTTTCCTTTCCTTGTTGATGTAGGGCTCCCTTTCACGGTCGACGTTGTCCCAACCCTTGCGGTTTTGCTGTTGCTCGACTGCTCCACAAAATGGAATGGGAAGTATATTTGGGCAGTTACTGAAGGGTAACCGGCCGAGAAAGGATTACTAACTGTCCTATGTAAACGACGAAAAGTGTTCGAATTTTGTAAGGAACCCCTCCGTACTTCACCATGCACCGGGCCATGAATGGACGGGAAAGTTTTAATGGAAATTGGTCTCCAAAGGGTTGTTTGGAATTGTCCCGCTTTTTTCTGCTATGTTTGTTCTGCGGATCCTTAAGGAGGGATTATTGCTGATAGCCCAACGGCCGCTCATAAGGAATGATGGAAAATTATCGGTGCTGCGATGGGTGATGGGTGGTCCAGCCACCTAATTCTCATTCATTCATTCTCATTTCACCTGGCTGCAACGATAAGGCTTGCGGGGCTCGGACTTCCTTTGATATGAAGAGGTAACTACGCCCTAAGGACTATAGATTAACTCAAAGATTACGAGCTGTCAAATTTTTATAAGGGACACAAGTGGTGGAGATGACAACATTAAAGGTTCATTAAGAAGGCGGGCAAGGGAGTAACAGAGCAGGTCACGTTTCATCGTGCG
The DNA here is from genome assembly GCA_963930735.1 of Dioctria linearis. NCBI lineage: Eukaryota > Metazoa > Arthropoda > Insecta > Diptera > Asilidae > Dioctria > Dioctria linearis. The sequence goes on along the minus strand of OZ005740.1, from coordinate 350,471,441 downwards.
GTGAGTGAGCCTTCTTCTTACAGTAATTAAATCGAGTTAAGCGGCACTTGGCCTAAGCAGCTTTTATTGACGGCCCGGCCTTTCTCCAAGCATGCGACTAATTGAAATAAAATCTTCGACCCCGAAGTGGCAGGAGATTTATTAATTTTTAAGTTAACGGGAATTTCACATAATTTCCGCATTTTCTCTTTAATGTTTTTCCTGTGGACTTTAAGTGTTCGCGTTTCGTGTGATGCTGATGCACATGCAACTTGTTGAGGTTCTGCATAAATTCGCAGTGTGTTGCGCGTTTTGGGTGCATTTGAAAATGCTAGTTTTGCTCACACACAGCCATTCATAGAGGTTTTTTATTACAGTATTAGTGCACTGCGAAGTTGAGAACATATAGCCCAAGGCTGATACTATCTCCTCGTTTTATCTACCCGGTCACCATCTGAACTAATTATTGTCCATAATTAGGTAAGTGCAGCGCATGGAAAAATTTATCATGAACAAAACTGGCTCTGTGACGTTCCTATTTTTTTTGTAAAACAAAAATTTACATTGAAAAAAAAACCTCTCATGTTACTTTGTGACTAACGTAAATTTACTAGAAAATAAGTAAAAGTATGCGCGACGAAATATGCAAATGGAGAAGAAAGGCACAGCGCTCTTGTGAACTGCCGGTTACAGAAAAGCAAAAAGGTTTTTAACCTTGAGCACAAAAAACCCATCAGGAGTTCAGAGGAAAGTCTACGGTCGTCTTCTCTCTACAGGGTGCCTTCTCGTTGTTTATTGCTTCATTCCTCTGTTGAATGACGTAGAAATAGAAGACTGGAAATAAAACGAGGGTGGGTTGGGTTGGGTGGGTTTGGAATGTAAAGGGTTCGCGCTCCGGGAGAAAATAAAAATGAAAAAAAACCAAAAACACTAAAATAGACGGAAATTTTTAAGAAGGACGACAAGCAGGAACAACGACCAGCAAATATGGCTTAAGTTTGAGGGTATGTTGGAGTCATTCAAGCAAGCATGAGGTGGTTTTTCGGCTATTAGCGGGAAAGGGTATCTCTCCAGCTCTGACATGGGCACGCTGATTTATGACCTACTCCCCGGGCAGGTTTATTAATTTTTAATCTATGGCTGTGCTAATGAGGGTGGGCTTTAGTGGCTCCATTTGAATTTTATGACTTTCCGCTTTAAACGTAATTAGTCAGGGAAGAGCAATTTGCACTCGAGGCTTCGCGGGCTGGTTATAACACTCTGAACTACCATGCTAATTTGATATACGACTTGTAAATTATATGCGCAAGTTTCTGAATTAATTATGATACAACGAAAATTACCAAAATTTTAAACATGCATTTGCGCTAATGCCTATATATGTATAGCTATTTTACATGTACATATATACATACGTAGATATGGGTTCTTTACAAGGGGAGCGCAAGTACAGAGATCCATTTATTGTATTATTCTGATGAAAGCGGTCACACGAGTCCTCCTTTCCTTGATGGAGCTTAATATTTATATTCTTGTGAGTTAGATGCTTTCAGCTGTCCTGAGGAAGAAAAAACATATCGGAATGTATTTTTCACCCTGTAAGAGGTAGGAAAGTGTTCAAACATCTCAGATTCAATTCGAATAAAAGGGGAGACTATAATCAAAGAATATAAATCAGTAAAGAAGTACCACAACAAGAGATCAGAGTTTCTTCCTACTTCAGTTGAAAATTTTCATAAATTCCGACAGGCGACGGCAATTGCAGATTCCTATGCAATACACGCACCATAAAACGTTCCTGGAGAAAATTGTTCCTATTACTGCAATAGTCTGCCGTTTGGCGTCGCCCCGTCGCAATTGTGCTATGCCTACGCCTTTAGCTTATTTAGTTTGTCCGTTGTGTTGTGATTGTTTCAGATGCGCTTTTCTGTGCCTGGTGACTGAGTTCGGGTTCAATAGATATGGACTAATGAGCGATGAGTGTTTCAAAACTTGTTTGGCGCTGTCATTGGCGTAACTAGGACTTATTTCTGGGGTGGGCCAGGTCCCGCAACTTTCGTCCATAGGTTTTAAAAAACATTTTTTCTGCGAAGCATATACCACCTTATGAGTATTCCCAGCTACTGACCAAAATCGGTTATGTTTGCTCAGATCATTTACAAGATAGCATGTCACTTTACAAGTCGCAAACATCGCGTCACTACTTTTCTAATATGTATGTAGTCTTCCTACGTGAAACCTTTGGCCACTACCTAGTTACGCCAATGAGTGCTGTTGTGGCGCTTCTTTACTGACTTAATATTCTTTGCTATAACGTTGAAAAAAATTTTTTTTTAGAGAAAATGGTTTCAAGTGAAAAATTAGAAATTGCCAAGGTCATAAATTGTGCAGCAATATAATTAAGAGCAATTTCGAAGAAGAAAATTCTAAGAAAAAAGAAAGTGCTTACATAATTATCTTTTAAATTTACGAAATTTCGTATAAAAGCGCAAACACAAATGTGTTAACATTTTACTAGTTCCACACCAGCTGATATTATTAAAGACTACTTAAATAAAACAAGAGAAAAAACTATAATTGGTCTAAGACCAATTCTTATGATACTCTCTAGATAAATGCCTATGTGAAATTTCGTGTGGTCACCCATTTGATTTTTTTTGCATTGGTTTCTCGCATATATTTCTAGAACGGCTCGTCGGACAGAAAGAATGATTACAACCAATTTTATAGGATTTCTTATTCTGAAGAAGTTTTTAGTACAATAAAAATGTGTAGGACTGATCATTTTCAGAGTATATGTAAAAAATCAAAATTTTTATATGGCAACACCAAGAAGGGGTTGCCCGATTTAGTCCATTTTTGAAATTTTCTTTGCTATTACTATGAAAACACAATGTACCAAATTTCAGCCTTCTATGCGACGTGTTCTCAGGTAGTGTCCAAATATATAGTGGAAAACGAAAGTTTTGTATGGCAACCCCACGAAGGAGTTGCCCGATTTGTCTCATTTTCGAAGTTAATTTTACTTTTTTGTGTACAAAATTTCAGCTTTTTAGGTGAACGCGTTCTCGAGTTATCGTGCGCACGGACGGACATGCAAAAATCAAAATAACTTTTAATTTTATGCGGGGGTGTCCAATCCATTTTGCTCTACCATCATTGCTTCTGTGCGTTACAAACGGAATGACAAACTTAGTATACCCTATAGATTACAAATGTACCAGTTGCAGAAAACGTACTCATTTTGACTATTTCTCAGGTTCAACTTCGCTAAAAAGTTGAAGTGAGTGGAACTCGTTTTCGTACTGGCGCAAGTAAACTAGTGCGTATGTCAAGAGGAGGTGAGGGTTACTCGGGACAGTAACTTCGCTTGTGAAAACCATGCTGTAGCATATATAAAGTCAATGTTTGGTACTTTTCCATAAGCATCAATATAGAACATTTTAGAGAACGGACTCCCAACGCACACATATAGAATTCTGTTTCATGGCTTAGGAAATGGGAAGTATTCTCGAGGGCTTTGCGGCACCCCAACGGTCAACGACAGAGGCTCTGCCATCGTGTGTGCAAGCAGCGACATCTTCAAATAAGTTAGTTGTAACAAAGGTTTTAGTATTTTATAGCTTGACGATGTACTGGCACTTTACTTGTCTGTACTTTTCTGTAATGGAAAATGGTTCAGATAGTTTTATGTTACCGATGCACCTTGAATTCAAGGTAAGGAAGAGTGGTAAAAGGCTTATGGGTGTAGTTGGGATATTCACGGAGAATAAAACACATTTTGTAAACTTCTAGTAGTTTCTTTTAGTAGACTCAAAAATAGCCTCAAGAAGTTGTGAACACAATATAGATTCATTGCGCTATATTTGCGGAGTTTAAAGTATTAGGAGGGCAGTGATAGGAGATTTCAAGATATTGGCTTTCTGATGGCAATGCAATCCTTGATACCTTCACTTATGGAATAATAGAGCAGACAAAGAGAGCATTACCACCATAAGAGCACTCATGGCCTAAGCGGACCGAGTTCGAAATATAAAAACATAATGTTAAATGTGACCCAATTTGGGGAGGTTAAACACGTATTGATGTCTCCATTGAATGTAAAATTGGACCTTATGAATCAATTTTTCAAAGATCTTCGGAAAGATTCTGAAGTTTTCCAATATTTAAAGAATTTTTTCCTTGAGTAATTAAAAGCTGGTATTTTCGTCGGACAACAAATAAAGAAAATAATGGCCAGAAAGGAATTTTTATTTACAGCTATTCAACACACACGAAAGGCAAGTCTGGTGCAGCCTTAAAAAAGTGGTTCGTGGTTTTCTTGGAAACAACAGGGCTGATAATTACATAGGTTATTTGAACTATTCGTAATAGGCTTATACTCATCGGTTGCAGAATGTTCCTTAAAGTGCATATGTTACATGATCACTTGGACTAATTCAAGGATAGCATGTGTGCCTATTCGAAAGAACAAAGTGAACATTTTCATTAAGATATGATGGCAATTGAAGGTCCTAATCAGGGTCCATACAATGACAGAATGATGGGAGACTATATTTGGGGGCTAATACTAGAAAGTCCAATAAACAAAGAAGAACTCTATTACAAATATTCATTTCTAATTTTTTTTATATATTCTATAACGGTACCTACCTATTTGTTTTAAACTGTTTTCTTTTCACAGTCAGTGAACTTACATCAAAAAAACAGTGGCAACTGCAGAATGGTGTATCAAATAGTCATACATTCAGAATCACGCAGAAAATAATTAAAGGGATAAACTTCTTACCGATGGGTAAAAGAGTGTCCAGAAAACATTAATGACGAGCAGACCACTTGAAGAAGATACTATTAGAAATTAGTAGCGGTTTAGTTACAAAACTTTAAATCTTAAGTTAGAAAGAGCAAGCAGCGTCAGACTTTCTATGGATTTTCTTATGGCAGTTCAGTTGTAATTTTATGCAAAGCTGGACATCCGAATTTCCATTGGAAAAGTTAAAGTGTCACTGGACATAAAAGGTAAGACGCCGACAATAAAATTAAATTAAGCAAAATGCTTAGTTCCCGCAGACGCAGTTATTTTGTATATACAATAAAATCTAACAAAATTAGAGATTACTCTTTAAGATTTTTTACCGGTGTAAACTTATATTTGTTCAAGAAGGCATTTTTTTGGATTCTCCGGTATATAGCAAAAGGTAAAAAATAATTTTGTATTTTTTATTTCATCACACATCCCATTTGATTTTGGATGACAAGTTTCAAGTCTTGGTTTGACTCATCAACAGGTCCCAAATAGCGAAATTGAGTGGATTTCAAAAACAAATGAAAAAATAGAAGCAAGAAAAGAAATGAAAAAATAAAAAAATTTATTCAAAAAAATTCTTCTAAATCTTCGCAATCACTGTAAATATGTATAAGTTTTCATTTTCTTTGTGTATTATGAGATCAGTTGGCTCAAAATTTCAGAAGCTAATTTAAATACGAAATTTAGTTTTTAGGAGAAATATTGTAGAAAATATACGTTCACAATTTTCATTGGAGTGGGCTAATGAAAATAAATTTAAAATGAACTCGCAGAGATTCTTAAATTCGTGACGATTGACATTTGTCAATTATTTCGCTTAATTTAAAGTAAAATATATCAACGGGTAAGTTTACTTGTTTGAGTTCATGAGATATAGGAGTGATGGCAACTAACGCCCTCATTGTCTAATTCTTGGACATAAATATTCATACAAATGTTTATGCAATATTTGTAAATATTATATAGTAAAGGATACGTGAAAATCAGTCAACCTTTCTCGATTAATGATATCAATGCTTTTAAAATAGGGTCATCAAAATCAAATCGGTTTTTAATGTCTGTATAACTTATTCTGCTGAATTTTGAATTCGACGGCTTTTAATAAAATAGCAAACAGATTATATTTTCTTTTGTTATTTTCCAACACAAATACTTGGAGCCAATTGATCTGTTAAAATAACATTTATAACTACTTTTAATAACTCTGGAATCCGTCAAAATACCTCACTGCTACAAAAGTTTTCTTCTCACTGGACATATCAGTTGCTTCGTCTACTAAAATGCTAAATTTACGAGTTTTTTTTTGCTTTTCAACGAGAATTTCTTTCTGATTAGACTCTATGATATTTTTTATTATTGCATTTGTTTCTTTTCTTTTTAGTTGTAATTTAGAAGCTATTCTCGAGACGGGAAAGTTTATCTCTGCTTTATCAACACTTACGTTAAGTTTATTCTCTTAATTATTTTCCTTTGAATGATAATAATTCAAAATTGTTTTTGATGAGCTCCCACTATATTTTGTTTCACGAATTTTTGAAATCCGATTACTGTTAAATCCGCAATAAAATCTACGTTACATAAACTTTTATCTAGCTTTGAGCTCATCTTTTGGAACAGATCTTAGCCAGTCCTTAAATTCGTGCTAAGCTACTCTTTTCGAAAACGCTACGGCTACTTAGTTTTTTTTCTTCGGGGTGTTCATCTCCATTCCCAGACATTTTATAGATTTCTTAAAATTTTTTCAGTTAAATCTTTTTAAAATTTATACAAAAACTCACATTTAACATTAAATCTCAAAATAAATTTTCAATCAAATTTAGCGACAAAATTCATTATTGTTTAAAAATACCTCCACGTCCTTCGTTACAAGATAACCATGAAAGATTGTTGAATCATTTCCTCCAGGTCTGAATAATTCCAAGATTTCTGTAAAAAACCATAACCAACACTAGGCAGTAAAAACATTTCTTCAATTCTAACACATCCCCTCTAGAGTTCAGTATTAAAAACCACTTTATCTATCTCTAATTATCTATAAACCATTAGTTCATTTACTCTTCACTAAATTTCTTAACCTTCTTGAAATGGAATGAAATTTTCCTTCTTTAAATATTTTATTCTAAAATTACAATTAGGTGTCATACAAGGTAATTACCGTATGTATGGCAACGCTGGTTGACGGACTCCAGAAATGCATAAAGGAGCGTTTACAATGGCAGAGTGGAGTGGAGTCACCAGATTGCATTGTCTCTCCTTTTCTTGCACTCTAATATAAGCTCTACGCGCTTCCCACCAGAGTGGAATTCACATAGTAGCGTCAGAGTTGAAAAATGAGAGAAAATGCAATCTGGTGACTACACTCTACTTTGCCATTGTAAACGCTCCCTAAAAAATTCCAATAAATTTCTAAGAAAAAGTTGGGGGCTTTCCTTCATCAGGTCGAGGCATATGCTGGTGTAAAACAATAAAATGTTTTTAACGTATTTATTAATATTTTTATACCCTAGATGAAATCTATAGGGTATACTAAGTTTGTCATTCCGTTTGTTACACCTCGAAATAATGATGGTAGAGCAAAATGGATTGGACACCCACGCGTAATATTAAAAGTCATTTTGATTTTTGCATGTCCGTCCGTCTGTCCGTCTGTCTGTCCGCACGATAACTCGAAAATGCGTATACTTAGAGAGCTGAAATTTTGTACACGGACTTTTAAAAAAAGAGTAGAATAAGTTCGAAAATGAGACAAATCGGGCAACTCCTTCGTGGGGTTGCCATATAAAAATTTCGGTGTTTTATGTATACTGTGAAAACGATCAGTCCTAGACATTTTTATTGTACTAAAACCTCTTCAGAATACGAAATCCTATAAAATTGGTTATAATCATTTTTTCTGTCCGACGAACCGTTCTAGAAATATATCCGAAAAACCACTTCAAAAATCAAACTTGCATAGATCGGTGACCATACGAAATTTTATACGAGCATTCATCTAGGGCAGAGGTTCCCAAACTTGGGTACGCGAAAGACTTTTCATTTTAGAACAAAAATCTATTAAAAATCGATATTACCAAAAAAGAAAGCAAATGGCTATAATACACGAGAAGAGTAGGGTAAGTGCTAATCAAAGTCGGCTGCGCCCACTGAGAAATAGTTTCTACTCCAGCGCAACTTTTAACATTTGGTAACATGTTTTTCCTTGTTTACAGCCAACAGCTGATTTGGTTTTAGTGAAATTAAGAAACTAAGGAAATTTTAACACTTTACGTGAACTGATTAATTAATAATAACTAAATAAAAAAACTAAAATAAAAATGTTCCAAGAAAAGTTGATTTGTTTGGTGCGAGATGTGGAGTTAATTAATAACTTAAAATGCTGGGATTATAGAAATCTAACAAAAAAAAAGATAAATGTCAGGAAATAAAAGTTGTCAATGCTCGCACTGTGCTAAGCGAAAGTTCACTACGCCGAAGTTATCAAACGCTAGTGAGTCGAAGTCGACGAAGACATTTATATATAGCAATCATTCGAGTGTAAAAGACAAAACTCTTGATTTTTTCAAAAGATAACATGCAGAATTATGCTCTCAAAAATCAATCGTTAAGACTTTTAGTAGTGTAAACGCTAATTGTGTGAGAGCATCATATTTAGCTAGTTTACGTATAGCTAAGTGCGGGAAACCACATACAATTGGTGAAACTTTATTGCTGCCTGCAACAAAGGATATAGTTGCATCTGTCCTTGGAGAAAAAGTGACTAAAGAAATTGACAAAGTATCGTTCAGAACTGAACATCTTTTTAATTTAATAGCAAAATCATTTCGTTATACAAAAAAATATATTTTTTATAACAAAATAATATCATCAGATAAAAAATACCTACGCATACAAGTCACCTCGGCACATATTTTCCAGCAGGCAGCAAATGCAAGCTTTGCATTTTTTATAAGTTATTAACCTCGGGTCAATAAAAATGTACAAAATTGCCGCGTTAACATTAATTTAGTATCTAGCATGAATAAATATCCAATAATTGTAAATAAATGTTATGTTAGCAATAATTTAGTATTTAAGTCATACGAGTACACAAATAAAGTTACAGTTTTTTTAAGCCTTCATACGCTGAGTGTTTTATTTGTTTAGACCCAAATAAGTTTGAGTTTATTACAGTTTACTACATGGTCCTTCGAGCGGTAATTTAAGAACCAACAATAATTCAAGAAATCTTGAATTATTTTCTTAATTATAATCTAAAAAGTTCTTCCAGCAACTTCGTGTTTAATTCAAGAATCATTGAATTATTTTTGGAAGAAAGCAACAGCGATACAACTTCGTGTTTAATTCAAGAATCATTGAATTATAATTACAAAAGCAATAAACCAGTACTAGCTTCGCAAGAAACAATTCAAGAGCCATTGAATTGTCGCTACGAATTAGCAACAGCTGGTGATAATAATTCAAGAATCTTTCAAATATTTCCTCACTTTGCATCTTCAACCCATCTTAAGAGATTCAGATAGCCGCAAAAAGATTCAAATTAAGTTTGAATTCTTTTTAGATCAAAATCAAAATGCCAACAGATCCATTGCAGGAGGATTCATTAAAGGCCCAGAAGCATCTATTGAAGGCCCAGAAGCAAATAGCTGGAGATATTGAAAGATTCAAGACCAACCTCACCAAAGACCCACTGGAACGGAGAATCCCAGAAAAGTTGGTAGACAAACGACTCCAACTAGAAGAATACTGGGAAAGCTTTAATGAGCTGCACAGAGATATAGTGACCTGCATAGTGAAGATTACGCGTATTTCAAGGAAGATGTTTTTAATAAAACAAAGGCGATATACATTGATGCTATCAAGATCATTGAAAAATACGAAGCGATAAATAAAGCTACAGAGCCAAAAACTCCAGCACCATCCACTACAAAGCAGACTATCAACACAATAACAGACGTGCCAACACTTTCTTTCACCACTCCCGAGTTGGACACACAAACAACAATATCCGCTGCCAGTCCAGCCAATCCCAGTGGCGATATACAGCAGCCAGTTCCACCAATGGCTTACTTACCTCAGAACAACACAAATAACTTTCCGAAACTTCCGCCAATAAAAATACCTAAGTTTAGCGGAAACTATAAGGAATGGAAGACGTTCAGCGACATCTTCACCCAAGTGATAGATCACAACCCCTAAAAAAAAACGTTACCAGATTTTAGACTGCAAAAAAAGTTCAAAGCAGACCAGACCTGATGGAAATCAAAGCAACTTTAAGAAGAGAACATTTCACACAACACTGAAGCGTTCATGTATCTTCTGCAACAAAGAACATGCAATATGTATATCAGTGTATGGATTTTAAGGCAATGAGCGTAAGGGAACGAAACTCATTCATTAATAAGAAAAATCTGTGCAACAATTGCATGGCCCACAAGGCAACTGAAAAATGCAGAACTAACAAATCGTGTTATTACTGCAACAAAAAGCACCACACCTTGCTTCATAGAGATCATGAAGGTGATGAACAATCCAAGAAAAGTATGAGTAGACCTGTAACCACATATAATAAGAAGGATAACTCAAATTCAAACCAGCCAATTGAAGAAGATGTAACGATTCTACACAATAAAACCAAATTTCCAAAGGTTTTACTACCCACTGCCAAGGTGTATTTAAAAAATATCTTCAATGAATCAATACCCTTTAGAGCATTGATAGACCCCGGCGCACAAGTATCACTCATTACTGAAGAAGCGGTGCAAATCTTAAAACTAACCAAGGAACATATTAAAACAACCATAATGGGAGTTGGCGATACTAAGTCCTCCAGCAAGGTAACTATCCAAATTGAGCTAAAACAAGCAGAACGCCCAAGCCTCACTGCAGAAGCACTTGTATTGCAAAAGTTAAATTCTTTACTACCAGACGCACCAACAACACGAATTGATCCAACAAAGTTTGGAAATATTACACTGGCAGATGAGACTTATCATATTCCTGGACCAATAGATTTACTGCTAGGCGCAGACGTTTACGCAAACGTAATACTGGATGGACCGATATCAGGGCAACCTACGGCACAAAACACAAAGTTAGGTTGGATTCTCTTTGGTCGTGCTCCAGATACCTTCATCAAAACCAACAAGGTATCAAGTTTTCTGTCCACAACTGAAATAGACGAAAAGCTCGAAAAACTGTGGGAAATAGAAGAAGACATCTCCTCTAGTCAGGTAACCGATCAATACGCACAACATTTCCAAGAAACACATAGCAGAGACAGAGATGGCAGATACATTGTCCGCTTACCATTTAAGGATAATGTTAACAAATTGGGCGATTCAAAAAACAAAGCGTTCGCTCGTTTATTATTACAACTAGAGAAGAAATTAAAGAAATCAAGGAATGACTTCGACGAATATAATAACTTTCTAATGCAATACCTGAAACTTGGTCATATGAGCCCAGCTGATGCCTTCACAGGACATATATCCAGAGTATTCTACCTGCCCCATCACGCAGTATTTAAAAAAGATAGCAGTACGACAAAATTACGAGTAGTGTTCGACGGGTCCTGTAAGACTAACACAGGAATAAGTCTGAACGATTTATTACACAAAGGTCAAAAACTACAACAAGCCTTACATCAAATACTAATAAGATGGAGAAAACATCGCTATGTCTTTACAGCAGATATATAAAAGATGTTTAGACAAATCAAGATAGCTAAAGAAGATCGAAACTTCCAGCGAATACTCTGGAGACATTCTGCGACAGAACCAGTGCAAGAATTCGTGTTGAACACAGTTACATATGGAACAGCTCCTGCAGCTTACCTAGCGGTAAAAGCTTTGAAACAGCTTGCAGATGATGAAGGCGATGATTATCTGGTAGCAAAGAATGTGGTAAATAATGACTTCTACATGGATGACATGCTTTCTGGTGCAGATACCCGAAGTGACGCACGCCTACTCCAAAATGAGATAATCTCCCTCTTAAGCAAAAGTGGATTCAATCTAAGAAAATAGATGTCAAATAATCACGAGCTGTTACAAGACATGCAAGAAGACATGGTTGAAAGGGGAATCCTAGAAATTGGAAAGGATGATACTATAAAAACCCTTGGAATACACTGGAATCGGAATCAAGACGAATTCCAGTTCAAAATAAAATTCGATAAGGAAGATTCAAAACTAACCAAGCGAATATTACTGTCAAGAATCACCACAATCTACGATCCATTAGGGTGGCTAGCCCCAATAATAGTAACAGCCAAGCTCATCATGCAAGCTATATGGCAAAAAGGGGACAGACTGGGATCAAGCCCCACCTCCAGAAATAACAAAGGCATGGAAAAGGCTAGAAGGGGAGATGCAGGAGCTGCAATCGATCAAAATTCCACGTTGGATTAACCACAGAACAGGCAAAGTAATGCAGCTTCATGGTTTTTGCGATGCCTCTGAAAAGGCATACGCAGCCGTCATTTACACAAGAATAGTAGACGCATTTGGTAAAATACACACAACTCTTCTAGCGGCTAAAACTAAGGTAGCACCCCTGAAGCAAAAAATCACGCTACCAAGGTTGGAACTATGTGGCGCTTTGTTGTTGGCACAATTACTCAAGTCAACTATTGACAGCTTGGAAGTAAGCACACCTCAGATATTCGCCTGGTGCGACTCTGAAATCGCTCTAGCATGGATAGCAAAAAATCCAAATCCAAATCCACACCTTTGTGGCAAACAGAGTACGCCAAATACAGAGCATGTTTAACACAAGTATATGGAGATACATATCTTCCCAAGAAAATCCTGCGGACGTTGCATCAAGAGGTACCACCCCAAATAAATTGGCTACGCATAACCTCTGGTGGAAGGGTCCATTATTGCTAAGACAACAACCTCAAGCATGGCCTTCAAACAAACTGAAACCGTTGACATATGAAGAAGCAAAAAAGGAAGTAACGGTTTTACAAGCAACGATTCCTTCCCAAGATGTTCTCACCTGCTCAACATATACCCGACAAGTAAGAATAATAGCCTATTGTCTGAGATTCATCAACAACTGTAGATCATTAACTACACAAAGGAAATTTGACTACCTAACATCCCAAGAGTTAGAGGAATCCAAGAAGTGCATAACAAAAATTACACAACTCGAACAATTTTATGAAGAAATAACCACGTAATCCTTTCGTATTCACAGCGGAAGTTCCAGACACTGTGATTGAAAAAGAGTCTTTTATAGACCTTATCAGTGACAGTAGTTTGAAATTAAACTTTCAGAGCTCCAACCTAATCACCTTTTGGCTATCTGTTCGTAATGAATACCCAGAAGTGTCTTGCCAAGCAGTCAAATTTTTAATGCCATTTGCAACCACAAATTTATGCGAAAAAGGATCTTCTGAAATGACTGCGATGAAAACTAAATATAGAGCTTTGCTGGACATTTAATCGGATCTTCGCCTTAAGCTGACAAACATTGAGCCCGATATTAATCTTTTAGTTAATTATAAACAGGCCCAACCATCTCACTGATTTTATGTATTATTTTGATGATAATCATATTTTAATTATATGTTAAGCAATAAAAGTGTATCTTAGGTAATTTGTCTTTATTATTAATTTTCTTTTTATTGTATTCTATTCCCTATTTCAAAATTTTTGGTTTACCGGTACGTCATCATCCTGCTTACAACGTACAGGTACGGTACTAAAGAAAGGTTGGGAGCCTCTGATCTAGGGTATCATAAGAATTGGTCTTAAACCAATTCGAGCTGTTTTACTTGTTTTGATTTAGTAATTACAATGAAATGAGACAGCAAGGGTCTATTTTTCGAATTTGAATTTACTGCGAGGTTTCTTCGTTTCTCTAAGTAAGATTTAAATGACTCATCACTTACTGATAATGCTCAAAACAAATATAATTGATCTGTCTAGTGGGAGAAGTGATATAATTAAAGGTGAAGTGTAGACCGAGACAATAATGTCCACGGACATTCTCACATTCTCATTTAAAAAGAATTAATGTAATGTCCACGGCTCTAATTAAATGTCCATAAAAACTTGCTTTGAGAGAATCGCTTATACGACACGAGAATAGTTCGCTTCTCTTTATATATAAGAAATATAAATAACACGGGTCACGACTAATTCAAACGCGTTGTTCGCATTTACTTCGTTTTACCATCAATTTCGGTTCGTTTTAAGCTTAAAAGCAATTCGCTATCCAGATCTGATTTCCAGTTGATGAGTCGAGAATCACGTTCCGTTTACGACGCTGGTTATCTGTTTTCCGTTCGGTATTGACTTCGTTCTCGAACCTAGTTTACGGTTTACTCGCAATTCGTTTTCGAATCATAATGTTTGCACGGACGTTTTCAATACGTTTTTGTTTCGCTGTGATTATAGTGTTCATGTACTATAGGGGCTTGGGTGTATTAATGAAAAAGCTGTTCGTAAAGTTTACGTTTGCGTTTCACTTTAGGTGTATGGTATGTATGTATGCATTTCTGTATGCTGGGAGGGAAAGTAATCAAAAATGTCATTTCCTTAGTGCAGTTCCTCAGAGAATTATTTGAATGTGTCCTTCTTAAGTTTTCAGGTCCAATCAGATGAAATGAAATGTAATGTGTGAACGTTAGGTAATGTAGTTTATGATTTCGGAGTTTATTTCTGCCCAGCATTGTGTTTATTTGATTAATGATTATTTTTTTTAAATCTTGTCATAGGTGTAATAAGGCCCACTGGAACTGTAGTAAACCGAGGGCCTTATTACCCTACCTAACCTAAATTCTCAATGAAACTGTTGTTCATGTATAAGATTATGATTGTGACATTATTTTTTTTCAAAGAAGAAGACTGTTTGGATTTACTCTGTTGTACGTTAAGAAATTTATAACTAAAGCTGTTGGGGGGTCCTTATTATCCCCCTGGGGTTTAAAAAGGCCAATTTTTATTTTTATTCGAAATTATTAAAAATAACCGAATTCCGTTGATTTTCTTAGTTTTAACATTCCGCTGATTAGATTTTGAAAAAGTTAATGTTTGCTTTGGACCTTATTGTACTGTGGTATGTTATTGAGGCCCAGGGAAAAGGTTTTATAAAACTGAATTGTTTTTTTCAAATATCCACTTCTGTTATAGTTTTTCTATTTTTTTAGTTGTGCAAATAAATGAACTTCACGGAAAACTTTTTCTTGTAGTTCTACTATATCGTCAAATACTTGATTTATTGCAATTTCAAATTAGGTGGGTCTTATTTGCCACAGGTACCTTAAAGCAGTGTTCTTCAACCGCCCGGGCCGTAGAAATTTCCTGCCGGTTCGCGAAAAATTTCGGTCATATCGTAAATCATTGTGGCGTATTATGTATAAAACTATACAAATACAAATGTAGGTATAATAACAATATAATATCAAAAATTAATGTATTACTTGGCAAATAGTTATAAAACTATGAATTAGAAAAATACTGTTTAAAGAAGTTATTTTTTAACAAAACACAGCAGAGACTATGGACGCCGCTACTGAAATGGCGGCTAAGCAACGCCAACAACAAAAATAGGCTACTGCGAATTATGACGGCCTGTTCTCCTCTAATGAAACCAATAAATGCTGTCGACTGCGTACAGCTTATCACAATGCGCAGGCGCCGCGTCAGAGCATCTGCCGTATAGCACCGATTTGACACCGTACGTATTGTTTTTTAATATTTTGTTGTGTGTTGTGAAAAACAAGTGACTCTTTTCGTAAAATTTGACACCCACATAATGGAGACAAAAAAAATTCAAACAGCAAAATCTTTTAACGTTCTTTAATAGAAACAAGGCCAATATACAGGAGAAAGATGGTGATAGTACTGAAAGTTAGCCAAGTACTAGTGTTTCAAGTTTAGGGGAAACACATAAAAACAAATACGAAGATACTTCAGAATATAAAATACAAACCAAAAAGAGAAGAGACTATGTTAGGCATTATAATAAAGAGTATTTAAAGCTTGGTTTCATTGTAACCTCTGGCAATGAACTGTCGCCACGACCTTTGTGTGTAGTATGTTCGAACATTATGTTAAATGAAGCTATGAAACCTTCAAAACTTGCTCGTCATTTCCATTCGAAACATAAAGATTTTACTGATAAGCAACTAGAGTTTTTTGAAAGATTACGTGAGCAGATAAAAATGCAGAAAAGTCATATGAAAATGATAACTACTAGTGACAATTCGCTGCTTCAAGCGTCTTATTTAGTTGCGCTTCGAATAGCTAAATCGAAAAAACCGTTTAGTAAAGCCTTATATCTTAGATGTCGTTCGAGAAATGTTAGGTCCTGAAGCTGCTGTAAAACAAGAGGCCTTACCGCTTTCGGACACCACCATGCTACGTGGGGTATAGTGAAGATGAAGATTGTTGTCTGGACTTACCTGGACGAACCACTGGTTCAGAAATATTTACTGCTCTTAATGAGTATTTTAAGGCGCAGGGGATAGACTGGAGCAAATGCGTCGGAGTGTGCACTGACGGTGCTGCGATCATGACTGGTCGTCACTCAGGAGTAGTTGCTAAATTAAAAGAAGTCGCGCACCCTGAAGTTTTGTTTACTCACTGTGTGATCCACCGGGAGCAACTAACTGCAAAGAAGCTTTGTACTGAATTAAACACTGGTGATGAATGACCCGGTGAAGATTATTAATGTAATGCCGAGCTACGAACTCAAAGCTCTTCGCGACACTATGCGAGAGCATGAACTCACTCCACCAACATCTGCTTCTCCATGCAGAAGTGAGGTGGTCTTCGACAGGAAGGGTTCTTTCGCGACTTTTTGAGCTGAAGGAAGAAGTAAAACAGTTTTTGCGAGAGCGAAAATCTGAACTGGAGCCTTTGATGAGTGAAGAATGGCTGGCAGTTCTTGCTTACATGGCGGACATATTCAGGCTGCTTAATGAAGTTAATATTTATCTGCAGGGTTCATATACAAATATGTATTTTTACTTTAGGAAATAAAAGGGATGCGTTCAAAAAGAAGCTAGCTCTTTGGAACAGTCGCTTATAAGAGGAAGATGTATAGAAATGTTTTCTCCTTTGGATGAATTTTTGATTGCTGCAGATGTGAACACGAAAGTCATATTTAGCATAATAAAGCTACATTTAAGAGAATTAGCTGAAAATTTGAATAAGTATTTCCCAGAAAATGAAGATCCTCGTAAAGGTAACCTCTGGATTAAGAATCCATTCTTGGAAGATATAAACTCATGTGCACTTGACCTCCATGAAAAAGAAAAGCAGATCGAGTTGTGGTCTGATGTCACTCTGGTCTCCAGACATAAAATGCATTCATTGACTCAATTTTGGATATCGCTAGAAAAAGAATATCCAACTTTGAGTTATAAAACTATCAATTTATTAGTAAATTTTTCGACTTCCTATTTATGTGAAAAGACTTTTCAGTCATGTCTGTAATAAAAACCGAATAGAGAAACCGAATAGAAGTTAATGCAGCGCTTCGTCTCTCAGAAACAACGCTGCAGCCTCGAACATCAACTCTTATATCAAAGAAGCACCAGCAGATATCGCACTAAAAATGTAATTGCATAACATATTCTATAATAAAAAATAATATCTACAAGCATATTTTGGTTTTTATTTGTCTTAGCTTACAGTTGGTCCGCGAAATATTTATCCTATTTTCACTGGTCCGCAGGTGCAAAAAGGTTGAAGAACACTGTCTTAAAGTATAACTTGCTTCCCAGAAATTTATATCAGTGGTCTATTTTACAAACTTACAAATTGTAATTTACAAGTTATTTATAACAAAAATTGTAGAAAAATTGATATTTTTGGTTTCACAAAATGTCTGTGATACAAATTTCTTGTAGATTTCTGTTTCACCAAAAAGATTGAAGTTACAAAATTTGTGCAGTATACGAGAATATTTCACAAGTGACACAAATGCTGTGTTGATACTTTGCTTAAAAATATATCGGCTGTATTGTTTGTTTTAACTAATATTTCGAGGCAAGCAACAGACTATAATTTTGAATTACTTTCTATCACAAAAGTGGAACAAAAAGTTAGATGGAAGTTTTTTTAATCAGTTTTCGTAAAAAATAATAATAATAATAATGAAGAGTTTTATGAATGTATGTTCTTATGGAATATCTACTAAAAGGAAAAATATTCTCTTGCACACCTGAATCTTGTTCATCTGAATTATTTTCTCTTTAAATTTCAGACGTTATATCACTTCTTCTGCTTTTTTTTTTTTAAGAAAGGATTTTAATATCTTCGCGCCTTTCCATCCTCAATAATATTGAAAGTAAAAACATATCTTTCATAACTTGTCTTCTTGTCTTCAAAGCTTTTGGGTATTGATTGACAAGAGGAAAGAGTCGGAGATGGTTCCACAATAATCCTTTGGAATGTTGGAGACTCCTTGCTAATAATATCAATAAAGATGTTATCGAGGTCTGTGAAAACACACTTAGTGCAGCCTGCTGAACCCGTTTTCTTTGCATTATTTACTTTTATCGAAAGTTAATTAGTTAGCATTGTTATTACAGAAAAACACTTACCATTGCACCCCTCTTCATGTTTTGCTACACAACATCACGAAGGTATTTCTCATCTGTTTCTTTAAGAATGCCCTGAAAGTTTTTTTTTTATTTCTACTATATGTGTTAAGGCGTTGAAAAATTTTCGAATGTCCTTTATATCTCTTATTAGAGAAGCAAGCACAATTTTATTTAGTTTTTTCATTTTATTTTAGAATTTCTCATTTTGTTTTAAGATTCATAAACTTGTGCAAAACTCCTTGTAGTGTACAAATCTTGTGAAACCGCACTTCTATAAAATTGTGCAAAAAAAAGCTGTTCATCTACAATTTTTCTGCTTTTTATCAGAAATTTGTAAAATAGTTATTTGTACATTGTGAAACAGAAATTCATATTACAGATTTGTAATTGTGATCTACAAGTACTAATTTGTAGTTGTAATTTGTAATTTTGTGAAATAGTCCACTGGTTAGTGATTTGCAGCCGTATTAATTACGAAATTATATGGATTTGAGATTTTTTATACAACATCCAGAACTCAGAAATGATATGAATGGACAGACAGAGGTAGATTTGATTTTGCTACTATATATATAGCACATAGAGCTTCTTGAAACTCAGAGGGCTATTATTTTTATTATAAAAAACATTTTTATGTGCTGATTTTTCTTTAATATAATTCTTGAAATAACATTTATTTTTATGCACTGATGCCTTTTTTTAATTATGTTCGCTGCCCCAATTACACAAATTCAGGCTATAGGTTGGCATAGCTCGGCAAGGTTGTGCATTTGTTCCACAAATTTTAGAAGAAATTCGTCGAAAAATTCATGATTCGGTCTTCGCCTTAGATTTAGGCCAAATTACTGTACAAATTTGTGAAGCGATATATCCGGACGAAATCGCAGTTGGCTTGGTCGGAGAGCTTTGAAATTTTATTATTTTAAAAAATTATCGTGACAGCCATCTGAATCCTAAGCTAAGCTCTTCTAGGTTGGTTAATATTTCTAAAAATTATGTTATTAAATTTAATACGTATATAAATCTGTCAATCACGGGATAATTTTAGTATTTTTAATAATTATTTAAAACTTCAGTGAATTTTTGCTAAAGTACAAAATGTGGACAATTCGTGATATGTTCGGGCTTGACTACAAATCAGCCAAACCATACATTTTCGGTGTAAGTTGCTTCTACATCATATTTAACATAATAATTTACGCCATTATGCTAGGGAATAGCAAAATTCCCTCTTACTTCACCGAATTTTATAAAAATCTATCAGTGGATGATAAAGATGTTGCTTTGGTTGGTAAGTAGTAGATGTGTGCCGTTACTAACATAATTCTCAACAGATTTTTGTTCATTTCAGTGTATAAATCAAATGTCATAGCTTATACCATTCTGAATATCGTGGCTTTCATTTTTAGTCTCTTGCTATTCTTCGTAAAAAAGGTAATTTACAGATCTGAAATTTGCACATTTTTCGAAAGTTTTTGAAATTTTGTTTTATTTACAGAATAAAAAGTGGATTTTTGTATGGTGGATCGTTATCCATGCTTTCTTAAGTTTTGGCGAACTGCTTACAACTCACACCCTAATCGAATACTTGCGGATAGAATTTAAATATTTCCCCTCTGCCGTTTATGCTTTAGTAAATGCAAAACTAATGTCTGCGGGTTAGTAATGGCTTGTAAAGTATACATTTAATTAAATTTTTTAATATTTATCCCCCGCAGGAATTTATGTTTTCGTCTGGTGGGCTGTTCTTGATTATTATCTTGAAAAACAGAAAGCAGATTGGGACTCTGACTGAATATTCGAGGTTTAAATATTTTTTGTTATCCAGAATATATTATAGCTGTTACTACTAATATTATTTATTCATTGTGGTTTAAAAATTTTAAATTTACAGTAAATTTCTAAGAAAAAGTTGAGGGTCGGTCAGGTCGAGGCATCGTTGATTTTAAATTGAAGCGAGGCATTACTTTCTTACCCTGTGTTACACGACCAATTCGAGGCATCGTCAATTTTGTATTCCAATGAGTCGTTACAGATTTTTGTTCTTCTTACCCAGACTTTATATGTGATTAATTTCTCTATGCTATTATACAGTCTAAAATCAATGTCGGTAGATGAAATTCTGAAGAAGAAAGGCTCAGCAAATTTCTAAAAAAAAAAATGTTTATCTGACCAGACACAACTTGTTCGTATCGTGTTCAGCCAACGAATAATGAACACGAATTCTGAAGAAATGTGATCGATTAATGGCTGGATTACATTAACTATGTTCAATTAGCCTAACTTATAAAACCCTCTCTCATATATAATTACCTTGTGAAAAGAATTTCAAAAGCTAGTCAATTGCTTGTAAACTCTGCCGGTTTGCCGTAAATTTGTTAAATAATAATTTTCCTTCAAGTCCACATTTTTAACCATTTCTTGCATATAAAATCATTTCTTTTCAGAAAATCAAATATTTGTCATGTTTTTTTCATAATAGATTTAGATCTTGATTATTAACAGCAACGGAGTGCCAGCGTTGGTTAAAATTAGGATTAGAGATGAGTCGGCGACCACACCGACGACAACGACGATGACTACGCCGGCGGCGGCGTGAGTAATGTAATGCAATCACTGGCATGTAATGTATGTGTAAATGGACCCACTCATCTCCTGTTTCATGTGGCACCAGTTTTGATTTCAAAAAGTTGGACCAAAGTTGAACCAAAAAATGCGTGAAAACAAATAGCGCACCACTTTCATATTCCTGTCTCTTTCCGTGAGAGTGTACTTTCCCACTGAATTGTAACGATTCGGTACAAGAAATTGTTTGAAGTTCTGTGGTATTTCCAGAGCTAGCAACTTGATAATAAAAACTTTCCTACCAAAACAAAACAGCATTAAAGCGACTACGGCTTAGACAAAAAGATAAATTAAAAAATTTATTATATTTGAAAATTTTTAAAAATTCTAGGCAGCATGTAAAAGGAAGTTAAGGGATTACCACAATTCTTTTGAAGCTATTAACCAGGAAACAATTTGGCGAACGTCCGCCACAGCGAAACTTAAGCTACAATAGAGCGGCATAATGCGAAACATTGGAGTAAATGCGACAGAGTTAAAACATTTATGTTATCGAAGCGATATAAAAGCGAAACGAGAATTTTAGTTTCAAGATTTTCGGTTTTATTTTTCCATTCTGAGTTTGCATTTCAGCGTAAACAGAAATTTATTTTCTTTGTATTTCTATCAGTGAATTGTAAAAGGTGAGCAATTAAAATTACATTTAAATAAAATGAGGGGCTGCGTTTATAGGAGACTGGATGAGATTGTTGGGCAAACATTGGTTAATAATTTCATTTGCTTTATATTCATTTTGGATATAATTTTAATTTATCACATTTTGTCGAAAAATAAAGACAAAGTGAATCCCAAGTTATACCACCAATGGGATACTTGTTCTATCAAGATTTGCTCCTGCTCGAGGTATCGCTTTCCTATCTCATTTGAATTCACTAGCGAAATTCATGTTTCACTTTGTGATATTTTTGCGATTCACATTGGCTTCGCAAGGTTTGCAGGGTAGTAAAGAACGATTTGTTGAATTTGTATCAGTTTCATTTACATCTGTGTGCAAACTGACTAAGATCTTGTTATCATTTATAATGAAAGTGGTGATAATACGTTATCAGAAGCAAGCCGTGCTCGTCAAGTAATTATTAACAACTTTAATAATAATTTTTGCTTACTCCAAGCATACGCAAGGCTAAACATTTTGTTTTTAATATCTTTAGTTATCTGCAAAAAACAAACCTCCCGTAAAAATGTATTTCTTTAAAAAATTTTATAGTAAAGAATTTTAAAATTGTGGACATTGTAACTTATTTCTGCGTTTTTATTTATTCAGGTGAATTTCGTTTCTTCTAATTCTAATTTTGTATTTTTTATATTTCTTGAAAGTCTTCGAACGAAATTGCTGTGAGAAAATATCTGTTACCCGTGTACACATTTTTGACAGAAAAAAATAATTTTCACTTTTGGTGGAACAAGGAAGTGTACACAAAATTGTGTGCAAACGCGTAAACTTATAGTTTAGGAATCTGGCCCCAGTGCTCCCGTCAATCGATTCGAATATTTTTATAAAATCAAAATGTTAACATATTAGCTGCGTTTTTTTATATTGATCCGGTTCATTGCAAATTTCAAGTTTTGGTTCTCAAAAATGTCTGTATGATTTTACATATGAGGGAAATTATCAAATTGCCATGATTTCAATCTTCACAAAACATCAAAATAGAACTTTAGTAAAATTTGGTTCAAATTTTGAAGTTTTTACCCAACAAAAGCATGGCAATGTGATTTCTTATGAATTTAGAAAACCATGTAAATTTATAACCGTTTTTGCAGCTATTGTTAAAAATCTCTGCAATTTCTCGTTTAAAAAAAGAAAACGAAAACTCACTTGTCGTTGGCAACGTTAATTTCCATAAAATTGACCAAAAATTATTTTTGCAACTCGCTTGCTTTCTTCGCTTTAATTGCAGCTATTTTATCTACAAATTTTGAAATATTAATAAATAACAAATAATTTTGAAAATATCTCGACAAAAACTCAGGTTCATGTACTTACTTCAACAAAATGCCTTTGAGAAAATTAGGTTACCGTCAGTACGTTCACATGAATACTAGAGTATTGACTTGAAATCCACTTGAAACTCATGGCTGATTTACATTACTCGAACATTGCTAGAAAACAGTTGTTATCCAAAGCCGTACGTGCCGCTATAATCAACCCATTTGGATATCCAAAAAACAGGCTACGCTGCAGGATCGGTGTTCTTTCTCATCTCTTAGATTGCCGGCAAGTTGAACAGGATTAGGTGTTTATAGTTTGATATTGCTCATAAATTAATTACATCTTACCTGTACCCATAATTATTCATAGGCATCTATATTGAAGCCGTAATAGCATCATGCAAGTTATTCTTTAAAAATGTTGAGTCCAGTTTTGTATCGTTCACTGCGATTACATTTATTTCAATTAAAGTTGTTCTCCTGCTGCCCTTGCTCTCAAGATTCTCCAACAGAGCACGCAATTGACAGAAAAGTCGGCCATACTTGTTAATATTTGTATCATGCGTTGCGTATAAACTATCTATTGATTGCGAAAATACTGCCTTGTTATAATATCAGATGGCGCCACTTGTACCATTTTGAACAGTTTTGCTTCTACGCCGAATCACTAAAAGTTCTACAACTGAAGAAAAAGCGTGCGGTTCAAGTTTACCCAGCAAACAAATTGAATCGAAAATAATTCGAAAGTAACTTGCCATGGTCAAGAATAACACTCGAAATAAATATTGCCAAATGGTCGTTTGTAATTTAGGCGGGCGACTAAATGGACATAAGAAGGTAAGTTAAAAAAGGTAATATATGTTAAGTAATTCGCCTATTCCTTACCAAAACCAGATGTATGTATAACTGCGGGGTTGAATTTACTTTTGATTTACAATGATATAATTACTGAACCTTTAACGAGAATAATAAATAAATGTATCGAAAGGGCGGAGTTTCCAGCCTGTTTGAAATCTACATGCAGACTTCAAAGAAGGAGATAGAAAAGACCCAAACAACTACCGACCCATAGCGCTCCTCAATGTGTTCAGTAAAATATATGAGAGACTACTTCATAATCAGCTTACAGCATTTATTCAAAGTAATGGTGGATTTGATAAAAAGCAATATGGATTCCAAAAGCAAAGCAATACGACGGCTATTATATCTGATGTAATGGAGTTCATTAATAAAGAACTCGATGCAGGTAATTATGTTATTGGAGTATTTGTCAACTTGAAGAAGGCATTTGATACTGTGGATCATACCGTATTGATAGATATATTAGCCGAATTGGGAATTAGAGGAAAAGCAAACCAGTTACTAAGTAATTATCTCCAAGCAAGGCAGTGTTGTACAAAAGTGGGAAACAGCTATAGTAAGAATGAAGCGATGAGTACTGGAGTCCCGCAGGGATCAATTCTAGGTCCGCTCCTTTACTCTCTGCACATCCAAAATTTAATGGAGGCGGATTGGGCGCGGAATACTACATATATGCTGATGATACCCTGTTAACATTTGGGAATTCTTTCATGATCCAGATATTTCACAAGCAAAATAAATATTCTAAACAATTTCACTTTCTCACGATGTTCATTTTTTCGTAATTCTTTTATTGCAAACAAGCAGCATAAGTGCAACACAAACACTTCTGACCAGTTGCAGTGCTTGAGCAGCTCACATTACGTCTGGCCATTCAACACTCTCAAGGTAAAATTTCTGACTTCCACCTAGTAAATTCGTGAAAAATTTATTTCCCAGGGAGGAAAATATTGCATGCTAAGCTTTTTCAATGGATTTAGCTAAGTTAGAAAAAGATCGCAGGTAAGAGTTTTTTTGTTATATAAAAAAGGTGAATTGTTGAAATAAAGCTAGTTGCGTTGAGTAATTTTGGAAGAAACAAGCCTATTTTGCTTTTCTCTTGGAGAGGCTGCCAAGAGCATAACCATCCAAAACAACTGGAGTATCAGTACAAGCACTGTTTGCTCCCACAACAAAATCACGGTACAAGCACCGTTGATTTGATTCATACCAAAATAAGCATTTTGGTAATCTTCGTTATCCCAACACAGCGAGTATTAGTACAAGCACTAATTACTCTGTCAACAAGACCACGGTTCAAGCACCGTTGGTCCTCTCTAAAGATCGACGCACACAAGTCAAGGCAAAAGAGTCTTGGCTCATCAACATATATGCTGATGATAACCTGCTCCTGTACAGTGGGAAGGATGGCGATGACTTAAGAGAGGGTAATAAATGGAACTTAATACGGTACACAAGATGGCTATATGGAAATAAACTTTCAATAAATACATCGAAAACAAACTTATGGTTTTACAACAGAGAGGCAAACAAAAGCTGGACATTGGACTGCAAGTGGAACGAGAACCCATTAAAGGAGTCGACTCAATAAAATATCTGGGAATGATAATGGACGATAAACTGACTTGGAAACAACACACAACATATGTGTGGAAAAAAGTTGCACCACTTTATATTATAGGAATCACGAGGAGAAGAGACCTTTTTAATCGTCAGACGAAATCTTAGTCTACATTGCATTTATACTACCAATAATCACACTGAAAAAAAGGATTAGTTGCTTTACGCCAATGAATTGAATTGAATTGAATAATATGTTGATTTTCAGCTGACGAACCATATTCGTTAAAAAAAATTATTGGCATTAGTTGGTTTAGCTAGTCTTGTTTAGTCATAACAATTGAGAATTCAACTATTTGTTTAATTAGCTTTAATAATCTTTCGGAATTGCGTATCCGAAAATCTTTTGCTTTTTCAACTAATTTTGTTGTTGAAGTAACTAATTTGTAATTAATGAGTTACGAAAAAATAGAAATATCAGCTTAAACAGTCGTTGTTTAATCCAGTCTTTAGAAGCACTTATTAGAATAATCCACTAATTAATATTGCTCTTTCAACAAATTCAATTCTCCTAATAACTAATTGATTGGTTGATTTTGCATACCACATTATTTAAAATAACTGAAACATTAGTTTGAAGATCGAATTTGTTAAAATAAGTAATGAAATTGGAAAGTTCAACTAATTTTTTAGTTGATCATAATAATAAAATGCTATGAATTTAATTATTTTTGTAATTATTATTATTATTTTGTTATTATCTGCCCGCAATAGGCTGACAACATATTTAATAAAGAGGAAAAAAGCGTTCTGTATGGGCAAAAACTCTACGTGCACTCATTAGTACGACTGAGAGTTTCTACCTACTGTAGACGCTAAAGAAAATATTAAGCAAACCCCATATATGCACTCAGTATGTATAAGTTCTAAGTGTGAATTATATGAAGCAAAAATTTCTGATTTGTTGATTCATCGAATGTATATAAGTCGAAATTACATGTCCAAACGAAATTCAAATTGAAAAAAGATGTGTCAAAGCAAAGGTTCAAATTTTTCGATTTAATAAATTTATTGTTTTTGCTTATAAGTTTCTAGAACGATGAAGCGACAGTAAAAATGGTTATGATTCATTTTGCAGGTAATTTCTCAGTACAAGAACAAATTGGCCCTAAACGTTTTCCCAAAACACATAAAATATTGTAAATTTTGTATGACAACACCACGGGTTTTAAGATTTCTTCCATTTATGAAATTATATTTATTATTGTTTTCGAAAATGCCATACACGAACGGATAGACGGACAAACGGACAGACATGCAAAAATCAAAATAACAATTATGCATGGGTGTCCAATCCATTTTTTCTTTATCAGTAATATGCGTTACCAGCGAAATGATAAACTCAGTATGACCTTTGAGATTTCATCTAGGGTATAAAAATAAATATTAATGATGCAGTGATTTAAAATTTAAAGTTATGCGAAAATTATATTATTGTGAGGTTAGATCAAAAAGTCTATCAATTTATTTGTTGAATTTATTAATTGCATAAATTCGCTAATATAACAAATCACATTCTTAAAAACAAACAAACAGTATCGTTGTTTCTACAAAAAAATAAATAATTTTATATATTGCTTTTACTAACACGTCTTCTGAAATATGATTAATTAATTTATCATCAAATATTTGTTAACTGAAATAATTGAATTCGAAGTTACAACTAAAGTATTTTCCAAAACAACTAAGGGAAAATCAACTAATTTCAATTACAAATTGCAGCTAATTAGCAATTACAATTTTATTAATCACTTAATTGTTTTTCCAAATCAATTTACAGGAATTACTAATGTACAATCAACTAATCGTGATTTGTCGTTTTAACTAATAATTTTTTTTCAGTGTACTTACAATATAATCAACTGGTCACAATGTAGTAACGGGTAGAGTGTTGAACAAAGCTATCCCAGCAATCAATTTCTCCAAGTTTTGCTTTTGCGAAGAATTCTCGAAGACGTAAAGGAAAGAAATAGTTTCGGAAGTAAATAAAATGCGTCATTTCAAGTTTTGGCTTGAAACAATTTGCTGATATGATTTTTCGATAATTTTTCGTTTTAACTAAAAAAACTCGAGGTTTTACCTACTCTGAAGAGTAAAGTAGAAACTTTAAGTTATGAGAATTTATTACGTTGCGAAATTCATGCGCATTTCAGAAAATTCTTTCATTTCTGACTGAATTTCGTCGATAGTGGTGCTTTTTGTCAGAGGTTAAATGATATTATTTTTGTCTGCAAAAATCATGCTATCCCTGTCAAAGACAACAACCATTTGCTTTATTTTTACGTCAAGAAAATGATAAATGAAATCATTATGAAGATATTCTGTCTAAGGTATGTAACAGGTAATAACTCGTTGACCAGTTTCGAGATCAATTCATTTTTTCAAAGGCTTTTATACGCAACCAAAATACATTCAAAAAGTTCGAGAAAATTTCGATAAAACGACTCGGAATCGAATCGTTTTTACGACTCGATATAGCGTTCCTTTTTTTCGGATCGATATCGAATTGAAAACAACTTCGAGATCGAAATCATAGTTCACCTTAACGAATCGTGTTCGATTAGATATCGTATCGTAATGTTTGCTGGGATAAAGTCTTAGATCATAAAACGAAAGGATAGGCTACCTTGTATAAAATCTGTGCACGTGTGATAAGCAACTTTTTTGTGGGCACGGGAGGGAAATGACAAGAGGGCTGGGGTTTTAGTTTTTGTCAGTTCGATATTTCTGACATTTCTCATTTGTCATTTCTTAGATCTTACCTTAGAATATAGAGACAACAGGAAGTGTTGATACCTGTAAAATTCGTGTGCATGAGCGTGGATTTTTCAGAGTATTTTGAAGTAGCTCAGCATTATATTCAAGAAAGAGACAAATCTATGTTTGCATGTCAAACGAAGTTTGTTTAATTAGCGAAAGATTTGCAACAATTCAAATCTATTCAAATATAACTTAAAAGTTGTGAAAAGTGTGTTAAAAATAGTGCTAAACAAAGCAAATAGTGTAAGTAATTATCTGTTCAAATTATAGTGATAAATTTTTAAGTGATGTTCATGTAATTTCAGAATGAAGTGTTCGGTAAAAAATTGCCACAACAACACCAAAGAACGACGTGGGAAATCATTTTTTAGGCAAGTATAGCTATAAAATATTATTTTGTGTACTTAACACGCCTGTGTATGTCAAATTAAATTAAAAATACATAAGAAATGCGATGAAATATCGAAAAAATCCTTCCTCCACCGAGATTTGTTTACGTTTGTGACAGCTGCGAAATTCCCTGAGTATGATGGCGTAGTGACAGTGAATAAAAATATTTTCGATGGGAGCAAACGTAATATTTTCAACCAAATATCTTGTTGCCCCGCTCTCTATATTGATTCTACTACACGGCTGTACTGAGCGTTCACTACAGGGGCAACAGATACTAACACAACCAGAATTTGACTACACCAAATTTGGCTTATCACACTCCTGTACTCTCTATATTCTAAGGATCTTACAATTGAACTGTCATTGGGGCTCTTGTTTGATGTCAGTCAAGCAAAGGCAACGACAAGAAATATTATCAGCAAATAAATGGGGCACAAGGAAAACTCTTAAAAATGTAATAAGTTATAAAATAATTATAAACTGAAAAAATGATACGAATCGCGGTGACAGGAAATTATAAAACTTGTTCAATATTTGATTAACTTTCAACCACTAAATTATGTGCCCGCTCAGAAAATATCGTAGTTTACGGCTTCCATGACTAAACAAACACATCGATGCGATTCTACTACTTGAAGAAAAATGCTTAAGTTTTTCTTCCTCATAGCCTATCCAGTTCGTTATATGATCTAAGGATAAAGTCAAAACCCTCGAGAATACTTCCCAAGCCATGAAACAGAAATCTATACGTGTGCGTTCGGAGTCCATTCTCTAAAATGTTCTATATTGATGCTTATGGAAAAGTGCCAAACATTGACTTTATATATGCCATAGAGCCTAAACTACTATCCATACAGGAAAATAGTCTTCTAGTAATTTAAAGCTTGGTTCCTTACCTTCCCAAAGGCCACATTTGCTATATACCTTACTTAACGAAATAATAAAATAGTTTTGATTACAAAGTAACCTTACCATTTTACGCTCAATACCTCTCAGCTGAGTGATAATTGCACGTGTTAAGTGCAGCCGTAGTCCGAATCTGTAGGCAGCTACATGCGATATCGCCCACGGCATGCCATGACGGCACAGCGACATTACAATGATTGCTCAGCTGAGAATTTTTGTTTGAGGAATCGTAGTCATTTGGTTAAGATAATTTTTTTTAAATAATTTTGTTAGGAAAAGTATGATAATTGTATTACGGTTCGGAAGATAAGAAAGCAAGCTTAAGATTAACAGAACGCCATTTTTCTGTATGAATAGTAATTTAGGGCGGAGGAGCTACTCAAATCAAACTTTTGTCACTTTTACATAACAAAACTGCAAAGATTTCAGAATGTAAGGACTACGTAGGGCCTCGCATGTGGTAGGGAGGGAGTCTGTTTCATGGTTTGTGAAGTATTCTCGAGGGTTTTGGTAAAGTCCATATTTAATTTACATAGACTCACACCAACGCATTAGCTGTATGAATCGACAAATTTTCTGAGCTTAAAACAACTCGTTTATGTGGAAAAAGCTAAAATGATATACAAGATAAGAAACAATCCTAATAGAGCAAGGTGAAACACATAACTACGGCACACGTCACGCCAACATCTACGTCTATCGTACGCTGAAACAGACAGAAAACTCAAGAGTCTAAAACATACAACTGTAGACTGTACCCATATACAATGAATTACCAGAGGAAATAAACAAAACAGAGAAAGTGCACAAGTTCAAGAAATTAAAGAAATTTGCACATGAGAATTTTCCAATATTATGATGTGTAAACTGATTACTATGTACTATAAAGTGACTAAAAAGAAAAGAATTGTTAAATAGGAGAAGTGCTCTTCACTGATACCAGCTCTTGCCTGTCTGTGAAGATGCCCAAATAGTTCTCATAAGAAAAACAAAAATTTGACTATAGAGATGGAGTGGTGGAAAGGATTGCTGTATTAAAAAAAAAAAAAAAAATTTCAACTTATTTTTAATGTCTGGATTGAGATTTTCTAAGTTTTTTTTTTTTAACATTTCAACAAGATATTATAATTTTATTACAATTATAAGTCAGATACCCTGGAAAACAATGCCTCAGAAATTTTAATAAATTGTAAAAAAAGAGCGCATTTTATAGCAGTAATGGAAATTTGCACGAAGCTTGCTAAAAGCGAGAAATAGGAAATAATTAAAAGAGGGGCAATCATGTACACACTTAATTGCAACAACGCTGTCCCCGTTTCACAACTATTGCTTATTCCTTACTTTGATCAAAGCTTTGCGAAACTTTTTGCTGGGTATGAGCAAAACTAATAATATACATACAAAAGCTAGGAAGTAGAACATAAATGCATCGCTATAATATAAAATTGACGAAGCCTCGACTTGATCCTCGATGCGATATAGGAAAGACCTCAATTTTTCGCTAGAAATTTACGGGACATATTTATTTTAGAATTTGAATGTGGTATTGGAGGCCGACAATAATGGCTCACTTCAATATAAAATCAACGATGCCTCGACCTGATGAAAGGCCTTTCTCTTAGATATTTACTGGAAATTTCTAATTTTTAAACCACAAGGAATAAATTAAAATGTTAGTAATAGCTATAATATATTCAAGATAAAAAATACATAAAACTCGAATATTCAGTCAGATTCCCAATCTGCTTTCTGTTTTTCAAGATAATAATCAAGAACAGCCCACCATACGAAAACATAAATTCCTGCGGGGAATTAATATTAAAAAATTTAATTAAATGTCCTTTACAAGCCATTACTAACCCGCAGCCATCAGTTTTGCATTTACTAAAGCATAAACGGCAGAGGGAAAATATTTAAATTCTATCTGCAAGTATTCGAATATGGTGTGAGTTGACAGGAGATCGCCAAAAACTAAGAAAGCGTGGAAAACGATCCACGATACGAAAATCCACTTCTTCTGTAAATAAAACCAAATCTCAAAAAAAATCAAAAAGTGTGCAAATTTCAGATATGCAAATTACCTTTTTTACCACGAATAGCAAGAGACTAAAAATGAAAGCCACAATATTCAGGATGATGTAAATTTTCAGAAGTGTTTCGTACACTGGAATGAGCAAAAATTTATTAATAAAATTATGTTAGTAACGGCACACCTCTACTACTTACCAACCAAAGGTGTATTCTGATCATCCACTGATAAATTCTTATAAAACTCGGTGAAGTATTGAAGAAATTTCTTATCCGCATGCATAATGGAGTAAATTATTATGTTAAATATGATGTAGAAGCAACTTACACCAAAAATGTATGGTTTGGCTGATTTGTACTCAAGCCCGAACATATCACGAATTGTCCACATTTTGTTTGTACTTTAGCAAAAATTCACTCAAGCTTATGTTTAAATATTTATTAAAAATACTAAAATTATCCCGTAATTGACAGATTTATATACGTATTAAATTTAATAACATAATTTTTAGAAATATTAACCAACCTAGAAGAGCTTAGCTTTGGATTCAGATGGCTGTCACGATAAATTTTTGAAATAATTATTAATAAATTTTCAAAGTTCTCCGACCAAGCCAACTGCGATTTCGTCCGGATATATCGCTTCACAAATTTGTACAGTAATTTGGCCTAAATCTAAGGCGAAGACCGAATGATGAAATTTTCAACGAAGAAATTAACAAAAATTTGTGAAATAAATGCACAACCTTGCGCGGCCTGACAACCTACCGCCAACAGACGTAACAGACGAATTTTAAATGAAAATTCTACTTTTTGAAAGTATTCATAACAAATAAAGTACAGTAAAGTAAATAAATGTATGAAATTCCTAAACCTAAGATAAACAATTTATTTAGTACTAGACAGGAAAGCAATTCTGATAATGGTTGAAATATAAAAATATATCTACGGAGTGCGAGTTTAAAGGGATTTTTCCATTTTACCGCCGGTAAAATTCCATGTAAAAACTATGCTAATGTCCAGTGCATTTTCTCTATTATAAGATAGATGGCGTTGAGGAGGGTCTGCACGCATTTTACTAATCATTTTAATGTCCGAAGCGTTAAAATTCTGTTAAAATTTTAAAAATTTCATTGATTATTGACAAAGCGAATTTATTTCGTTTTTCCGATGAATTTCTTTGGCGACGATAAGGACCGCCGCACATTGAGCATAGACAAATGGGCAGTAAAAGAGTAAAACTATTCTTCTGCTGCGACCCTGTTATCTACCTCTAACCTCTAACTTCTTCAGAATAAGAAATCCTATAAAATTGGTTATAATCATTTTTTCTCTCCGACGAGCCGTTCTAGAAATATATGCAAGAAACCAATGCAAAAAATCAAAATTGCTCAAAGGGGTGACTTTACGAAATTTCATACGTGCATTCATCTAGGGTATCATAAGAATTGGTCTTAGACCAATTCTAGCTTTTTCACTTGTTTACATATAAAATGCACACGGCAAGAAAAGGAAGAAAGAAAGGAAAAAAATCGAAAAAAATCAAACTCTCTTTAAACTTTTATGAATAAAGATAAAAAAACGAAACAGAATGGCAAACGTTTCATTTTCGTAAATAAATGATAAGGGTCGGAGTTTTCACGTTTTACTCTCATAAAATGTTCCCGCGCTTTTTTGAAAACCGGTTTTTGCTGAAAAATTGAGAGAATCGGCCAATGTTTTTTATAGCATGGCCAATGTTTGTTAGTGTAATTTCTATGCTAATTGAGCAGCACATGCTTCTGTTTACATTCGTTTTGCTCTGAAGAGATTAAGTGGGAAAAATTCTTGCTGGATTCTCTGATATTTTCGGGAAAAATGAGAATTTTATTTGAGAGGAATTTTACATGTCCTTTCAGCATCTGGGCCAAAGCGAAATTTATCTTTTTCTTAAAATTGGGAGGTAGTGTGACCTGATGTACATTATTATGAATACGTTGAAAGGATTTTGAGGGATTTAGTAAGATTTTGTCGTTCGGGTAATCCTACGTTCTCTCGATTTTTGTTTTTAACTCCTTGTAGGGTTGCCAGTATTTTGAAGAGCAATGTCGCCTATTTGGTGATGACGAGTAGCCCAAATCGCCCGTTTGTAAAACATTGTAGCAAAAAATTTATATTTTTATTTAAAAAATAAAGAATTTTCAAAAGAAAAACAGAATGGTGAAATTATATATATAAATAAAATTATGAGAAAATTAAAACATCAGTTCAAAAAGTTCTTCAGATCACATTTTACATATTTAGGTAATTCACAATGCTTAATTAAATAATTCAACAAGAGCAGTCTCTTCGTCTTCAAGTACATATGTACAGTATTTATGCTAGAATAAATATCATAGTTAAAGAGTTCTAACATTTTTTCTGTAGCGACAAAGTTTTTGCAGCATGATTCTTCAGTAACATTTGACCGAATTCTAAGAATCGCTCCTAATGCATGTAGATTTAATTTGTTACGAATTTTAGTTTTAACTAAGTTCATTTGTGAAAATACCCTTTCTACTGTTGCATTACTAGACGGTAAAGTTAAACATTTTAAGGCAAAATTAGCCAAATTTTCAAACATATATTCATTTAATGAATTTTTAAATTTCCTTACAAACGCCCAAAATGATATAGTATCTTCTGATTCTGATAAATATTGTTTTCAATTAATCAGTATAAATTTCTCCCATTCATCTTTTATTTCAGATTTTTTTTCTCTTGCAAGCTCTAATGGCAGATCTTCAAATGTACAGTTAAATTTTTTTTCATTGAAATGTTGGAGCTTCCTAAAAATATTTAAGTTTTGTGGAAATCGTTTCATAATTTTTTTTGAAAGAGCTATCAAAAATTTGAGGCACCTGGACTGAACGATTTGAATTCGATCATGTTCAATATTACAAGTTTTAATTTTTTCTTTAAAATCGCAGCCGAAATTCATAAAGCTTAAAGGTAAAATAGCATCTTCGCAACCTAAAATATCATGTACTTCTTTTATTATATCATTATCAGCATCAAGTTTTACAAAATATTCCACTCGAATAAACGTTTTTAGTATAGATTTTATAAATATGATTAAGTCTTCATATGCTTTAGAAATGTTTAATTGTTAAACTGAAATACAATATTCAAAGTATGTATTAAGATTTTTTAATATCGACTTTAAGAAGATAAAATAAAGATGATTGGCATCATCCTTATACATTTCACTTAATTATTTAGAGGTATAGCACTTTTCTTTTCTCGAAGTAATCTCAAAAAATGTTTTAAGCTCTAGATATTGTTGTAAGATTCGTTTAACGCACTCGGATCTAGATAACCAACGAGTTGGAGAGCATTTCAAAATATTTCTTGAAGCTACATCAGTATTCAAGTTTATAAGATTAAAAATAGTTTTGTATTTATCTTTTCTTTTAGAGCTATGTAAGAACCAATTAAAAGTTTCACGAACAACAAATTCCACAGATGAAGGCAGCTCATCAACTGATCTTTCAGCGCAAAGATGTATAGAATGGCATATACATCGAACTAATTGCAGATCTGGCACATCCACAAGAAAACGCGTGTACAGAGAATTCTTTGACTCACATAGATTACTGGCTCCGTCTGTTCCCAGACCTACCATATTACTTACGAGAATTTTGTTATCTTTGTATCGGAAACTTCTAAAAGACCTAAAAAGGCAGTAACCATTTTATCACTCCTTTCACTAAAAAACTTAATGCATATACATAAATATTTAACAGTCGCTATATCGGTAGACTATATGGGATCTTACCAATATCATTCAAAAGATCAGAAAAAAGTGATGGGTTCACAACTTTTGTGATTAACTTTGTGCACTTTGTTCGGTGTATCTTAAGATTCTGCTCATAATTTAATTTTAATAATTCACCTAGGTGATCCACTGTATTTATAGATGAATGAACTGCCACAAATACGGACAACTGAATTTCCAGTTTTTTTGTTTCCAAGGGAATAGATTTTTTTTTTCCAGTTGTGGTAACACCTGATTTAATAAATTTAAATTAATTGCTGTTTTTAACCTTCATGAATGTAGATATATATGTATACATGTTATAGTCGTAGCATATTGCATATAGCAATATGCTACACAAAGTACTGAAGCAAGCGTGTAAGCGGCCGCGTCGAGCAGAAAATTAAAACGCGACCCCACCCGAGAGAGATGCGTTCCCCCAATGCTCGATATGACATGCTGGTGATGACAAGGAAGAAGAAGACCTCTTTTCCTGTCGTATTGCTGTAACAAGTACGCTGTGAAAAACATCCCGGAGAAACTTTGTGATCATCAAAAATTTGCGGAGACATCCTGCCAAAAAGAGGAATTTTCGAGTAGTTCAGGGAACGGCAAGGAATATTATCCCTCATCGAAAGCTGCAATACCAACTTTATTCATCAGAAGTTTGTGAGAATGGTATAAATAATAAAAAGGAGAATAATCCTTAGCGAGGACATTCGAACGAAGCGTAAAAAATCAGATCAGATTACAAATCTGAAGTTTTTCAACATCTCAATGGCGCTGAAACTGATGTTAAATTTATCATTCATGGAAATGGCCCAAGTAATGTCAACGTAAGTCCATTTGCAAACTACCTTGCTGGGACTTTTACTGCAGGCGAGTGCAAAATTTATGAACAACATAAAATTCCTTTAAATTATTTTAGAAGAACTAAATTTACCGATTGTCACACTTGCAATTTTCATAGAGAGAGTAATTCCTTTCTTTAAAGAGTTTTTGGAGAAAACTTTATCAAAGTTGTGAGACATTTACAGCAGTTGGCGTTATGTGATGTGACTTTGAAAAGATATCCAATTTATATTTGTTGTTCTCACACTCTACCGCAAGATTTTCGTGCAGTGATTTTGCAAGACAGACAATTGCATTATAAAATGTATATAATTATACCTGTATAGGGCACTCAAAATAAAATTAGGGCAAGTGGCAAACATGTCATGTAAATGGTAGTAGCCGTTGGATTATTCTCAAATGGAAAAACCTTGAATTTTCTCTTCAAACGACTATGTTTACTTGGATCCCCTCCAATGATGGGACACTGGACAACTGAAGGATTCTCCTGTTCTTCTGTATCTTTATTGACACATATTTTCTAATGTATATTTAGAAATTTCAATCCAGTAAAAGCAAATAGGAAGCACACCATAACCTCAATTCATTAACAACTGTCCCAAAGACAGAAAATGTGTTTCCGGGAAATTAATTCCATGAAAGACTACACCAAGTGTTGATAATAAGAGAAAACGCAATTATATTTAGAGATAAAATGTATAAATCTAAGCTAAAGTGAGTGACGGTAGTAGCAAAATGTACAAAGCATAATCAGATTCACATTACTCTGATTCTTCAGAGAGTGTTTCTTAGACAAGTTCAGGATCAATTGCAAACAAAAAATACATTTTTATATAAAATTTGTAAATTTGTATAAAAAGCGACATTGGCTTTTAGTTCAGTATATCAACATCCTGCTTTGTACTATTTCGAGCTCAGTTTAAAGAAGAAACAAAAGGGGGTTAATTTCGTCAAGATATATACATATATACTTTAGATACGATTGCCGCGGGGCAATTTCATTTTAAATTAACCGTATTATTTTGCTGTGATAGGACCTACTAAGCACAAGCCGAGGCTGAATTTTAGTTTAATTCTCTAACTAGATGGCGAATGCTGGAGCGCTTCATCATACCGTGGAATTTTCACCGTGAGTATTATTGATATATTACACATTTTCTTTTGGTATACGCATGCTTCGGCTTCAATAATTACTTGCTCGTAGGATTTTTTTTTATGACATTCTTTTGCTGTACTATATATATTTTCGATTTAATAATAGTGTTTACAGAGCTCTACAGCTAATCTAGTGTAACTATATATATATATATATATATATATCCTCGATTTAATAATAATATTTACGTAACTATACATCTAATCTAATGGAGTCTTTGTTCGTGTATACTTTGGATAATAATTTTTTTGACTCTATATATATATATCTATATATATAACTTTAAGGATGTACATACCTATTCGTAACTAGTAATAAGGGCCTTACGTAGGATTTTTTTTTGTTGACATTCCTTTTCTATAACTATATATATATTTTCGATTTAATAGCACAATTACGTAACTATACAGCTAGTTTAGTGAAATCTTTGTTCGTGTATATTTTGGAAAATTTTTTTAGCTGACTATATATATATCTAGATACATACTTAATGCTATACACTTATGTAGTTTTATAATTCAATGGTATTCTACGTATTTGCCTTTTTGTTGTACTCACTTTGAATTAATGAGATTTTTTTTGGTATACGGATGTATACGCCTTTTTATGTACTTACCTTGAATTGAAGATTTTTCTTCTTGATTTCTTGATCATTATAAC
This sequence comes from Dioctria linearis, assembly GCA_963930735.1. Classification (NCBI taxonomy): domain Eukaryota; kingdom Metazoa; phylum Arthropoda; class Insecta; order Diptera; family Asilidae; genus Dioctria; species Dioctria linearis. Next base: position 350,433,523 of record OZ005740.1, on the reverse strand, counting down.
GTAAAAATGAAATCTTGAACGTTTCTAATTCTTCCTTTACTATCCTGGAGCCCTCTCACATAAGATGAAGGTCGTCTAGGCTCGCCTAGTCTCTCTCTCTTTTTACAGGTCAAATAGGGACACTGTAAACTATCTGCCCTCAGTGTCAAATGGGTGGTTGGGGCATGCAGTAAGGCCGAAACATTTGTGCCTTCGAGGATGGTATACAGGTAAGTGACGTAAGGCCCTTCAGGACCGAATGTGTGCCGGCTTTTAGTTAATAGGCACGAAATTGTTTTTTGATTATGGCAGACGGCAGCGGCAGGTTTTTCGTGGAACCTCCCCACACTCTCTGCCAATAGCTGAGGCGAACTAGCGTGCCGCCCTGCAGTTAACGCTGTCCGTCGAGCTCATGCTGGCAGTCTGGACTTTCAGCATAAGCCAATCACTCTACATAGTTACATAACAAGTGTTTCTAAATGCATAGGTAGTAGCTTTTATTTTTTAACCGAATAGCCCAAAGTGCGAAAACTATTTTTTTAAGTAGCCCAAATTTAGACAAATCAAATCACACAATTCTTAAGAGCGAAACTTTAATCTAAGTAGCCCAATTTGCTATAAATAGCCCAACCTGGCAGACGTTGTCTCAGTTGCACCACAATAGTGCATAGCCAAGTTCTTTTCCCCCATTAAAGCAAAAGACGAAAGTATATAAAATTACTTCTTGCATTCTAAAAAAACACCAGAAATTTTCCAATTTTGCTCTACAGCTTCTTAGCTTGTCATTAGGTTAACTTTGATCGGAACGAGGGAGGGGGGGGGGGGGGATCGTGGTTGTCATGACCGCCCCTAAATTTGAAGAAAAAAATATTTATTTAATTGAGTTATTTGAAAAAATATATTTTTTGTTTTATATTTTTTTATTTATATAATTCAACTTCAAAAAATATCCCAAAACTTAAAAATATAAAAATTTATTTCAATGAATATTATTGTATGCATGCCATGTATGTATATAGGTTTTATTCAGAATTTGAGTTTGGTACCCAAACTTTGGGTGATCCAAAAACCCTAGAGAAACACTTCCCAAGCCACGAAACAGACTCCCTCACTACCACATCAGAGCCCTAACATTAGTCCGAACATGACATCCACTGAGATGTATAATATGGACTGACTACGTCCATAGAAATACACTGCAGAAATTGGGCTCACTACTGTATAGCGTTCTCTTTCTTTCCGTAATTTCAATGCTAGATCCGCGCCTGTAGGATATATAATTGGTTCATAACATTATCATACCAGACCACAGAACTTTTTAAATCAACAGCAAAAGTAATGGAGACTTCCGGTGAAGATGCCAGCAAGATATTATTTATTGGACGGAAAACTTATTTTAATATTTTCTTTGTAACTTGTAGCAAACCCTACAACGCAGAACTATGAAATATATGTAAGGATGCTCTTGCTGCAAGTGTCCACTATGGTTTTCCTAAATTTGTTTTTTTTTAGGAATTATTTTGATTGGCGTGAAGAAATCCGATGCGGAACGTAGTGACCAACCACAAAATCAATATAAAAAATTAAAACAAAACCCATTCAAGTACAGAAATTATTAAGATTTTTTTTTTCAGTTCGTCGTTGCCATGACAGGGAACCAGCTGTCGCTATGAATTTTTTTCCGTCATTCAACCTCTATTTCAGCTCCATCACTGTTGTAATAATCGGCATAGCTTTTTGGGTAGTAACTATGTCTATGAAATCTCTAGTTAAAAAGCAACTTTAGGCAATTATAGAACGGCGTACCAGCATTTCCTGGGCACTTAATTGCGACGTGTTCTCTATTGATTGCTCCAACACAATTTGGAAAGTGCCAAATTTCATTGAAGTCTTTTAAGATTCTGAAAAATGACGATTATCTATTGGTGTAAAGTCGCTCTCCAATGCTGTACAAATCGTACTGCAAACGTAATCAAAAACCGCCCCAAAATGTTGTTGCGTATGCGGTAGATTAACGATTCATGTCCCTGTAAAGATATACCCGTCAAATATCTAAGAAATTACATGCACAATTTATCTTAACTAATAGTTGTCAGCACTTACTCCAATACAATTGCTAGCTTTACCTTGTGGTTAATTTTGTCATGTGGTCTTGTATTGCTTTTTGCAGAAAAATGTTCCGTTATCAACTCAAACAAATCTTCACCAAGTAAAAAAGCTGGAGTTTGTCAAGATCACTGACTTACATATTGCCATTTTCCTATTGAGAACAATAGCACAAGTTTTATAGTTTTCTCTTTCGCGCTATGGAATGGAGATATCAACACAAAATATCGCTTACTGACCGCTTTCTTATGCCATTTGATTCAGGATTCAGGTAAAAATAACCTTTTGAAAATTTAAATCGGAATGAGTATTCCTTATTAGCGATTAAAATATCACTTGGGCACAAGAAAATATAATTAATTTAATTCGATTTTCGGGTGTAAAGTTTCATCTTATTGAGTTGAGTTGAGTTTTATATGTTTTTTATGTAGTAAACGTTTTAAAGGGTGCTCAAGCCCTTATATACAGAAACACAAAATGTGTGCCACGTGAACTAGTCCATTGTTATATGTCAGTGGTCAAGACCAATTGTTTCGATACCCGATATGAGTGCCGGAATTTCGTATGGTCACCCATCTGTGCAAGTTTGAGTTTTGAAGTAGTTTTTCGCATATATTTCTAGAACGATTCGTCGGACAGTAAAAATGATTACAAAAAATTTCATAGGATTCCATATTCTGAAGAACTTTTCAGTGCAATAAAAATGTCTACAACTTATAGTTTTCACAGTATACGCAAAAAATCTAAATTTTTATATTGCAGTACCTAGAAGGGGTTGCCCGATTTAGCCCATTGAAGTTATATTTACTATTATTATGAAAACACTGTGTACAAAATTTCAGCTCTTTACGTTGACGTGTTTTCAGGCAGTGTTCAACTATATAGTAAAAAAAGAAATATTAATATGGCAACCCTATGACGGAGTTACCCGATTTGTCCCATTTTCGAAATTAAGTCTATATTTTTTTCACAAAATGCCGTGTACAAAATTTCAGCTATACATATTAGCGAACGCGTTCTCGAGTTATCGTGAGGACAGGCAGATAGACGGACTGATAGACAGATAGACAGACGGACAGACAGACGGACGGACGGACGAAAAGCAGATATGCAAAAATCAAATTTCTGTGCGTTACAAACGGAATGATAAACAGTACCTACAGGCACCCAATGATTTCATTTAAGGTATAAAAACAGATGGTTGCATGAGGAACTCTTTGAAATCTTTCGGATTGCGATACATATCTTCGAAATAAAATATATGCCAAGAAAATTGCTAAATTCAAATTGAAATATTGCTTGCTTCCACAAAACGCACACTTATGGCTGATTTACATCACACGAACATGCGATTTTACTGACAAAGTGAGTGGGAGGGTCTTATTACTTTGCACTCTTAGATCATATAACGAACTGGATAGGCTATGAGGAAGAAAAACTTAAGCATTTTTCTTCAAGTAGTAGAATCGCATCGATGTGTTTGTTTAGTCATGGAAGCCGTAAATTACGATATTTTCTGAGCGGGCACATAATTTAGTGGTTGAAAGTTAATCAAATATTGAACAAGTTTTATAATTTCCTGTCACCGCGATTCGTATCAATTTTTCAGTTTATAATTTTATAATTCTTTTATATCTTATTACATTTTTAAGAGTTTTCCTAGTGCCCCATTTATTTGATGATAATATTTCTTGTCGTTGCCTTTGCTTGACTGACATCAAACAAGAGCCCCAATGACAATTAAATTGTGAGATCTAAGAAATGACAAATGAGAAATGTCAGACATATCGAACTGACAAAAATTAAAGCCCCAGCCCTCTTGTCATTTCCCTCCCGTGCCAAAAAAAAAATTGCTTGTCACACGTACACGAATTTTATACAAGGTAGCCTATCCTTTCGTTTTATGATCTAAGTTTGCACTATTAGAAAAAAAGGAAGAGGTGATCGACTGTCGAAACAGTATTTCCCACTCTTTTATAGCGTAGTTTCACTTGTGACATTTCATTAAATTATCAGACGAGAAAAATATTAAAATATAAGTATATACACGTCACTTCAAAGTTCAAATAAATTTTGGCAAATTTTTAACTGTTTTGAAACTGTTGTAATAGATGGGAAACATGTGCATTGTAGGAGATTGAGCGTATCCTATAAAGCCTTGCCTTTTAAAAAACTTTCCGTACTGTTGCAGCAAGAAAACAAGAATCTTTCAATGTTCATTGTAACAAGGCAAGAATAGTTGCGGAAAATATATAAATACATATATATATAAAAGATTTAAAGGACGCTGGAGAAAATTGTGTACACGAATTGGTATGGATTATTGCTTTGTACCAAAAATTGTAGCCGCCTGTTGTGTCCTGCATAATATAGTTGAAACACAAGATGTATTTTCCTGGGTCCAGAAAGTAGCAGAAACTGAATTAAATTTTCCACAGTTCGCTCAGCAAAAGCTAATCGACAGAAAAACTCGCGACATATTATTGAATTATTTAATGAAAAATTTTCCTAAACTATGAAAATTGAATTAAATCAAAAATCTTTTTTTTTAACATAAATATTTTATTCAAACCCTCATTTGAATTTTTGAAATAAATCAGTATTTTATACAAAAGCTGAACAAAAAAATTCATCAATGAAATAAACATTAGTTTTTAATCCTTGCCGTTTTTTTTTATTCCTTCCTCCTTTTCGTCATATATTACATCTTCTTTATTATTAATTCGAGCAAGGAACCATTATCTGGATTCTTCAAGAATTTTTTTGTTTCATTCACCATTTCTCGCAATAATTCTTTTCAATGCTTTTTCTGCAAATTGTGCTTATATTCTATCAGCTCTTTTTGACTACTTTAGAAATTATCTTGAAATTTGCTCTGGACTAAGGACTAAGGAATAATAAAAACGGTGTTGTGACTTGCTTCAAATATTTTTAATTTGTGTGCGTGTAAACAATAAATAATATTCGTACACGCTAGGAGTTATATGTATGAGTTTGCTGCCATAATAGCAAAATTTATTGCCATAAAATATACTTCTGGCTAGAACTTTTTATGGCTAATTATGGCAGTAAAAATTTCCCCTTCGTAGGGGAATTTGACATTTAACTCAGTAAAATTTTGCTGGATTATCTTTTGTCCTTATCGTTCTAAAGTATTTTCAGATAAGGGGAAACTACTTACTCTGTTTTCTAGCAATGTTCGAGTAATGTAAATCAGCCATAAGACCTGCCGCAGCAATAGTTGCGTCGTCGATTTTATTAATGATTTTGACAGCTGTCACTTCATTCTCTTCTTATAAAACTTACGAAAAAATTTTATCAGCGTTAAAATGCTATTTTTGGGGACCAAGTTCATTTTTATCAATACCCCTTAGCCTTAATTGGTTAAAAATTTCGCGGTTTTACGATGAAACGTCAGTTTCAAAAAATTCGATTTATACAATTTATTATCTTGTTTTTTTTTTATATTTTCATTTTGGACCCATAAACTTTATGTGGCTGTGTACCACACAAATTGCAGAGAGGTAGATAAGCAAATAAATGAAACAAGGAATTATAAGACACAGTAAGTAAGTATGTCTACATTTTTTACCGGTTTTCAGCTAAAGCCATTTTTAAAATCTTTGGGATTACCTAGAGCTTTGGTTACCTGCGGTGGTTCCCAATTTGCCGTCCTTTATATATAAGGGTACGTACACAACGAGGCGTAGCCAAGGGTGGATACAGCGGGGAGCGTTCGGGACGATCGCTCCCTCGGCAGGAGCTCTAACGAATTAAAATTTATACTTCTAATGAAATGAAGTAGAAAATATAAAAAAAATATTTTTAAAAAAGATTGCTGCTAAATCCGCAAAAATAGAAAATAATTTCCGAAATTAAAATTTGGAGGTTTAAAGTTTAGCAAAATACTTAATTAAATTACTTTGCTTTGACTTTGCTTTCTTTGTGTACCTTGAAAGTTTTAAATTTATACACAAATGTAAAATAATTTCAAAATTTAATTAAATGTAAAATGAAGGGAAACTCCAGATAAGTTTTGGGATACATTTTTTTTTTATTATTAAGCCAAGCTCAGGGGATACCCTATGATGCAAAGCACAGCATGGCAAGAAGGAGATAGCGAAAGGAATTAGGGAATGTAAGGAGAGCGACGGAGGTGCTGATGTATGTTACTCTTAAACTTGCGCAGATTGTATGCCGGAGGAAAGACAGAAGATGGTAAACTGTTCCACATTCGCACAGTTCGGGATAAAAAAGCGAGTTTTCACTGTAAGGCCGAAAGTAACTTTAAGGGTAAAATGATGTGCGCGGTTGATGATGCATGTAGCGATAAAGAAGCGAAAGGTATCCAACATTACGGCGGTGCTCAAGTCAGTCGATATGACAAGTTATTTCCACATCGCCAATAAGCTTGAAGGATCTCTTTTTGACAATATTCAATGAAGCTAAGCTGTGTGACCAGCCCCGGCCCAGATATGGGAATTGTATTCCATTCTAACTCAGATATAAGACTTGTAGAGGAGTGATTTGACGGGCTAAAATATTTCTTACACCTTTTCAGAAATCCGAGATATTTCGATGCTTCTCTGGCAACTGAGAAGATGTGATCTGTCCAGCATAACTTACTGCAAATATTAATGCCAAAAATACATAAAGATGGTGTATCGTAGATCAGTGCTCCATCAAAAGAAACGAGAGTGGATAAATTATGATGTTTTAATGAGATGAGAAAGCTTTGGGACTTAGATGCATTGAATTCGACGCGATTCGATTTGCCCCAAGCAAGGATATTCGCCAGATCGTTATTCAATGTTCCAATCGCGCAATTTCGTTTAACACATGCGGCATTCCTTCTGGAGTCCGGCACACCGGCATTTATGGGATGAGGTTCGCCTAGACTGGCGGCTAGATAGGAAACTTTCAATCCATGATAGAAGATGAGGGGAGAGACTAAGTTCTTTAAGTTTGGTTAAAAGGGATGGATGGCAGACTCTATCAAAGGCCTTTGAAATATCTGGGGCAATGATTTTGGACTCAGCAAAATTGTGAAGACTACGGTTCCAACGTTCCGTAAGAAAGATCAGCAAGTCTCCAGATGAGCGTCCAGCTCGGAAGTCATATTGGCGATCGTTAATGAGATGATTAGTTTCTAGATACTTCATTAATTTGGAGTTAATGATGAATTCAAAAACCTTTGAAGGAATCGAAGTGATTGCAATTGGTCGATAATTTGAGGGATCGCAACCCTCCCCTTTCTTGGGAATAGGCTGAAATTTTGGAAATTTTGGAAATTTTCCTGTCGAATAAAACAAGTATAATACCTTGCGCAGAGGTTTAGCCAACGATGTAGCGCAGCTTTTAATTAACAGGGGCGAAAAACCATCAGGTCCTGCCTGCGGCTTCGGAGACATCAATCCCTTTAAGGTCCTTGAGCACATCTCTTGTACGGATGTATATTGGCGCCTGTACACATACACATTGGAGAAGTGGGTGGAAGACGAGAATTTGAAGCGAATCTAGCCAAAATATTAGCTTTATCCAGGGAGTCCACAATCACTTCACCATTATTAAGTGGTTTTGACCAGGGACCAGAAACCTTTGCTTCCTTTGTGGCTTGCCAAGATCCTTTGTCTGACACTCTGGTAAAAAGGAATTTTTTCTATCTGGATAATTGACTTACAGGTGTTCCGTGCAGTCTTGTAGACTTGTTTCAGTTCTGGACATGGATGCAGTTGATACGCGCGAAAAGCAGACTGTTACGCTTTTATTGCATAGTTACACTTATCGTTAAACCAAGAGCGATTTTGCTGTTGTTGAGATCTGCTATAGGAATACGGAATGTATTCACGCATGCCAAGATTTACTATGTTACTAAGTTTTAATGTGCATTCATCAACATCTCTCGAAGCAAAACAGACAGATACTGATTAAGACTTTCCCTATCATCATTTTTATAGTGCCATAGAAGCCTACTTGAAGGTCGTGCAGTAGGGCGGTACAGGTTTGAGGTGGTAAATTGAGCCGAGATTAGGCAATGGTCTAAATTACCAAGAGGAGAACCGACTGAGGTGGAATATTTGTGAGATTTCAAAAACAGATCTAATAAATTAGCTCTATCTCCAGCTGCATCAGAAATTCGCGTTGGTGCATCCACTAGCTTTTGCAAATTAAACGATTCAGAAGAGTTCGACAAATCGACCCGCAGGGCTTGTGGCAGAAGAGTGTCTGAGCCACGGTAGGTTATGGACATTAAAATCGCCTGCTAGGACGATTTCGGAAGAGGGAAATGTCAAATTCGGATACCGTGTCGTCATCAAACATATTTGGGCTGCAATAAAGGTAACAGAAGTAGATGATGTGCCTGATCCAGATGTAATTAAACTCTGGACTGGCGGAAGGAAAATCTTTATGAATAGTAAAGGCCACATCATTCCGAATATATATATGGCGATCCCCCTATGAGGAGAAAAAAGAGGCACCACGCTGTAATCAGGGACGTGATACTGATTAATATCAGCATCAGAAACGATCTTGGTTTCACTTAGCGCAAGAATTGCCGGATTTTTCGAGTTAAGATGACACAGTACACCGAAAAACGATTAGCACTTAATCCGCGAATGTTGCCGAATTTTAAGATAAAATTCTGCATGCTCAAAAGCAAAACAAAAAGCAGTAGAAAAGAACGACACACAACACACAGATATTTGGGCGCCACCAGCAGGTAGGTACTCATAAAGTGAAGGGAGAAATTACTTTCTATTTTTAGTGTGGATTTTGAAATCAAGCTTTTTTAAAAATTATTTTTTATATTAATTAGTTTTTCTTTTTTATGCCGCATTCACAATGCAGAGTGGGGTAGAATAGCGTAGAATCGTAACTGGCACCATAACATGCTCTATATAAAAAGATTTACATACTGATCCTCAAGATTCTTCCAGTATATGAGAATGAGTAAACAACCCTTCAATTACATCAAAGAAAAAACATATAAAAATATGCCAGCTATCAAAATTAGCGCGCTGCACCTCGCGAAAATATGAAAAATTTCATTCTCGAGCGAGACACCTCGCCGCGCCTCGTTGTGTACGTACCCTAAGTCAATCAAAATCAAGAATGGTTTTTAACAATTTCTGAACATAAATAAATAAATAAATAAAAAAAAATATTTATTGTAATGATAAAATGTAAACGTGTTTACATATTTTTTTTTTCTTTTTTATTAGAAAAGTCTTGAATGACATTGTCAAAATTTATATCAATTGTTAGTTATTTTGCTATGGAAATTATCGCTAGATTTCGCTACATGTTTACATAGATGGCGTCTTTACTTGTTGTCGTGTTACATTGCTGATGTCGCACGAGATTAAGAAGTTTAATATCATGCAGCAATTGCTATGAAAATTCGTTTAGAACTATTGTTAACAATTACTAAGTATACACTGGAAAAATAGAAAGGATTGAAATTCTAGTAACCTACCTATAGTCCCCGCCACGAAAAATGAGCTATCAACGTCAGGGAAATATCAGTTTGGGGTTGCCGCTTTATCAATTTAGCCTGAGCAAAATTTTGTAATTTTTCTATTTCAATTAAGTTATTTTATTGATTTTCTTTCTACAAGGTCAGATAAATTTCAACCTCGCAAACATTTTTTTATGTCATGTTAGAGGTTTATTTACAAATAAATTTTTGCTTATTCTAATCAGTTGTATGCCGATATTCTTACTATACATTTGGAAATGTTCCTTGGTCGAGTCTTTGATTACAAAAAATCTCTGATTGAACTTTATCTTCTATTCTATGCTAAAACCTCTTGGGATTTTATTGATTAAAAATTTGTTTTTGAGAAAATCATAAGGATTTCCCTTTTAAAATATTTTTCTAGCTCATTAAGGAACTCTACAAATATTAGAAGTATTTAATAAATGTAAATATAAAAAATAAATTTATTTTTAAAATTTAAGCTTTCCAAAAGAGCGAAAGGGCTTAGTTTAGACACAAGCCAAAAACCACTGTGAAGTTTTTGATGCTGCATCAAAATAATTTATATAGACCCAGTTTATACGGGGCAGTATACTGCGTCTGCCGCACGAAATCTTACCTACAAGTGTTCGTGCGACAGAGGCAGAATATTGAGCCGTCTAAATTGAGTCATTTATTCTGGTTATAAATTAGAATTACACACACTTTTAGAAGTTATGTGATGAAATTTATTTATAATAAATAATTTTTTTCAAAGATTGAAAGAAAAGAAAACTTTATGAAACTCGTTTAACAGATTTTTATTAATGCTTTTTAAATCGTACCATGTAGCAATTAATTTTAAATTTTGTCATTTTTTTGTTAATTGTGACTATGTTTCAGCCTTAATAAGCTCATACATGCCAAAGTTAGATCTAGTGGAGTATAAAATTGTCTCTTTTATTTAATTACTTTCAAAATCGGAGAGGCATTTGATCTCGTATCATCTCCAAATCGAATTATTAGAGGATGAATGTCATTTCTAACGATTTCCTTCGTGAAATCATTCATTTGCAGTTCTTCTGCATGTCGAACACAATTTTTCCAGTTTTCATCTGTCACGTTATTAATTTCATAATTTTTCCAGGTCTATCATTTTAAACGTTGTATTTCGTTCAGCTATCTCCCGTTTAATTTGTGACCAAATGAGCTAAATAGAATTATATTGGAAGTGATAGGGAGGTAATAATAATAATTTATGTATTTGACAATATACCCCAGATTAAAAGATCTTATTACAGTACTAATATCAAGAGGTGGAGAACATAAGAAAGAAAAAGCTAAAAGCATATAATAATAATAATAAAACTAAAAACTTAAAAATATACAAACTAAGTATAGAAAATTATGGAAATAGTAGTCCAATTAATTTGTTTAGTAGATGCGTGCACCATTCACCCTCAAAAAATTAAATTAACCTTGAAAAAGCTTTGCTGGAGCCTTCACTTTAAATATTACTTGGAAGAGAATTCCACTTACGAGCAGCCTGGACAAAGTAAGAACGCTCACCATACAGTGAGATGTGCCTTGGGATAAGAAGCTGAGGATTTCTGGTAGAATGCAAGAACTACAGTTTCTCATAAAAGTAAGCTGGGCTTTTATGAATTATTAATTTTTGTAAGAAAATAAGTTAACGTCTAGCTAGATATGTCTCAAGGGATGTGCCCAGAATCGATGATACATACGCTGATATATGAGCGCTACGAGAGAGCTTGTAAATGTATCGAGTAACATCATTGAATGTAACTTTCAACTTCTTTTGACCAACAGAATCAAGTTTGCCGAATATTAAACTGCCATATGTAAAATGTGGTACAATTACTGACTTAGCCAACTTCAGTTTAAAATCCACTGACATGGAGCTTGAGCTAATACACAATTGCCGCAGAGCACCATATACCTTTCTCATCGTTTCCGCAATGTAGGTGCAGCAGCTGAACTTGGAATTAAATTTGATTCCCAAATTTTTGACTGAGTCTACATATTCCAAGACTGTGTTGTTCAAGACCACAGGGGGAAGCTCGGATTTCTCTAATGCACGCCTATAAATTGCTAAGCAGTTTGATTTGGACGGATTCGGTGACAGCTCATTAATTGCAGATCACTTATTTAGGTGCTGTAGATCCTCATTGATCCGATAGACACAATCCTCTATTAGTCCTATAGGTCTAATAAGGTACATCTGTACATCATCAGTGTATAAATGAATAGAGCAATTTTTAATAGCACTTGGTAGATCGTTTATGTACAGGATAAATAAAAGTGGACCAAGGATTGATCCTTGAGGAACACCTGAGGACAGATACGCCGGATTAGAGAGAGTTTCTCCTACCTTCACCATTTGACTGCGATTCATTAGGAAACAGGCAATCAGCTTAACAGCTGTAGATGAGAAGTTAAGTCTATTACCAAGTTTAGAGAGTAGTTTTAAATGATTAACAGAGTCAAATGCTTTACTATAGTCAAGCTAAACCAATATTGTCAAATGATTACTATCAAGAGCATCATAAATATCTGTGGCAACTTTTAAAAGAGCAGTCTCACGGCTGTGCCCCGGTCGAAAGCCAGACTGCCAAACTGACAATATTTTATTTACCTCTACATGATCCATAATTTGCTTATATAACATCTTTTCCAATCCCTTGGCCAGAAAATTAAGCAGACTAATGGGACGATAATCGCTAGCTAGAGACGGAGACACTTTCTTAGGAATAGGGACAACTGTAGCTTGTTTCCATTGGGTAGGAAACTGAGATCTTCTGAGACAACAATTGTAGATATGGACTACGGGACAAGATATATATGGCATTATGAGTTTGAGGAGTTTGGGATTTAGCAAATCAGGCCCAGTGGCGTTTGACTTAATAGGGTACAACGTTGAGAGCGTTTCACATCCGTCAACGCAGTGAAAAGAAAAGCCCTCAGAAAGGAAGTTAGAATAGTCTAAGTTATGAGAACGCTGAGCCGTAGTTCCAGTGAAATTAGTAAAAAACTTGTTCAGTGTATCGGGATCACAGATGACTTGTGGGGATTCCCAAGCTGCGAATATTTTTCCACAACCTCATAGAAGGCTGGTTTAAATCCAGCTTACTTCGAAGATATGCACACTTAGCTGAACGAATCATAGATGTTACCCTATTACGAATAGTTTTGTATCTGTTATGTGCCGCTACACAGTGCCATCTTCTGTACTGCTTCAGCACAAAACCACGCTCAACCATGGCGTGGTCAATCTCTCGGGTGATCCAAGGGCAAAGATTGTCACAAACTCTACATGTTTTTAGGGGCACATACTTATTATAGAGATTCAAAAGAATATTCGTTAAAAGCTCGACCTTACCGTCCAACTCATAACAAGTATATACCTATATCATTCCACGATATTTGATCACACTAAGAAAAGAGCGCAGTCATGTTAACGCTTTTAAAATCACGATAAGTGAACGTAGTATTGAGAGTTGTGTCAAATCTAAAGTTGACGGTGATATTTGACTGTGGAATAGAACATTATGCATGTTCGTTGTGAGGATATAATCAAGCTGGAATGGAGCTGCAGCAGTGAAATATGTTGGCTGGTGGTTAATTATTTTAATATCTAGTGTCTGTAAAAGGTAAAATAAATTTTCCCGTGACTGACTAACACTGAGAGCGTTAACATTAAAATCGCCACAGATTATTACGTCTTGGTATTGTTGAACAATAGAGGCCGGTACATCAAGAAGTTTAGAGGAACTATCTAGGTTAAAGCTATTAGGTGGGCAATAGACACAGAACAGGACACAGTTTTCGGAAACGGAACTAACCTCTACTGCTATAAACTCAATATCCCGTCCAGAAGACGAAGACTTCAGAATTTGGGCTCGTAAAGATTTGTTGACATAAATGGCAACCCCACCACCTAAACGGTCTAAAGTTTAGACTCTAAACGATCATTTCTAAAGATGCTGTAGTTAGGCATTGAAACCAATGCAGAGCTCACACTACTATTAAGCCACATCTCAGTTACACACACGCAGTATGACATATTATAAGTCTTCCTCCCCTTCCTATAGGAACCTGAAGTTCTCCTGAACTGCTTTCGTCCTACCAAGTATTATTTCGAGAATGTTTCTGATTTATCCATGTCTCATCTATCTGGTATCATCGGATTCTCCAAGAGAGTTCATTTTTCTCAAAAATTTCATTCGAGCTATAATACAATGTCACTTCTCTCAATTAACTGTTTGGACCATCGCTTGCCTTACAATATTTGAAGACAATTTCTTTTATAACTGTACACAATGAAGTTAGGGAACCTACGTAGTTGATTTTGTGCTTTAAACTTTGCTGCAATTTAAGCACAGTAGGATATTCTGCCCTATCATAAAACTCACATATTGTTCTGCGTATTACCTACAACCTTATCAAATTCGTCAAAGTTTGTAATTCTTTTGTATCTTTTATACCTTTTCCTGGGTGAATCAAAATTTGGTGCTTCTCTTATTATGCGTTTCACCGAGGCCAGACTAACTCCACATATCCCGTCGATGGCTGTTGCTCAGAAGTCATATTCGTGTAAACTTTTAATTTTATAAATAAAACTATTTTCACTTGATTTTACCGTCTTAATATTATTTTTAAAAGTAATGCGTATATCCAATAATTGATAGCCTTCCTCAAGCTAGTGAAATTATTTCCAAAAGTTGCGCAAATGGAACTGACGAAACAATATGAATCTGATTTTCTATTTCACATGGGTCAACTTTTGTTAACAAGGATGTGACAGTTATCTTAATTTCAACTTTTACTCGCTTTAATATTCATATTAAAAGTTCAACAAATTACAGATGTGTTCGAAATTAATTTTATTCTTTTCTTTTCCTACAATATCAAATATTTTTTATACTCGGTTTTAAACAAGTAAAATATTAAAATAAATTAAGTTGAAGAGAAGAGATTACAAATGTTCTATTGCCATCTATTTCTATTCTATATATATTCATATGGAAAGACCCCTGGACGGAAAATTTAAAATGAAAATAAATAAATTTCCAATTATTGTGGGAGTAATTTAATTAGTAATTATATCGAGAAAATAAAATGTATTATTAAAATTACAAGAAATACAAAAGCAATTCAAAAACATGATTTTTTTTTGTACTGGCAATACCCTCTGAAAGCTCTTTAACCATTTGGAATATACACAATTGTACAAACTTATAAATTTCCCTCTGGTGACCTTGATAGGTCATTTTTCGTAGCGGGGACTATAACTTTAATATCGCTAATATTTTTATCGTTCAATTAATTTTTAGGTAAAATCAATACAATTGACGTGTGATAACTAAAATTACTCTGAAATTTATAGTTTACGTTGGACGGCTGCATTGAAAGTCATCCCATATTGTGTAATCGCATTATTTCGGTTCGAGTTTTTAGTTTACCAGAAAACATATCGCTGGTTCTGATTCTGAAGTCATAAAATTAATATTGACGTATTCAATACGGTCATCGGTAAAGGGTTATAATGATCCCTTTTAGATATAGTGACCATTCGACCCCCATTTGTATGGATTGTCCCGCATTGAAAATTGTCCCGCATTTTGACCCGCATTGAAAACTTACCGCATTGGAATTCGCTTTTATCCTTATTTAAAAAAAAAAAAACTTGATATCAAATCTACTCCACATTCTCATTCTGCTCCAATTTTCAAGTTTGCTTTAGCTGGATTCTTAAAAGTTCATTGCAACCCTATCATTATTATACTTTACAACCCTAGCATTATTGTAAACAATAAAAGTTTTCAGCTGTCGTTGTGTCAACTGAAAACTTATTATTATTATTGCAGAACAAACTTGACACGTGCAGATGAAATAAAAAAAATAAAGAATTAGTGCAAATGTAAATGGAAATGTTCAATGCCTAAAATGTAATAGTGAATTTAAAGTTACGTCTGGAGGTAGAACGGATATAACCAGACACATTAAGTCAGAAAAACATAGATTAGCAGTTCAATCATCAGCTAGCTCTGCAAATCTAAGCACATAAGATTTGAACTTTTGATTAAAGAAAAAGAATTGGCTGCAGCAGAGGCAATCTTTTCCTTTCATTGTGTTCTACATAACAACAGTTTTCGTTCAATGGATTGTACAACCAAACTCGATAAATATTTTTTTGAAAAAAAATTTAGTTGCGCTAGAACGAAATCCGAGGCATAAATAAAAGGTGTATTAGCTCCTCACGCTTTGAAAGAATTAAAAGCTGAGTTAGAAGACGTGAATTTTTTATCTGTTTATACTGACATATCTAATCATAAAGATCTAAAAATATTTCCTGTACTAATACGTTATTTTAATCCAAATTGGAATCATTACTCGGCGAGACTTCCGAAATTATCTGCAATTATTTATTGAATACTTTTAAAAATAACAAAATTGAAGCAAAAGTAATAGCATTTTGTTCTGATAACGTCAACACCAATTTCGGAGGAGTGACAAGAAATGGACCAAATAACGTATTCAGTAAAATGAAAAACAAATTAAATTGGATGTGCAGCTCACATTACAAACAATACTATCCAAAATGCAGCAGATCTTTTAAAAATAGACATTGAAAATATTATCAAAAAAATTTATGGACATTTTTACAGTTATACAATTCGCGTAAACAGTTTATAAAAATTTTGTGAAGAATCTGAAACTGAATATCAACGAAATCTGGGGTACTGCAAAATACGATGGCTAGCTTTAATGCCAGCTATTGAAAGAGTTATAAGACTTTTTGACCCATTAAGGTCATATTTTTTATCATTGGAAAAATGTCTATATCAAATAAGAATTTTTTTTTTTTTTTTGAAAATAGTATTTTCGAAATTTGGTTGAAATTTATGCACAGTCAAGCTGCTATTTTCCATAATGCTGTAATTAATTGAAGGTGATAAAAATGCGATCATGCAAGTTTCACAAAAGTTGAATGATTTAAAAACAAAGTTTAAAGAGAGGGTTGAATTAAATTATTTACCGCTGACAATCAGATCAGAACTAAGAAATCTAATTGAAAATGGTAGCATTGATGAGAAAAAATTTAAACTTGATATTAAAAATTTTTACGCGAATTGTTTTAATTAATTATTTAGATCTTTGGTCGAGACAATTTAAAGATATCAACAACTTAGACTGAATTGGTTTAAAAAAAAGAATTTTATATGGAATAACATTGAGAAGAGTGTTGAATACATTTCAAAAAATTTTGAAAATCACAAAATTGTAGAACACGATTTATTTGACGAAATATCATGCATCAGAAAGTACGTGAACTTTGATCAAATTCAATCCTGGAATGAAAGTAATACTGATCCGGACCAAAGACGGGTGGAAATATTTTCGCATTTTAGAAAAGAAAATATACCATTTGATAATGGCAAAAAGGTGGTTGAATTCGCGTTGTATTTACCAAATACAAATGCAGCAATAGAACAAATATTTTCGTTTATTAACAAGATTTGGACATCAGAAAAAACACAATTAAAGTTAGACACAATCGAATCTATTTTAATTGTCAGAGAAAATTTTTATTTTTATGCCAAGAATTTTGCAGGAAAATCAAAGACAATGAAAAAATTTAAAAAAATGTCCATTAAATGGAAAAATATAAAAGCTGATGTAATTGTGATCTCATTATTTTATTATGTTCCTATATGAATGCAAGGTTGAAATGAACGCAAGGTAGTTTGATGTGAATATTTTTTGGCAACGATACCCACAATTTGAGCGTTTGCTAATTCTCAAAACAAACGTTAATCGCCATTGGTGCCGTTTTGAACTTGAAATCGTTTGGTTTAAACAATGATTTCATTCAATTTGACATATTCATTTTTCTCCGTGTATGTAAATTGATTTTTCCTATTTTTTTTTTATAATACTAATAATTTAATTTATGAATAAAATACTGTTTCGGTATAAAAAGAATTAAATTTTTATTATATATATTATAATATGATATCTATTTTCTACTGGTTAATAACTAATAAAAAAATGTACATAATATTTAAATTGAGTTTTAATTTTTGGCCCGCATTAAATCATTTGTAAAATGGTCACTTTACTTTTAGAGTATGATACACAAAGACAAAAAATAAAAAATGTAATCTCCATATTTATATAGAGAAAAGTCCTTCTTAGTTTTCCAGTGAAACGCGATGATACCACATGTTTTGTGTTTGTTCGTAACATGGAGCATACTGCACAAATTTTCTATTTAATTACCTTTGCACTCACCACACAACAATTCATTATAACCTTTTCGTCAGTAGAGACATTTAAATTCCACAATTTAACATTAATTACAAAAGTATCGAAATTTTGATGGAATATTGGGTGAGGTAAAATAAGGTAAAATTTAATTTTGCAACCACCACCGAGGCCCGGAACATGCGCAAAATTTCAGAAAAATAAAAGTTCTTATAACTCCCATAAAATATTTCCAAAAATTCCTGCAAACTTAAAGCAATAAAAACCAAATGCAAATTTACATTCATATTAATTACAAAATGAATCAAGCGTTTTCAGTTCAGAACATTTGCATTAAATATTTCATTTTAGCTATTTTATTTTCAAATCTATAATAAAGGAAAAGTTTTGCAATATGCACGTCTGCGAAAAGTGCAATTGTTGATCATTTTGGGTAATTTTTCTTTTTTTGAGTTTAAACCTTGGTGTGACCAACAATGATTTTAAAGGTTGCAACCCTATTCCAGAACTTTGTAATTTTTTTTTTAAAGGTTCCAAATTGGTGCAGGTGTCAGGTAAGTTGCAACAGCTATTCGACCGTTTGCAGCAATCTTCTAATTTTTTTTTTATATTTATTACTATTAGAAGCATCATTTTGCAATAAAAAAATATATATGCGGGGGGGGGGGGATGAGTTGAAAATTTAACACATTGTGGAAAATCAGGGTAAACATTGCTTTTGCAGGACTTTTGGAAATTTTTTATGCAAGTTATAAGATCTTTTGTTTTTCTGAAATTTTACGCAGCAAAATTAAATTTGTACTTATTTTACCTCACCCAACATTCCATCAAAATTTCAAAACTTTTGTAATTAATGTGAATTAATTGTATTTATTTACTGGCCTAAAACAATGCGCATGGGATAAGTTTCTTGACCTTATCTAACCAACTCACTGTGATTCACCTGACTTGTATTCTACTCATTATTCTGCACGGAGAAAAATGGTCATGTCTAATTGAACGAAATAATTATTTAAACAAGACAATATCGAATTCAAAAGGGCTCCAATGGTGCGTAACGTTTGTTTCAACACTTGAACGCATGTATTGTGATTGCAAAAATATTCACATCAAACAACCTTGCGCTCATTTAAAAAAACAAAAAAATTTAAAATCTTACGCGTTCCAATTGAAAACTTCTTTATTTAGGTTAAAGTTTTACTTATCAGACATAGTCCGAGAGGTGGCGTTGCATTTTAGATAGTGTTTTTATGCCGATCGATTGTTATCTTTTTCGATAGATCTGGTACCGCTAATAAGTAAATAAAGCGTCAGCTGACGCATCCGATGTGGGTGTGGGTGTGGGGAGGAGGCTGCGAAAATGGTAAATTTTTTTTTTTTTTTTTTAAGTAATAGTATGCCAGCTGAAACTTTTTTTTTATAAACAGTTAATATAGTAGTGAGTTGAAAAAGAAACGTCAGATGCATCGCGGAGGGTGATTTATGAGTCAGCTGCTCGCATGAACTTGTAAAAACAAACACGTAAAATAAAGTAATCGCCTGCGAACGCGTCGACGTAGAGAGTTGAAATTTGGTACACGGTGCTTTCATAGCAATAGTAAATGAAATTTCGAAAATGCACTAAATTGGGCAGTCCTTTCCTGGTGTTGCCATATAAAATTTTTGATTTTTTGACCAGAATGTTAGACAAAGAATCTTGGCAAGCCGCAAAGGTAGTAAAGGTTTCCCTGGTCAAAACCATCAGGAACAACTTCAGCAGTTCCTCTATACCTTCACTACTTAATAATGGTGAAGTGGTTGTTGACTCCCAGGATAAAGCTAATATTTTGGCTGCTAGATTCGCATCAAATTCTTTTCTTCCACCCACTTCACAGGCACCTGTTGTGCATCCTCCGTGCGGATGTGTACAAGAGCCAATACACATCCGTACGAGGGATGTGTTCAAGGTTCTTAATGGTATAACGTCTCTAAAGCCGCAGGACCTGATGGTTTCTCGCCCCTATTAATTAAAAGCTGTGCCTCATCCTTGGCTAAACCTCCGCACAAACTATTCTACCTGTCCTATTCGACAGAAAAGTTTCCAATTGCTTGGAAACTAGCTCACGTTCAGCCTATACCCAAGAAAGGTGAGGGTAGCGATCCCTAAAATTATCGACCAATTGCAATCACTTCGATTCTTTCAAAGGTTTTTGAATCTATCATAAACTCCAAATTAATGAAGTATCTGGAAACCAATCAGCTCATCAACGATCGCCAATACGGCTTCCGCCACGGTCGCTCATCTGGAGACTTGCTGACTTTTCTTACGGAACGTTGGAATCGTAGTCTTCACAATTTTGGTGAGTCCAAAATCGTTGCTCTAGATATTTCAAAGGCCTTTGATAGAGTCTGGCATCCAGCCCTTTTAGCCAAACTCAAAGCACTTGGTCTTTCCCCTCCTCTTCTATTATGGATTGAAAGTTTTTTATCTAGTTGCCAAATACGTGTTGTATTAGATGGCGTTATATCTGAACCTCATCCTATTAATGCCGGTGTCCCCCAGGGCTCTGTTATTTCTCCGACTCTATTTCTAATCTTCATTAATGATCTGCTTTCCCTTACTTTTAATCCTATCCATAGCTTTGCTGATGACAGTACCCTTGATTTCGCATACTCCTTTGACACCATTGCGGATTCCAGAGGGAACGCCACATGTGTTAAACGAGACTGCATGATTAGATCATTGAATAACGATCTTGACAATATTCTCGCTTGGGGCAAAGTGAATCGCGTCGAATTCAATGCATCTAAAACCCAAAGCTGTCTCATCTCATTAAAACAAGACCATCACTTAACCACTCCCGTTTCGTTTGATGGAGCATTAATTTCTGATTCACCGTCACTAAGAATTCTTGGCATTAATATTTCCAGCAAGTTAAGCTGGACAGATCACATCTTCTCGGTTGCCAAAGAAGCATCAAAATGTCTTGGTTTTTTGAAAAGGTGTAAGAAATATTTCAGCCCATCAAATATAGCGCTCCTCTACAAGTCCTACATCAGACCTAGAATGGAATACAATTCCCATATCTGGGCCGGGGCTGGTCGCACAGCCTTAGCTTCATTGGATATTGTCCAAAAGAGAGCCTGCAAGCTCATTAGCGATGTGGCAATTACTCGTCATATCGACTCGCTCGAGCACCGTCGCAATGTTGGATGCCTTTCGCTCCTTTATCGCTATATGCATGGTCAATGTTCTGATGAAATATCTAGTCTGATCCCTTGTAGAATAGTTCCTGCACGCAATACTCGCGCTGCATCCCGCGCTCATCCTTTTACCCTTCAAATTACCTTCGGCCGTACACTTAAATTCCGTGATGCTTTCTTATCCCGAACTGTGCGAATGTGGAACAGTCTACCCTCTTCTGTCTTTCCTCCGGCATACAACCTGCGAAAGTTTAAGGGCGACATACATCGGCACCTCCGCCGCTCTCCTCATATCCCTTAATCCTTTCCCTATCTCCTTCCTGCCACGCTGTGCTTTGCATCATAGGGTATCCCCTGAGCTTGGCTTAATAATATAAAAAAAAAAAAAAAAAAAAATATTGTAAAAATAATCAGTCCTAGACGTTTTTACTGTACTGAAAAGTTCGTCAGAATATGAAATTCTATGAAATTGCTTATAATCGTTTTTACTGTCCGACGAACCATTCTACAAATATATGCGAAAAACCACTGCAACATTCAAACTTGCTTGATAGGTCACTATACGAAATTACATAGGGGCATTAATCTAAGGTATCATAAGAATTAACCAGCCACGGATATTTGTATCATAATGCTCGGCAATATGAGTGCACTTCAGAACGATTTAAAAATTACAATGCACATTGGTTCCGGGAATTCCCAAAGATTCGTCAATATTACAATCTTATATGAAGAAGTAAAAAAGATAGAATTGGTCTAAGATAAATTCTTACGATACCCTAGATGAATGCTCGTATGGTCACCGCTCTGTGTAAGTTTGAATGTTGAAGTAGTTTTTTGCATATATTTCTAGAATGGTTCGTCGGACAGTAAAAATGGTTATTAGCAATTTCATAGAATTTAATATTCTGACGAACTTTTCAGTAGAGTAAGAACGTCCAGGACTGATTGTTTTCACAGTATATGTAAAAAACATAAATATGGCAACACCAAGAAGGGGTTTTCCGATTTAAAAAACAGCGTGTACTAAATTTCAGCTCTCTACGTCGACGCGTTCTTAGGCTATTACTATTACTTTATTTTACAAGTTCATGCAAGCAGCTGACGCATAATCCACCCTCCGCGATGCAGCTGACGTTTTTTTTTTTAACTCACTACGATGTTAACTGTTTATAAA
The DNA here is from genome assembly GCA_963930735.1 of Dioctria linearis. Classification (NCBI taxonomy): domain Eukaryota; kingdom Metazoa; phylum Arthropoda; class Insecta; order Diptera; family Asilidae; genus Dioctria; species Dioctria linearis. Next base: position 350,411,330 of record OZ005740.1, on the reverse strand, counting down.
AAAAAAGATTCAGCTGGCATACTATTACTTTAAAAAAAAAAGTTTTTGCCACTTTCGGAGCCTCCCACACCACCACCAATCGCTACTTGAGTAACTGACAGTCGGTTCACTTATTGATATCAAAATCAGCCGAGCCGGTATACTATGACTTTTTCATTTGCAACGCTACGTCCCGGACTAACATAATGTATTTCTGTAAGTCTTTCACTAAAAATATGTTCATAACGAGGGAGCTGATCCTTGATGGATTCAGGCTTTTAAAGTAAAAACTATGAATATTATTGTATGCATGTCATGTATGTGTATAGGTTTTATTCAGAATTTGAGTTTGGTACCCAAACTTTGGGTGATCCAAAAACTTCCCAAGCCACGAAACAGACTCCTTCACAAACACATCAGAGCCCTAACATTAGTCCGAACATAACATCCACTGACATGTATAATATGGACTGACTACGTCCATAGAAATACACTGCAGAAATTGGGCTCACTACTATATAGCGTTCTCTTTCGTTCTAAGCACCAAGTACCAATTGATTAGATTAGATTATATTAAAAAATAAAACATGATCCACATCGCTTAATGCTGAAACCTTCTTAGTACCTCACTACAGTACGGCGGCGGTGGCTAAACTAAGCGACTTACGGCGCTGGACAATTTGATGTTTTTTTCTTTTTCTAAATTTAATTGGTAAGATGACCCCCCCCCCCCCCCTAATTTAAATGCTAAATCCACCCGTGCTATTTTATATATGCCAGTGGATCATATACATTTCATCATTTACCGCAACACGTTGCTCTTTATTTTTTCTTCTGTTTTTCTGATTCTGCTAATTCCTTTAATTCCTGTTACGTGATAGTTGGGAAAAATGTCGGTAATGTCCGCTTCATTAATGCATAGGTACCCTAGCTCTTCTATTCTAAGTTCAGCTTCTGGAAGGGTATTAAAATGAGTAGACATAGGCGAAACATCAGAAGGTAAAAGAAAAACCTTAGTGGAAAAAAAACTGAAACAAAGCTACAAAATAAAAGTAAATTTTATTGTTTTAACGAATGCGTTTTGCTTTCAAATAGAACAAAAGACCGATTAATGAAAATCCAAATGTATGATGGCCACGGGGTCATCTCAACCGTTTCGAAGTTACAATGTGATTAAGAAAATATGCTAGTTTTTCTACCAAATACCTTGTATCTTACAAAGGCTACTGTACTGTTTGTAGAACTTCCCAACGAATTCTCAGCCACCTCTATACTTCACTCTACTCCGGAGTTATTGCGGTCTATAGTAAAACTTTCGAATAGTTTTCACATTTTGTTTTTATTTTGACCCTCTTCTTAAAACAAAACATATTAGCATGAATTTTTTTTACAAAAACTGTAAACTGTAGACAGTCCACTTTAATTCGGCCTTTTTGACCTATGTCCTGTGGTCGTTAAAGAATTATTAGATCTTAACCTATTCAGTTCATAACGAAATTCAACGATATTTTTTTTAGTTACAAAGCGAATATATAAAAAATGCTATGTTAATAAGTTTTTCTTAAAAAGAAAAAGGGATCAAAGTAAAAAAACAAACAATGCGGCCAAGTGTAAATCGGACTCGCACACGAAGGGTTCCGAACCATCGTACTTAACATTAGGTATGTACTTTTTGTTTATTTTTCAAATGAGAGTAAGCGTAGTTTTAAACAAGTAAAAAAGCTGGAATTGGTCTAAGACCAATTCTTATGATACCCTAGATAAATGCTCTTTTGTAATTTCGTAAAAAGGTACTTTAACATTTGCGCAAGTTTGATTTTGAAGTGGTTTTTGAATATATCTCTAGAATGGTTCGTCGAACAGCAAAATGATCCTAACCGCTTTTATAGGATTTTATATTCTGAAGAACTTTTCAGTACATTAAAACCGTATAGGACTGATCGTTTTCTAAGGATACGTAAAAATCCTAAATTTTTATATGGCAACACCAAGAAGAGGTTGGCCGATTTAGTCCGTTTTTTAAATTATATTTACTATTTTTATGAAAACACTATGTACAAAATGTCAACGCTTTACGTTGACGCGTTCTCAGGCAGTGCTCAAATAAGTAGTGCAAAATGAAAATTTTTCGTATGGCAACCCTACGAAATAGTTACCCGATTTGTCCCATTTTCGAACTTAATTTTACTTTTTTTGTTAAAGCCTATGTGCAAAATTTCAGCTCTCTAAGTACACGCGTTCTCGAGTTATTGTGAGGGCGGTCAGACAGACGGACGGACGGACGCACAGACGGATGGACGCACAGACGGACGGACGCACAGACGGACGGACGGATGGACGGACGGGCAGACGGACGGATGGACGGACGGGCAGACGGACGGATGGACGGACGGGGAGACGGATGGATGGACGGACGGGCAGACGGATGGACGGACGGGCAGACGGATGGACAGACGAACACGCAAAAATCAAAATAAATTTTAATTTTATGCATGGGTGTCCAATCCATTTTGCTCTACCATCGTATTATTTCGAGGTGTTACAAACAGATTGACAAACTCATTATACCCTTTAGATTTCATCCAGGATATAAAAATAATGCTGTAATTTGTAAAAATAATGCCTACTTATGATAATAATAATGAATGAGAATAAAACGAAGGAAAACGCCGAAAAACTCACGTTTCTTGTATTGGGGCCCCCTTTAATTTTCAATTTTATTTTTATTATTTGTTGTTACAGCGAGAATAGAAATACACACTCTGTGAAAATTTCAACTGTCTACCTATTACGGCTCATGAGATACAGCCCAGTGACAGACAGACAGACGGACATTGGAGGCTTAGTAATAGGGTTCCCGTTTTTACTCTTTGGGTACGGAGCCCTAAAACGTTTAAAAAGTCCGACTTTTTTTGCAGCCAAAGCTCCGGAGCAGATCTGGGCAATACTTAAGTAAAAAAAACTGAAGTACTATTTAAAGTACATTTTCGTTACTTAAGTTTTATTATTCAATATTTTTGAAATGCCCCTACTTAGTACTTGAACATAAGTACTTGCTTCTATTTACTTGTACTTAAGACTTAGTTTTGTACTTAAGTACCAAGATTTTTACTTAAGTATTTCTGAGTCTATTAATTACCTACAATTATCTAACTCTTGGTAGAAAAGAAAACACAATCTCTAGCGCTACTCCTTTTTTGTTGAGTTTTAAAGCACACAAAGAACTGTCAAAGCATGTGCCGTACTCACGCTTAAGGCAGAACCTTAGGTAAACTAATAACATACAAACAAGACTCGGCAAGTAGAACAAAAACCAGTAACGTCTCGCTCGAACATGAAATGGACGATGCCTCGACTTGATGACATCCACTGGCATGTATAATATGGACTGACTACTGCGTTCATAGAAATACACTGCAGAAAGTGGGCTCACTTCTATATTGCTGACTCTTTCGGTCTAAGCACCAAGTAACCACTGAGAAATAACATTAGTGGATTCGTCGAAATACATGATTTTAAATTAATCATTTAGGGTTATTACTGATAAAAACTGTTTTACCAAAGACAATATATTCATTAGATACTCACAAGAAATTCTAAATTTTTTATTAAAATCACTTTCCGAGCTGCGTGCTCAGTTTTTCAACTTCCTGCCAATGATTTTTTTGAATGTTGGCACCGACGTAAGAACTCATTTTGACACAAACAATTGTGGCCACGTGAAATAGAAAATTAAGCAGTCCATATTATATATGTACATCAGTAGACAAGCAATGCCTCGCTCCAATATAAAATCAACGATGCCTCGACCTGATATAGGGAAGGCCTGAATTTTTTCTTAGAAATTTACAGGAAGTTTTTTTCTTAGAATTTTTATGCATTATTGGAGGCGACAATGGTTGCTTGGGCGGACCGCTAATAGTTTTTATGAGTGTAGCAATGAGAGGTGAAAGTTTTACTCTACCTGCAGCCACTGGTTACTACCTACATATTATAGTTTTCCAAAGGTATTTATTTATTAATATCTATTAACTGATAAACGCGATAAACTTCATTATATTACTGCTAACGTACAAAGATTCTAAAAAAGTACTTGAAAAAGTACTTCAAAAATTACTCAGTATTTTTTGTAAACTTAGTACTTTTCATATATGCGGTACTTGTACTTACGCTGAAGTACTCAGGCCTTCGGTACTTGTACTTAAGTACTTTTTCGTTGGTACTTGCCCAGCTCTGCTCCGGAGAGGAGACGAGTATGGGGCTGGTTGGGTCGTTGGAAAGGCTATGGGCTCTTTATAAATTGAGGTGTTAACGGTAACCCTATACACTGCACTTTTTAAGATACAGAGTGCTTTGTGAAAGCTAACATATGTTCTTAATTACCCTGTAACTCCGAAACAGTTAAAATGTCCCCATGCAAAACCCTCGAGAAACACTTCAGACTCGCTCATTACTACATGAGAGCCCTAACTTAGTCCTAAAATTCTAAAATATATGCAGTGTTCTTATGTAAAACTGACAAAAGTTTGATTTGAATAGCTCCTCGGCCTTAAACTACTATTCGTACAGAAAAATGGTGTTGTGATAATCTTAAGCTTGCTTTTTTATATTCCGAACCGAAATAAACTTTTTATACCTTTCCTAACAAAATTTTTTTAAAAACTTTATCTTAACCAAATGACTACGATTTCCCAAACAAAAACTTTCAGGTGAGTAATATTTGTACTACGGCCGCACATACACTATTGCAACTATTACTCAGCTGAGAGTTATTGAGTGTAAAATGGTATGGTTAATTTCCAATCAAAACTATTTAATTAGTTTGGTAAGATAAGGAGACAAGCTTAAAATTAATGGAAGACTATAGTCCTATCTGGATAGTAGTTTAGGCTCCATAGTATCTATACTATGTAGGCCTATAGAGTTCTTCTAGGGTATAAAGAGCATGCCATAGTAGAGTACAGTGCGGAGACTAACTTGGTTATGAAAATGAAATTTCTATTAGTTATTGGAAGTTTAGCTAGTAGAAGATTTCGACTGGGAAGAGTTGTTGTAATTAAAATAGATAGGGAGAAAAAATTTCCGATAATAATTCGATATGTTTGCCATTATTCAAATATCTGGCAGTGATAATTGATGAATACGGTTTGTAAGTTTATCAAAAATTCCGGCGAAAATTGACCTGAACGATAATATTAGGTGCATAGCAGCTAGCAAACATTTATACGTTCGGGGGTCTACCATTACACACAAACAAGACCGTATATATGGGGTGGGTTTTAGGAGTTCAAACCCACCCCATCGATGTAGCTTATACTTTTGTTAATCTATAAAGCAAAATTTTTGCCCAGAATTCTTTATATGTAACGGGTCACAACTTTAGGAAAAACGTGTGCAATATAGGGAAAGAAAATAAACAGTCCAGTAGATGTATGTACACATACATCAGAAGATGGTAGCTGGAATATTAAATCTAAGTCTAATTTGTATTTCGTCGTTAAAACTACAATTTTTCTTGTAACTAATTATGATATGACAACTAATATTTTCCCTGGTTCCCCCATGGTTTTATATAAATTACTTAAAACATTATTTTTTTACATTTTAGTGCATTTAGATAATTACATAACTATATTTAAAATGACCTAAACAATAAAAAGTTTTTATATTATTTATTTTTAAATTAATTGTGTTTTTGGCCTCGCAAAAAAATCTATCAAGTTTTCTCCACATGAAAGACCCCCATGACCCCATGAAAGGCAGTTGGTTTTGATTGAAACAACCCATCGCCCTTACTGGAATTTGTTTCCTAGCTACTCAGCCAGTTTCAACTGCGACGGCTGAGAGAATGTTTTCTACATTAAAAGGGTTGCAATCATGGTTCCGCTATTCCACAGGTCGACTGACGGGACTCCACGACTGACAGGACTCCATGACTGACAGGACTCCATGACTGACAGGACACCACGACTGACAAGACTCCACGACTGACAGGACTCCACCACTGACAGGACTCCACGACTGACGGGACTCCATGACTGACAGGACTCCACGACGGATAGAACTCCACAACTGACAGGACTCCACGACTGACAGCAGGATTCCACGACAGACAGGACTCCACGACTGACAGAATGAATGAAGTAATTTCCCACTTCACAGCAAGAAGGAAACGGCTAAATTTAATTCTGTAATTTTTTCTATATTTATGAAAAGTGGACCTTAATGTTTTTCTTTGGTGGAATGTAAATAAATGTAGTAAAAATACGGTTAAATAAAATATAACAAGTTTTCAAATATAACTTTTAAATTTCGAAAGCTTTATAGTGCAGACCCATGCAGCTCATTGAGTTCACGTTAATTGTCAGTTATTCTTTCGTCTCTAGAAGGTACCTATTAGGTTAAACCCCACCCATTCGTGATCTATATATACGGCCTTGCACACAAATATTGATTGCTGCATGCCTTAGAAGAATCTGCAGTATCTACGTCATACCCAGCATACGAATCTTGACTTTTCTTTGACACCATTCCTCAGATTACGAACACACGTTTCATATGAAGGGACACTTAACGGCATTATGTGGTTTTATAAAATGCTTTTAAAAAACCTAGTCACTAACGAAGAGCGAGGCGACTATACTTATAATTATAGCAGTGGGACTTACCGATGTCGGTGTCATCAGTGGTTAGTTTGCTTCCTCTTGAAGAAGAGAGAGAATATATGCGGGATGAAGTTGAGCCCATCGCATAGCCTTAAGGCTTAACTATAAAACTCTCTTGGAAGCTTTTGCTATCGTTCTTGTTGAAAAGCATAATAGGGACTTTGCAAGAACCTTCAAGAACAATGCAAATCTTATAAAGGATTTTGCTTCTTATACACTGAAATCTATAGGAAAAGAAAAGAGCTATCGTTCAAACGTCCTTAGACACCTACTTCTATAGAATATCCGTCTCTGCCTACAAGTTCGCCTCTAGGTAGGTACGTAAAAAACGGGAAACTGTAGTAGTAACTACGTGAACAACAGAATCCAAAAGGTATCCCAGCGTACTTCTCAGCTAGATTTAGTCATTCCAAACGTTACATGAAATATTTTAAATTTATTTTGGGTAAGCAAGAAATTTAACTGACACCAGCTGTTGTCATTTGGAGCCCTTACTCCACTGAAGCTATTGTCGCTGCCGACCGAAACTATTGGCGCCCGAGAAATAGACGTCACAATGCTTTTAAGATTTACTTCCGAATGGTCGTTGACGTAGTATCACCTCTTTCTTTCTTCACTAACTATGGAATCCACAATGTCTGTTTTCTTAAACCGCCACTCTAATTGCATTGACTTTCACCAGGCAAATCATCAATCAAAACAATTTGTTAAAGCAATTTTTTTACGTTTTAATTTATAATCTAATTTAACAATAATTTTAAATACCTACTCATAGAAAATCTAACATTTAATTATGTTTAAATATAAACTTTACAATAAAATTTTGTTGTAAGAATGGCGAATATGTATAGTATCCAAAACGCACACACACATTACATTTGACGCTTATTTTTTCACCTGGCGAAGAGGATATCCTCTCTTATCCCACTTCCGCATTTCCTTTCAATATCAAATTGTTCTTTACCTTCAATCTTATTGCATAACAGAGGACAAGGAAAAGTTTCAACAAAAAGCCCACGAGTTTGCGATACTCATGACTGGCAGAATCCACTTCTCTAATTACAAAACTCGTATTCGCCGTCTAATTTGATTATAACGTGAGTTCTCATTAAAATGCGCAACGCATGACACCATCTGGTGATAAATTTTTCAAAAAATAAACAAACGCCGACGTGAGCTGGACATCTTCAGTTCCTTCCCCTTTAGCAGCAGAGCGGAGAGGCAAACAGGGATTTTTTGAAAATTGTAAACGCTTTTTGTACAACATGCCTTCCGCACGAATCCTAATGTAACTCAGTTAATCCTGTAAATAACAACGGTTGACACATAGGATAGGGTAAACAACCCTCCAGTCCCACAGGAAATAGAAACGTCACTTACACACACATTTCTATTCATGTAAAGGGGCTAGATATAGCGGTAAAAAGGGACAATATAGGAGTAGTATTGGTGAATGTATAGACTCGGCACAACAAACATCGTTGTCGCCGTTACCCACCAACCCAACCGATCCCTGTATCTGACGCCCGACTAGAAACGGATACACGCTCCAATCAGTCGACGTCGGTACAGAGCAGATAAGCCTGAAGCTTTTTTTCCTCCCTGCCCTGGATGTATTCAGGGTTTTATGTACATATACACAAATACTGGGAGGTCGTGCAGGGTACAGGCGGTACAATGCGGGTCGTGAAGAAGCTTCCACAAGTAAACAAAACTTTCACTCTTACTATAGCACCGCAACCACTTTTCCTGTTCAACTCAGTTAGAAACCTTTGAAAAATTTCCGCCCCGACCCGCGTACCAACCCCGCTAACTTGGTCCTGGAAAATCGAAAGTAATCGAAGGAAAGTTTTTCTCTGGAATGGGTAGTGTGCCTCGCAGCCCTACCACATCAGTTGCTAGCCCTTAATACATGTCGTCTTCTTGTATCGTATCATCCCATTTATTGCATTCGTTTTGGTTTTTTATTTCTGAAAGGATGAGGTAAAGTGAGGGATGGTAAGGGACTTTCTGCTTTGTGCGGGGCAGAGATCGCCCTTTTTAATGTGCATCAATCATTAATGGAGGAAACGACTGCTTTTCGGTTGAGGGAGTTTCAGGTCTGCTGGGATGAGGGGACCAACAGGGGCGCGGTGAACCTGCATGAGATTGGTTACAAGCTAGAGAGCATTATTCCTCCTAACGAGATTTGCCATTGATGCACTGGAGATGAAGAGTGATTATCTTTTCAGAGCGTTCATCCTGCCTGGCTGTGTGGCTCCCCCAAAAAAATCTTGCAAAGAGGAATAATTGGCAAAATTATCTTGGAAACAAGATCAGATGGTCTGATTGTACCGTGTAGGGATCTGCTAATTCTAAGGGCTAAGAGTAAAAAAGAAAACATAATTAGAAGTCAGGTACAGTTTTTTTCTGGATTTTTTACTCTACTGAACCAGAAAAAGCTACAGAGTCATTTGAAATGCTTAAAGCTAAAATTGTTCGATAAAACGTCAGATGTTCTTCAGTCTGTGCTATGTAAGTAATTCTGACAATAAAATGGAAGCGGGAAACACAATACCTATGCAGCTGGCGGCTCTAGCTGTCAATCGAACTGTCAAAATTTCGGAGCAAAACTTTTCTATGGTGCTGTGCTACAATGTGTCGCTAGTGCTGCAGCTCACTTTAAAACCGTTGAAGTTTCGAAGTGAACGTCATGTTTGACATCTTGTTAGTGCTTAAACAAATAAATCTGTCAAATTTCGTCGATGGCGTGACATATATTGAAAATGTTAAAAACAACAAAGTTCTACGGATTTTCTTATTAATAATTTCTTTAAAAAAAAAAACTCAAAATTAATTAAGAGTTACTTAACGCGCGCACAACTATTTAATTGTAATTTTTCGCAAATAAATTAGTAAACATATCTACCATAAAATTCTTCAGTGTAATTTGTTATTTTAAACATATAAATCCAGGGTGTTACCCGGTGACGCGTCCAAAGCGAAGAAGGTAATTGTACTTACCTAGGCAAACAACAAATTGTATGTCATGGGGCAAAGTCCTCGAAGAATCCTTCCTGAACCATGAAACCGAAATTCATATGTATGGGTGCTAGTCCGATTCTTTAAAATGTTTTATTATGGAAAAGTGACTAGACATTGGTTTTATACTAAGTTCATCATTCCGCACGATATTTTGAGAACGTGTTCACTTATAGAGCTGCAATTTTGCAATGGGCTTTAAAAAAAAAAGTAAATTTAAATTTGATAATGGGACCAATCGGATAACTCCTTCGTAGGGTGGTTGCATACAAATATTTCGGCTTTACAATATATATTTTTGGTCACTGCCTGAGAACGCATCGACGTAAAGAGCTGACATCATGTATTACGGCGTTTTCATAAAAATAGTGAATACAATTTAAAAATGGACTAAATCGGGCAACTCCTTCTTGGTGTTGCCATACAAGATTTTTTTTTACGTACACTCTAAAAACCGTAAACGTTTTTGTTGTACTGAAAAGTTCTTCAAAATATAATATCACATGAAATTGTTCATAATCATTTTTACTGTCCGACGAACCGTTCTAGAAATAGATGCGAAAAACCACTATAACAATAAGGCCTGCCGCACATTGAACACAGCCCAGCACAGCGTAGGGCAGGGTAGCAGGACCATGCATGACTTCAAGAAGCAATATTAACTACGCTAAATTATTTATTAAATGCGCATCATTTCACTATAAGCTGATATCTATAATTATGCATATGTTGATGCCAAAGTTGAAAGCGTATTAGCCTAATGAATAATGCATTCAACAAATACGTACCTATTCGTGAAAAGCATGTTCAAGATTCGTAAAGAATTTGCCAGAAAAAGATGAAAACACCGGGTAAACTTAGGGCCCCTAGGGTGTTTACATCAGCGAGTATCTACGGTGAAAACCCAGTGTTTTCGTACCCCGAACTTAAACAAAAAGTTTTTCTGAGTAAGCGTTTGATATTTGTCACTTAAGAACTGTCACTTGGAATTTGAATGTGATTGCGAAAAATACAAGAAATAAGCAAAAATGTTGAAGAAAAACTAGATAAATAGCTAAAACACATTTTAAATTTTATCACCTAATTTATAAATAAGCTTTCAGAAGCACAAAAACTCCCCTATCCTTCAAGCAACCAACCGCATTGTCTGGCTCTGCCTAACTCCTTCACATTCCCAAAATCCCTGAAAAGGGGCAGTAAATCCACACTTAATAAATTAATAATTACGCTGTTTCCCTCGACGAAGTAGATCCAGATGTCAACACAAGTATACCAACTTGAGGTGAAAATTAGATTTATTAGAGTCTTAAATTAACCACTGAAACAATTGCTCCTAATAACCCGCTTTATTTCGGGTAGCGACTGAAATAAAGTTTCCAATTGGGAGTATAGACTGCAGTAAGATTTACCAACCTTTGTTTCGAATATCGACAAAATTTTCAAATTACTAAGCCAATTTTATGAAGTTTCAAAAATTGAGCTGGACAGTAGTTTACTATGTCAATTATAACATATAACCAAAAGAAGGTGTCTCCTTAAGTGTTTTAGACCGATATAGTCTTAGTCAATGACAAAAAAAAATAATACCTGATATATGTAGTTCTTCTTACATAATCTAGATTTTAAAACAGATAACTGCAAGATATGCTACATCTTAAAGCTCAACCGTATATTCCAAGCAGAAGTATTTGCTATAGAAGAATGAGCGAATACCTTTATCAACGGACCCACCAACATGATATCTTCTCGGACCGCCAACCCGCCTTCAAGGCTAATTGTCTAAAGCTTTCAAAACAGTGGCTCATAACTACGCTAAAAATCATTACATCTTCTTTCAGACTCAACTAAGCAATAGCGAGACGAAAATTAATTCATCTCGAACACACATTTCCTCGCACAATGTCTGGAATTCTTAATCCTGGAAAGGTAATAGACACAGTTTTTACCTAGAATGGAACAATAAATCTTGCAGGGTCCAATGATTGCAAGACTTGTGGAATTTCGATAATCCAATTCCCCATTTTTTTTTGCTTTGTAGATATTCCATATTACAATATGACTTATTTTCATATATACCTACTTACACGTTCCACACATAACTTTAAGATATGCCACTGTAATGAGAAATATTCTTCTTACACTTTCAAAATAAGCAAGTTACACACTGTAGCCATTAAAATTAATACCAAGCAGTGAAACTCCCAGAAAAAAAAATGCTAAGCTCAAAAATCTTTTCAAATCACTAACTCGGAATATAGATCCAATCCAGCATTGCGCGTTTTCTATACAGAGAATTGAACTTTTGCATGAAGTAAAAATAACAAGATACAATATACCTAAAGATAGCTCAAAAATATACTGGTAAGTATTTCATAACAGTTTACTAAGGTATCTGCGGCTAATAAAGCCCGGAGAGTATAAGGCCCACATTTAAAAATTTCGACTAAAATGAATCGCACATGCATTAAGTTTTCACGAACGCCGTCAAGGGGGCGCACATCACCGAGAGGAGTATGGCTGCTTGGAATTATAATTTTCGCCTAGATAAAATCATAAGTTCCATTGTTTAATTTCTATTTCCACATGTAGTAATTTGTTTAGTTTGAACGTTAGGTAATGTAGTTTATAATTTCGGTGTTTATTTACGCCCAGCATTGTGTTTATTTGATTAATGAGTAATTTTGTAAAATCTTGTCATAGGTGTAATAAGGCCCACTAGAGTAGAACGTGGGCCTTATTACCCTACCTAACCTAAATTCTCAATGCAACTAATGTCCCTAAATAGGATTATGATTGTGACATTATTTTTGTTCCAAAGAATGTTGTTTCGTCTCGGAACAATCTTTAAAAAACTAAAAATAAACTTATATACTAAAACCCTAAAAACTAACACTCACGATAATTCCCGCGATGTACACACATATCCCACGAAGTGACCAGCAGAATCTAAAAAGAAAAACAAATACTGGCATTTATAAAAAAATCAACAAATGGTAAAATCTCAGATCATTTAAAATTTTAAACATTCTGAGATTTTACCAATAGACAATACTCACACATTAAATAAATCCGAATCCCGCGCCACAGTCATTTCGCCAACACCTAAAATAAAATAAAAAACAAATCATTAACAAAATTGTAAACAAACAAAAATCAAAATATAAACACTTACCGGTCTCCATCAGCTACCATCAAAAATTTGACATAAACAAAATGGCAGCTCATAGCACAGAGAAAATTATTCTCATTAGACTATGATGACGTCACTTGGGGACCAAATGTATGAAAATTCACACAATGACGCGGGCGTCATTGGCAACGCCACCGGCAGACACAATTCCTATTGTGTTTCTGCCTATAAATAGCGAGCGATTGGAAATAGAAAATCACTTGCGATTTGACCAAGCGACAAGACAGATCGGTAACTCTGAAACCAAATTAAGTCTTGATTAACAAAAACCAAGGGAAGTATTTCTGACTCCCATTTGTACTAATATTTTTTACAAACTTAATAATATTTCAGCACCCGATTCTGGGAGTCTTTTGAACCCAGCTTCAATTAGTCTGAGCAGATCTGTGACGCTCATTCTGTCACCCCAACCTCACTTTTTATTACTATAATTAATAATTATTTTTTCTTTCTTCTGATCCACAGATTAATGAATAAATATCACCAGTGGAGGTCAAGAATTAAAAATAATTTGAAATAAGTATATAGAATTTAGTAGAATTAGTGAATTTGAATTAGTTATAAATTAGAGTAAAATTGCATTGTTTCTGTACCTGAATTTATAATCTGAAAGATATATTATTCAATAAATAGTGAATTCTGTTATTTTGAAAAAGCTAACCTGTCTTGTCATTTATCAAACCGGCACCTGCCCCCTTTTTTATGCTATGCCCACATTTGGACTTAACAAATGTAGACTGTTTGGATTTACTCTGTTGAAGATTAAGAAACTTATAACTAAGGTTGCTGGGGGGTCCTTAAAAAAGCCCATTTTCATTTTTATTCGAAATTATTAAAAATAACCGAATTTCTTTGATTTTCTTAGTTGTAGTAAGTTTAAAGGGAATCATTCGGCTGATTAGATTTTGAAAAAGTTAATATTTGCTTTGGACCTTATTGTACTGTGGTAATTTATTGAGGCCCATAGAAAAGGTTTTATAAAACTGAAATATTTTTCAAATACCCACTTCTGTCAAAGTTTTGCTATTTTTTAGTTGTGCAAATAAATAAACTTCACGGAAAACTTGTTTTTGTAGTTCTATATCATCAAATACTTGGTGTATTGCATTTTCAAATTAGGTAGGCCTTATTTGCTGCAGGTACCTTATTCTATATTTGTCGACTTTCATCTATACTGACTTATTATTTTTAATTCGAAACTCCAATTTCCTGTTGATCGCATTATCTAAACATACCAAAAATATAAGCATAGATACTGCTTGCAATTTTTTAAATGAATCTTTAATGAATTCTTCTCCTTATGAATCTCACATCCAACAGCTTGATTTATGTCAACAAAACTATTCAATTCAAAAAGTAAAAAATATTGAATATCTCGACTAGAAAGAGTTTTCCCGTTAGAGACATGATTTTCAGAACTACCAACACATTTTTCTTCTAACCGTTTTTTTCTAACATATAAAGTGTTATGACATCACGATACCAATATACACTATTACATAGAGCATACCCTGTTTTCTGTACACTGCGAGTTGTACCTGTACAACTACTCCCAATAACGTCGTCCGTCAGTCTTCACCAAACAATTCCTAAAAGTTAAAATCCTTGCAATGTTAGGTAAGTGTCTCAGTTACTCCCGCTAATGCCAGTTGTGGTGTTCCGTAGTAAACAAGTAAACAACAAGATATAGGTAGTTTGAGCAATTCTATTTGTGCGAATGAAGATGCCTAACCATTGCTTGATATGATACCAAACGTTTACCATTATGAAATCAACTTCGAACAGTAAGAGATGGTTGCGTCGTTGAAAATTATTCTGTAGTGCGTTCGAAATATTAATTATTTGTCTTCAAGGTTAATTTTGATAAACGATCCACTCCATATTAAATATCGGAATTTTTCAAATACCATACCATACCCATACCTACTTACCTACTTCATTTAAAAAAATTTCTTCCTGTACCAAAGGTAAACTTAAAACAATTAATTTCGCCTAAAAACAGAAAATAACACTAAAAATGCCAATAAGTCCATTTTACACCTATACCTATGCAAGTTTAGAAGAAAATAACGTTATCTACTTACCAAATTTAGGTACCTACCTAGAATTTCATAAAATATCACTTCCCTAAAACTTATAAAAGCTGCGAATAATTATGTAAATCACTTAATTACCATAGCAGCAGCGTCCAGATGCCCAAAGTCAAATTCTAAGATGTAATGGCGGTCGGTATCTACTCTGTAGAAAAACTCGATTTTATCAAATAATTAATTCCGCTAGTTTTATTAATGATCTACATCTAAATAATTCCTAAAATTCAATAACCCTATTTTTACAATTATTTTCATAATAAATTTTCACATTTCAGAACTGGATAATGCGAAAAAAAATCTTTTTACGAAAATCAAGTGAAACTTTTGTGGAAATTTGTTTTTTATGTCGCCATGACAGTTTTGTTCGTTTTCATTGTCGCATACAGAGAACAGCACATATATTATGTGCATATGCATCATCATATATTTTACTTTACACGGTATATTTATATATTCTTTACAGGACACATCTTTAAAAGAGAATAACACACACCACTGTATTGAACTTATATCGCATATTTGAATCACAAACACAAATCAATGAAAAATAAAATAAAAAATGCGATAGCTTTCTTTATTTCATGTTTGCAAGAATATACATACATATATCCAAGAATAGTGTTCGCTTATTCGAGCAATCTTTTGCATTGTTGCCAAGTTAAGAAATGACGAATATAATTCACGACTGACACGAATAAAAACGATTACCTTACTTCTTCTTTCTAGATGAAAACAAGGTGATGATATTTTCTTTTTTTCTTTTTTTTTCTTTTATATCTGCAATAAATTAATAATTAACTTTTGTTTTTTTCTTTTTCATATGTTTTTTCATGAAATAAAAGCTTCTTTCGTATTTATTCTGGAAGTAGATATACATTACGAAGCTGTGTAAACTCATGCGCCAGAAATCCACAGGCGCCATAAGTACTGTTAAGTTCATCTAAAAATTTTATGCAGATTAATATTAATGAATGAAAAATAGATTTGTTTATTAAGATTTAGCGGAGGAATTACTTTATTAAGGATCTCTTTCCTATTCTGCCTTTGATTATATAAAAAAAATTTAACAATATGCTGCTTAAATGACTGTTCATTTTCTGCAAGTTCTGTTAAGTTTATATAAGTCGCAATACAAAATTCCGTCAACAAAATAAGTAAACTTGCATTAGGTGAAAACAAATGAAGAGGGGGGGTAATTAAATATTATTTGTATTAAATTTTGAATAAAATTGAATTACGACTAGGATAATTATGTATGTAGGTAGGTATCATCTTAAAAACTAATTAATTAATTACAAATGGCCTAGGGCTGTTTAAGATTATATACCTACCTAGTTACTTCCTTTAATTATACATAGGTTGATGGCAGGTAAGTATATAGGTACTTAGCTTAGCTGCTTTATAGATTCGTTTATCGAAATTAATTAAGAGGAAAGGAAATCTATTGGCAGCTACGGTTATGCTACTCTACACAAGTAGTACCTACGTACGTTTAGTTAATAATTACCTAAATGGTTGGATTAGTGCTCCGAAAAACATCTGTAATGGTTACATACACCTACCTAACTGCCTACATAGAATTAAAATTTTTTGCTATTTATTAGATTTACTCTATAAAGTAACTTTTTACGTATTTTTATGCTTGCGGGTTAGGTACCTTTACCTACACATAGATATTTCTGGAAGCAAAGGTAATCAAGTAATTAATTTTCGTATCAATTCCATTTTCATCCATAACTTAATCGTCATCAATTCAATTTTCTACAATAGAAAATCAGTAAGGGGCGTGATGGAGAAATGAATGCAAAAGAGAATTGGGTTTTGGGTGAATTTGTTTGTGGTGGGGCCAGGACAGTGTGAGAATGAGAAGTGAAATGAAACTGAGAGAAATTATTTATTTGAGTTTTGAGCATTTATTGAATTGAGTTTGAGTTGCGTTTAGGAGAGAGTAAATTGACTTAAGAAAATTTGGAGAAAGGCAAAATTAAAAGAGGGAGAAGAAGGGGAAAGTAAGTAGAGTGGAGAGTTTAGGGCTGCCATTTCTGTAAATTTCTATATTTTTAGCAGAATTATACAAATTTAATTTAATTGCGGATCGAATAGGTACTGCAGTGTTACTTAGTGACAATTGTATGCCTATGAATATTTGAACAAAAAATATCTTAAGCCATTACTCAAAGCTGACGGTACAGAAATGTATCTGAGTTAAGAATCATTTTGCGGCTTGTCTTGTAAAGTATTAATAACAAATCCTTACAGCTCGGTTTTTCCCCTTATTCTGGCGACTGGTGCTTCTCTTAACAACGGGCCACGTATTTTCTAACGAGGATGAGAAGACGATCTCCAGTCAGCTAATGCAAATCGAGAATAATTTTACCCAGATTAATCGTGAGGTTCCTAGTGGTTGTATGAGAATTACGTAAATATATTCATTACTTTTACTGCTATAGAACGAAAATAATTCTTATTATAGGTAACCCGATATCAAGTCATTGGCTAGTACCTATATTGTACCCAAATAAAAACCTTCTATTATGGATCCAACATTACATTTACTTACGGTGATACTTTATGAGCGTTAAGCTCCATTTGGAGACCAAAGTCGGTAACCGGAATGGTTGCAAGCAAATTTCGTAAAGATTATGGGAGAAGGAGGGCGGGGGGAGGTTAAAAACAATACAACTTAAGATGACAATAGGATAGGGAGGTGGTAATGGTAGGTACCCCATGTAGTTAGTGTATATTCATTCCGTTCCTATATCCTCCCTTTTCAAAATCATTCCATTTTTTTCATAATTGCCAAAATTTCAGATTTTAGGATATGTTTGAGTCTTGACTATGTTCGTTCACAGGAGGTGCCATATTATATAGGGGTGCCAATAAAATAATTAGTAGTTTAAGTATGTTGTTCGAAGGTTACTATATATAAGTACACTCTCAACTATATATCAGCTACAAGGCTGTTTGCATTATATAAATTTATTAACAAAGTTTCACCATGAAATTCCTTATATACCTATAAAGGAGCATGCAAACGCTTATTTCCGTTCACGTTTCCAGTCAATAACGCACAGACTGCAAAACTAGAAGTGCAATAATTGAACTTTATCAAGTGACGAATAACCTGTACTACAATTTAATATGGATACAGATTTAGTGACGCGGGATTTATAATTCCAAAGAATTTATAACCAATCATTTTATATTTAAAATCTATCGCTGGAAGCTGTATTTGCCAGATAAATTGACACTCAGAAAAAGTCCCGTGAAAATTTCCCAGCTATTCGAAGTTTAGGAGTAATTCAAATAAGCTACACTGTAAAAAATATTAGGATTATTCCATAAATTTAAGACACGTTCTTCCCTAAAAATAAATGTAGTTTTCTCTGATAGAAAGGGAAAATCAGTTTAATTTCCCCAAATCAATGGAACATTCAACGAATTTAGGTATTTGGCGCCAGAAAACCTTTAAAGTACGTAAAATTCCCGAAATTTTAAGCTCACTTGGATATAAGGAAGAGAACATTCAACGAATTAGGTATATTATGCTACATTTTTTATGGAAAAATATTTTCGTTTATATAATTCACACATTGTTCTTGAAAACGTTTTTCAATATTTTGCTTAAGCGTGCCCAGTGCACCAACATAACTTCCATACTACTTACTAGTATGGACCATAAGAAATGAGCTATTCAGATCATTCTTAAGTTTTTTAAAAGGGGTGATCTTCTAGCACCTTCACCTATGCTGGAGAGTGGTGCGGTGCTATCACCTATTCCCTACATTTTAGGGAATAGTTAATACACTTTAAGGAAAAACAATTTAAAGTTTCCTATATTTTAGGGAATGTTCCCTACAATTTAGGGAATATACCCTAAAATGTAAAGAAAAATATTTAAAAAAGTATAAAAATTCCCTACATTTTAGGGGGGGAAACTGAAATTCCCTACATTTTAGGGATAAAAACCTAATCTTTGTTTTCCAAGGTGGACCTTTCCCTAATCTTATCGACAAATGCCTAACCTGTGTGGAACAAATTGTTGCCACTCACTTTAGGGAATTATTTTTTACTGTGTACCTCAGACCCTTGGAAATACCCAAGTTTTTCATGAAAGAGGTTGCACATAGATTATTAAGAGCCGTTTATGGACCACTACTTTTTAATAATTATCGACCCCTATAAATTGATGCAAGCAATACCAACGATGAATACTAACGAGAAGTCTACACGAGATCTGTTGTGAGCTTGAAAAAAAAGTGCCGAGTCTTGGTACGGACAAAACTGCAAATCCAACACCTGAAGCTTCAGAACTTTTATTCCCAATATATGTAGATACCCGAAGTCACATCCCAAATCAGAAGATACCTAGAACTTTAGGTTAGCACCGCGATATTTATTAATTATGGAAAATAAGTGACAAGAGCTCTCCATTTCTTTCTTTGGGTAGGAATGGAAGTCTAAATGGTAATTTTTCATTTATTTTCTTTTGTAGGTATACTACACACAAGTTTTGCAAAATACAAACTTCCGAAGGAACATCTACCTATATTTTTTCCACTATCCCAGTTACTAGGTATCAAGTATCAATTTCAGTAAGCAAAGCAACCTATTCACTCAATCTGAGTATCTGACCATGGCCAGGCCATCCAAAGACATTTATAGAAAAATTACAGAAATGAATATGGCAACACTGCTGAAGATTAGAGAATAGCAGTGGAATCGGAAAAGCGAAATAACATGAAAGAAAGGGAGGAGGAAAAGTGGAACTGAAACAGACTAAAATCTGTCAAGCCCGGCCCGACAACAAAAGCACCGCTTCAGTTTAATTTAGGGAACTACTGTTTTTCGCTACCTGAATTTCATATTAAATAATAAAATAAATAATAAAAGTATACTGACCAAAGGCAGCATTTTTGAGATTACCTGCCTACTAACTTTTCAAGTTGCATAAAGCTCTGCTATTAATCTCAACTAGTCTTATACTTTACTTATACTATAATTTTAGAAAAAGAAAAAAACAAAATTTATAGGTAGTAATAACATCTTTTCTTAATTGTGTCACTGTCACGGCTTTAATATGAAATTATCAATGGCATCAGAAGAGTTCTGAAAACTTAACAGTACTTGCGGAAATTAATGTCAATATTGTGCCCAGTAACGACTTGAAAATTACAAAGCAGAGTATAATTTTTGTATAACTTCTTTGTTTCTATTCAATTTCTAGCATTTTCGATAAATTTTTAACAATATTTCTTAAAATGTTGATACTCTGCCATATAAACTTAACAGTACTTGCAAAATATACATTGAAGATTTCTTGTGATGAAAACAAGATTGTTCGTTTTTTACCTCATAGAACTTTGCATAAATACTACACCTACTTATATCTTATATGATTATCAATTTAATTTAATTATTAATTAACTAAAGATTAATTAAATAATGTTCGTCTGATCTTCTGTAGTCTCCTCCTCCTGTTATTTTTCTATTTCTAAATGTCAGCCTCAGAAGAATATCACGCCCAGAAAAATTAAACACTCCTGCGCAATGATTGTGATTGGTCTTTGGGTAGCCAATGAACGATTTCCATCTATATGATTGGTGTGCAGTGAGAAATGGATTAAGCTGCGGTATTCGCATTTCTCACCCCACCAATAAGCTGAATTTAAAGTGAGAAATTCATTTTGTTCATTCTTCTGCGGAGGGGGAAATTACGGCGCTGATTTATCCGAAATAGGCCGAGTACTGGTTCGTGCCGATTTCAGACAGACTTCTGTTGAAAACAATTTCGTTTTTTAAAATTGTTTCAGTGATGCCAGATGTAAAGTTTTATTTCATTTTATGAAGATTGCCAACAAAGTTGTGAGGTATTTTTATGCTACCATAGATGAAATCTATAGGGTATAGGTACTAAGTTTGGCATTCCGTTTGTAACACCTCGAAATAATGATGGTAGAGCAAAATGGATTGGACACCCACGCGTAATATTAAAAGTTATTTTGATTTTTGCATGTCCGTCCGTCTGTCCGTCTGTCTGTCCGCACGATAACTCGAAAATGCGTATACTTAGAGAGCTGAAATTTTGTACACAGACTTTTAAAAAAAAAAAGTAAAATTAAGTTCGAAAATGAGACAAATCGGGCAACTCCTTCGTGGGGTTGCCATATAAAAAATTTCGTTTTCCACTATATATTTGGACACTGCCTGAGAACGCGTTGACATAGAGACCTGAAATTTGATACACGGTGTTTTCATAGTAATAGTAAAAAAAGGCTTCAAAATGGATTAAATCGGGCAACACCTTCTTGCTGTTGCCATACAAAAATTTAGGTTTTTTACATATAATATGAGAGCAATCAGTCCTGGACATTTTTATTGTACTAAAAACTTCTTCAATCCTATAAAATTGGTCCGACGAACCGTTCTAGAAAATTATATGCGAAAAACAACTGCAAAAATCAAAATTGCTCAAATACCATATGAAATTTTATACGGGTATTGGTCTTAGACCAATTCTAGCTTTTTTACTTGATATATCTGCATATGAATAGTGTGTTGGAACCGATTTTCTTCTTTTATTATATTTTATTAGCTTTCAAATTTATTTTAAAGCAATTGTAGGCAATTGTGATGACGAGACATTTTCCTCTGATGTTCTTTTAACGAGGAATCTTCTTTTGTTTGATGTCCACTAATACTGGAGAAATATTGTATGTCAGATCTAATAAACATAAAGTTGGTACTAGCTCTTATCTTGTAGCCAATAGTTGACATCTTCGTAAATGATTTTCTGAATTAATATTTTTTTACCAAATCGTCGGATAAACGTATACCTATATCGACTCCATTCAGATATTATACGCTTTTCTATCACAGCCACACGTCACGACACGACCTCTGATTGAACTAACATTTTTACAGAAAATATCGATATACTTACCTATACTGACTGCATTGGACATCGCAATCTCAGGTACACAAACTATCGATACAGCAATACAAGGTGATTTGTAATTGGTGGATAAAGGTAATACCTAGGTTGAATTGTTAAAAACAAAAAAGAATTTATGGGAGGTGGCTGGTATTTTTAACGCTATTCCAGATACATGGTGATTTATAATAATTGAAAAGTCTTTCAGGAGCCTACCTAATAAAAATTTTATTTGTAACTCCAGTGATCCGTAGCTTATCGACGTGAAACAAATTTCTCGAAACATTATTCCCTTTTTCTTTAAGTAATAACTTTTTTTTTCGTCAATTACAGTGCAAATTTGAATGCACTTGGGAATAGCCCCTCCTATCCCTTTTATAACGGCTATTTATTTAGTTGAAAAACTTTGTCTGGCTAGCTTAAGTTTGGAAACCAATTTTTGACATTTTTTTATAGCAAGGCGATTTTTTGAGAAACTTGGTGCATTAAATATTGTATGAATTTAAGAATTACCGGCCAAGTGCGAGTCGGACTCGCGCACGAAGGGTTCCGTACCATCATACAAAATTTAACACTATGAAGGTAGTACATTTTATTTATTTTTACAAATGAGGGTAGGCATCATTTGAAAAAAAAATGCCTACTCATGATAATAATAATGAATGAGAGTAAAACGAGGAAAAAACGCCGAAAAAATCACGTTTCTTGTATGGGGGCCCCCTTTAATTTTTAATTTCATTTAATTTTTATTATTTGTTGTAATAGCGGCAAATTGCAACTGTCTGCCTATTACGGTTCATGAGATACAACCTGGTGACGGGCGGACGGACAGTGAAGTCTTAGTAATAGGGCATCCGTTGTTACCCTTTTGGTACGGAACCCTAAAAACGGCTCAGTCAGGTGAGTCAATAGTTGATTAATTTTCATCGGAATTACGCATACCAAAATCGACTCGGTACACAGTAAAAAATAATTCCATAAAGTGAGTGGCAACAAATTGTGCCACACAGGTTAGGCATTTGTCGATAAGATTAGGGAATCCTCCTTGGAAAACCAAGATTAGGTTTGTATCCCTAAAATGTAGGTAGGTTTTCCTCCCTAAAATGTAAGTAGGGTTTCCTCCCTCAAATTTAGGAAATTCTGCATTTTCCGCGAAATTAAACAAAGTTTTATGAAATTTTCAAAATTTCATTGATATCAAAGGTTATCAATTAAAATTGTCAAAAAAGTTCTGCGTGATTTCTCCTACGTATCAGTGCACTCAGAGAAATCTCAGAAAAGGTTTTAAAAATTTTAAAAATATTTTAATAGGTTTTCTTGAAGAAAAGAACTCGTTAAAGCCCTTTCGATTCCGATCCGAACGGATTCAATTTAATTAGGCCTAAGATTGTACGAGGTATTTTCATAATTTCCTGGGGGGTCCAGTCCGCATTCTGGGGGGGGGGGGAGGGCCCACCCTGGCCCCTACCTAGTTACGCCAATGTAAATACAAACTCTCATCCGACCCTAATCTTGTTCTAGTCATTTCAACATAAGCAAATTTGTACAATTGTATTGTTTTCTTATTCTCATCGAAGTTATCAAAATTTTTTTATTTGGAAAATGCTCAATATTTGAGTTTCACGGCAATATGCCATATGTCCGTCCGTCACCAGGTTTTATCTCATGAACCGTAATACATAGGTAGACAGTTGAAATTTTCACAGAGTGTGTATTTCTATTGCCGCTATAATAATAAATAATAAAAATAAAATAAAATTAAAGGGGGCCACCATACAAGAATCGTGAATTTTTCGGCGTTTTTTTCCTTGTTTTATTTTCATTCATTATGATTATCATAAGTAGGCATTTTTTTCAAAAAATAAATAAAAAGTACTACATACATAGTGTTAAATTTTGTACGATGGTATGGAACACTTCGTGCGCGAGTCCGACTCGCACTTGGCCGGTTATTTATTATATTATTAATTTGTGGTCGAAGTGATGTTAACTTAAAATTTAAAATTACTGTTTTCATGGAAAAATTTCTGTGTGTAAACGTCGTTGTACAAAAAGTACCAAAGTTATTATGTTTACAGTTTATTTCAAACTTCAGTTCAGTAGAAAAAAAAAAATAAAGAAATTGCATTTTCAGTTATTAACATGGATATCCGTCTGTATTGTAAATACACAAATTAATATTTTGAATATATGAAAAATCGGCTTTTTTCCATATTTTCGTTGTCATGCATATATTTATCTAATAACTTTAAGTGAACAGTGCTGGTATTTAACCCTTTCCTAATCTCCAGTTGTTGAGATTTATGACAGAAAAATCTCTTTTAACTGTTGCAGAACTATGAGGTTGACAGAATGTGAAAGAAGTTTTTTCAAATAAGGAAATATTAAAGATGCCTGTTCTTTTTTCATGTTATGACAAATCCTCCCCCAAAAGTGGATTATTGGCAAATTATTATCAATTTCTCGTAATTTCCTAACAGGTTTGTATATTCAGAATCCCAGACCCTAGTCAGATGGACAAAATCAATAATCATTCAATCTTAATTGATTTTTCCAAAAATCAAGTTACCCAAAATTTTGTGAATTAAAACGAAAGTCTTGTCAATTTTTATATGTTATTAGCTGTTTTCCATTGGGCTGTGTAAAGTACTCACGAGCACTTTCCGAATGGAACGCAAGTTAGTGTTGTCAAGAGTAAAACATAACCTCCAATTTCAAACATTTCTGTTATGTTTCTGTTATATCAAGTTTCTTATGAAAAGAGTTAGGATAATTAACTATATTACTCAAATTAATTTCATTAAAGGCAACTGAATATAATATTATGAAAAACTGGACCTATATTCGAGCTACTTTCCTCGAGCAGTACCTACTACCTAGAAAATTTAAGGATAAAAATTCGTCTCTGTTCGATATTTCTTATATTAAAAGTTATTACCGTATTTATTTTCATAACGATTATATATAAATTTCAATAATTCTCCTGTTATCGATGAGTTAATTGTTTCTTTATAAACAATTTCTCTCAAATTTCATCTATCTGACATTTCAATAATCACTTAGCATCCAAATCCACCTAGCGGAAAATTCTTGCGAAACTACTCAGCACATCTACTCGCGGACAAGAGCATGAGTAGTTGCGAGTAGGTAGAAGTACTTGGGAGTATTTTACACAGCCCAATGGAACACAGCTATTGACAGCATATTTTTAAGAACTCAAATTCACACGTAAACAAATTATTGAAAAATTCGATTACGAACGAATGATCATTGATTTTGCATATCTGCCTAGGCTCTAGGATATAAGGTATTAAGAATACTATAGTTACATAATATATTGCGAAAATGATTTGCCAAAGGAATAATTGATTCATTTTTTTTTAAATTACTAGAATCTAAAATTTCAAAGTATTCAAGACATTTCACAGCATCGACCGGAAACCATTTTTTATTTGTACCGCACTTTCAAAAAAAAATTTTAACCAAGTGATTCTGAATTCTAAAATTTCTTTAGAACTTAAATTACAGGGTTGTAAATGAGCGGACTCATTTATCATATCAACTCATCGCTCAACTCAGGACTTGAGTCCCCTCAATCATTGAGTCCGCTCAACAGTTGAGCGGTGGTTCATCGCTCGAATTTTGAGCGGACTCACTGGTTGAGCGGACTCAATCGTGAGCGGACTCAGTTTTGAGCGGACTCATTGCTTGAATGAACTTGACCGGACTCACTGCCTGAGCGGACTCATCATTTGAGTCGAGCGGACTCAAATCATATTTTGAATAACAAAGAAAATCTGATTTAATTAAAATTGAAACTGAAATTTCAATAAAATAAGAAAAACTTATAAAAAAGTCATTCATTATAATATATTTTATTAATTTAGCTTTTGCTAATTTTCTTATCCAACATTTCTTCTTCCTCTTTCCTTCCTTATTTAAAATATGATTTGAGTCCGCTCAACTCAAATGATGAGTCCGCTCAAGACTTGAGTCCGCTCAAGTCCATTCAAGCAATGAGTCCGCTCAAGACTGAGTCCGTTCATGATTGAGTCCGCTCAACCAGTGAGTCCGCTCAAATTTCGAGCGATGAACAACCGCTCAACTGTTGAGCGGACTCAGTGATTGAGCGGACTCACTGCTTGAGTTGAGCGATGAGTTGAGTCAAAATGTGAGTCCTTTACATCCCTGTTAAATTATTATCTTCTAAAAGAAATGCTGAGACCTTTCTACTTAATTATATCTCTTCAATTGGAAGATGTAAAAATTCTGACAAGCTCTAACGAAAATGGTTTGTTTAAAAGTTACTAAGCATCGCGTACTAACTTTTTGTTGTAATTACTTCGTTCTATTGAACTTCTTTAATCATTTAATTTCGCGTGGTGTAGTAATCGTACAATTACAGTAAACAACCATACATTGATTATATTTTATCTGTCAACGCACGCACTGCTTGCAATGCGTTAGTTAACTAACTTCGGCATTAGGCTGTGTTTAGCTTGGAGAAGTTTAAAGCGGAGCGGTTGCGCGCGTAACCACTTCAAAACTCTAGAAAGAGAAAAGTGCAAACGTAGAAGCGGTAAAGCGTTGATTTCTGTTCAACTCGAAGTTGTTTCGAGCGTTTGGTATTTCAGCGTTAAATATGTCTAAGTCAAGTTCAATGCTGGTTTTTCTATGACCAGATAATAAAATGGAATATGTTCTAAAAAGGTAATTGTTGGACACAGACGATCGGCTCCAAATCGGTAAACTTCATTCAATTTCGGTAAAAGTATTCCACTTGATATGAATAGAATATATTTTTACCACGCATTTTGGAAAATCGAATTCTCGTTTCTGCTTCGGTACAGCAGCGTTCGGATTTGTGTACGATCGGACATAAAAATGATACGTTTTCGATACCTTATTTTAAATCGAATTTTCGTCTCGAAACGTAATCTTGGGTAATCAGTTGTAATGTCTAATTTGTAGTGGTTTCTTGTGAGTAATTTTTGTAGTTTATGCTTTTTTCAATTTTATATTTATTTGAATACGTTTTGAATATGTTTTGTGGTAGCTCGTTTATATCAATTTTATATCCTTTTCAGAATACGTTCTGAATATGTTCTTTCGGACACGCACTATTACCACCGATTATCACACGATCATTTTTGACCGACGTCCGAAGATTTCGCTCGGCAGGGCGGACATGAGTTTTATAAAAAAAAAAGCATATGGAATGAATATATATATATTTTGATATCAATTCGTGTAATCAGAGAACATGTTCTCATATCTTCTGGAGCATATCGAGAAGATGGTCAGAACATGTTCTGTGTTATCTGGGATGAAAATTGATATTTTAAATTAAGAATTTTCAAAAAGAAAATTGCATTGCATCCAGAGATATTTTCGGATGACAACTGCTGGCTTTTGAATATATTTTACTTCTATTGCAACTTCATTCCATAATTTTTTAGATTTCGCTTAGAATAATTATTAGTTTTCATTATCCCCAGGTGATTATGAAATCCTAAATTAGCTTACCAGTATTTCTATAAATTAGGATTCAGAAATTGTCACTCACCCAATGTACCTAAAACCAGTTTCACCCGACTGAAATCAAAAATTTTGATATCTCATTTAATCGCCTCTAAACGCTCTGGAACGAGTCGTAACGCATCGCCCCTAACCGCGTCAGTATGAACACTCGCATTGTTTGCCATATCTGTGACTTTTTCAGCCGGTTGCGAAGTTTTAAAAAAATATATAATTTCAGCAATCAGATGAAAAATTACTGTATATTGCATGGAATTACTGTTTTACTGTACGGGACTCGAAATTACTGTCAGGGTAACATCACTGTATTTTTTTTTTATATATCGTTGTACCTAGCCCTCTCGATTATATATGTAAGCTGTCAATATCGAAGAAAGGTTCAGTGAAAATAAAGGCTAGAACACACTACAGATAGACTGCTCAAATGGCTGATTTTTCTCTGTTTTTAGTGGCTTTGTGGTGTGAGTGGTGTTGCCGGAAAATGTTGGATCCAAATTGAAAGGAAAAAAGAATCCAAATAGTATCAACGAAAAATTATGAATTAAAAGATTTATTACAAAGAAAAACGAAGACTTAATGATCACATTTTCATTATTTGCTCGATAAAAAAGCAAACATTTAGCTTTACGTACGCAGACTATTCTGTTAATTCAAAAAGAAATGCTGTCTATACATAAGTAGAAAAACACCTAGACTGGCGACTAGATAGGAAACTTTCAATCCATAATAGAAGAGGAGGGGAGAGACTAAGTTCTTTAAGTTTGGCTAAAAGGGTTGAATGCCAACTCTATCAAAGGCCTTTGAAATATCTAGGGCAACGATTTTGGACTCACCAAAATTGTGAAGACTACAGTTCCAACGTTCCGTAAGAAAGATCAGCAAGCCTCCAGATAAGCGTCCAGCTCGGAAGTCATATTGGCGATCGTTAATGAGATGATTAGTTTCTAGATACTTCATTAATTTGGAGTTAATGATGGATTCAAAAACCTTTGAAAGAATCGAAGTGATTGCAATTGGTCGATAATTTTAGAGATCGCTACCCTCACCTTTCTTGGGTATAGGCTGAACGTGAGCTAGCTTCCAAGCAATTGGAAACTTTTCTGTCGAATAAAACAATTATAATAATTTTCGCAGAGGTTTAGTCATGGTTGAGGCGCAGCTTTTAATTAACAGGGGCGAAAAACCATCAGGTCCTGCGGCTTTGGAGACGTTGATCCCCTTAATGACCTTGAACACATCTCTCGTACGAACGTGTATTGGCTCTTGTACACATCACACAAGAGAGATGCAAAAGAGGCGTTTGTGAGATCGGTGGAAGACGAGAATTTGATGTGAATCTGGCAGCTAAAATATTTGCTTTATCCAGGGAGTCAACAAACACTTCACCATTATAAAGTGGTGAAGGTATAGAGGAACTGGTGAAGTTGTTCCTGATGGTTTTGACCAGAGACCAGAAACGTTTGCTACCTTTGCGGCTTGCCAAAATTCTTTGTCTGACACTCAGGTCAAAAGGAAATTTTTCTATCTGGATAATTTACTTACAGGTCTTCCATGCAGTCTTGTAGACTTGTTTCAGTTCTAGACATGGATGCAGTTGATAGGCGCAAAAAGCAGACTCTTTAGCTTTTATTGCTTGGTTGCACTTATCGTTAAACTAAGAGCGATTTTGCTGTTGTTGAGTTCTCCTGTAGGAATACGGAATGTATTCACGCATGCCAAGATTTACTCTGTTACTAAGTTTTACATTCATCAACATCCCTCGAAGCAAAACAGACCGAACAATCAATTTCTCAAAGATACTGATTGAGACTTTCCCAATTATCATTTTTATAGTGCCATAGAAGCCTACTTGAAGGTCGTACAGTAGGGTGGCACAGGTTTGAGGTGGTAAATTGAGCAGAGATTAGGCAGTGGTCTGAATTACCGAGAGGGGAACCGACTGAGATGGAATATTTATCAGGATGAGATGTTAGGAACAAATCCAATAAATTAGCTTTATCTCCATCAGGAATTCGCGTTGGTGCATCCACTACCTGTTGCAAATTAAAAGATTCACAGAAGACTCCAACGAAACGGCCCGCAGAATTTGTGGTATAGAAGAATGTCTGAGCCATGGTAGGTTATGAACATTAAAATCGCTTGCCAGGATGATTTTGAAAGAGGAGGAGACAGAAAGAAAATGATCAATATTGTTGGAGATATTGTCAAATACGGATACCATGTCGTCATCAGACATATTTGGGTTGTGATAAAGGAAACAGAAGTAGATGATGTGCCTGTGGAGCTTGAGCCTGATCCAGATGTAATTAAACTCTGGATTGGCAGAAGGAAAATCTTAAGAATGGTAAAGGCTATACATCATTCCGAATATATATTGCGAACCCTCTATGCTGAGAAAAAAAGAGGCACGAAGCTGTAACCAGGGACGTGAGACTGATTAATATCAGCATCAGAAACGACCTAAGTCAATCTTAAAAGTTTATGCCGCTTTAAATGTACAAAGTCCTGAAACACTTGAAACTCTACATTTCTGTTCGCACTATGAGCGATAAAGTTACAAATATCTTTCCAAAGCTGCTCTATGTAGGTGGGTAGTTTTTACACAAGCAGCCTACGAACAGGTGAAGTGAATGATGGCATATAAATTTTATAAAAAAAGAGTTCTATTTAATCTACTTTTCACGGGATAAAAGGTAGCACTACAAATTTGTATGAGATTTCTTACAAAAATTACTGTATGGACCTCTATTGATGAAAACAGTTCTCATCCGTACAGCCACTGAAATCCCAACTTGAAAATTTAACAGTTTAAATAACAACATTATGAGGATTGATTTTAAATTAAAATAAATAAAAAAAAACAGGATCCATTTTGAGATATTCAAGAATACATTTATTATCCTTAATTTTTTTAAATATTGTAAAGGGTGTTCAAAATTGAGGTATCATTATGATTTTGCCGCCATTTTTTTTCTACCAGGAATTTGTATACGATGTTTCTTCAGGTATATTCTAAATACATTCCGGTTAGTTACTATGGAACGTTACACGAAGGAACAGCTTGTTTTTGTTATTAAAACATTTTTTGAAAACTCTAAAAGTTTTCAAGATGTAATTAGAAAATTTCGAACAAAATTTGGTAGAGAAAATGCTCCAACAAATCGTGCCATCAAGCTGATTGTTGATAAATTTCTAGAAACTGGATCTGTTCATGATAACAGAAGCAACATTTATCAACGTAGTGGCCGTTCAACCGAGAATGTAGCAGCTGTGAGCAGAAGTGTTGAAGAAGATCCAAACACTTGCATTCGTCATCAATTAAACATCAAACCATCCACATTATTCAACATTTTGCATCGTAATCTCCATTTAAAGGCTTATAAGATCCAGCTGACACAAGAATTAAAAGCAACTGACCATACATTACATCGGCAATTCGTTTCTTGGGCAATCGAAAAACAAGAAGAAAATGAGAATTTTTTTAACAAAATAATCTTCACCGACGAAGCTCATTTCCAGCTCAATGGTCAATAAACAGAATTGCCGCATTTGGGGTGAAGAGATTCCAAGGGTTATCTTAGAGCAACAATTACATCCACAAAAAGTTACGGTTTGGTGTGGTTTGTGGTCAGGAGGAATCATCGGACCATATTTTGTTGAAAACGCAAATGAAAATGCGATTACGGTCAATGGAAATCGCTACAGGTAGAAGACCCGAAGCTTTTTGTGGCGGGAAATTGATGATTTGGACGTAGAGAATATGTGGTTTCAACAGGAAGGTGCCACTTGCTACACAGCAAGAGAAACAATGGCTCTTTTGAAGGAAAAGTTGGAAGATCGCATTATTTCTCGTACAGGAGGAGTGAATTGCCCACCAAGATCGTCCGATTTGACACGCATGGATTATATTTTGTGGGGTTTTTTGAAATCGAAAGTGTACAGCAATAAACCCACAACAATTCAAGAGCTTAAAAACAACATTATCGAGCAGATTTCAACCATTGACAACAGTTTATTGAACAACGTGATTCAGAATTTTGGTAAAAGATTGGGAGCCTGCCGAGCCAGTAGGGGGGGCCACTTGACCGACATAATTTTTCATTATTAACCGGAACCTATTTGTAATAAATTAAAATAAAAATATATTTAATATTTAAAAAAAAAGTATTTTTTTATTAAAATTAAAATAATGATACCTCAATTTTGAACACCCTTTACTTTAATGTCTCTGTGATAATTAGAATCAAAGTTGTGTGATTTTCTTAATATCAAAAATTAGCAAAATTCAAGTATTTCACAGTCCTTTAATTCAGACAGTAAGCATCGCAGGACAGAAACAAACTGGTATTCATATTTCATAACTACCTACTTAACTTTCAGCAAAAGAAGTACCAAATTGGTGATGGTCGGGTTGGGAAAGTGGGAATTTTGATCGAGTTCGTTAAGGTATGTATATAAGGGGTTACATAGGTTAAAAAAGCATATTTTTTTTAATTTTTTTTATCTTATTCTACAATACGTCTAGAATATTTTCCCAAAATTGCAAGTCTGTCGGAGTAAAAGTCTAGCAGAGAGACGCTTTGGAAATTATCCCCAGCGACGCAAATAGGGTCATTTCTCCAGTGGTCGACCACTTAACGAAAAGTTTTAGTTTATATTAATACAAATTGATTCCCATTAAAGTTATTTTAAATTAACTAACGAAACTAGAAAGCCTATGGGTTGGTGTTTGTGATATAAAACATTTTCTTCTATAAAAATGAATCGGGACTAGTATAATTTTGGAAAAAAACGTAACAAATCCACTTTTGCCGATAGTCGACCAGGGTCATCCTATGTACGTCCAGGAGTTCTCCAGTGTTCGACCATTAAACTTTAGGCTGAATTAGTTGAATTACTGAACAAACGTAAAGGATATAAATGACTAGAAATTGAGATTAGGTACCTATACAAATAAAAAATATTTTTTGAAATAACAATTATATATTTTTAAATGTAAAATAGGTATTGTAAAAATTTAGTAGGTGTTAGAAATAATAAAATAAAGGTAATCTAATTCATAACACAAAAAAGTAAATTTTTTTTAAAGTAAAAAATAAAATATTAAAAATTCACATAACAGGTATATCAAGTATCAATACATAAAATATATAGCTTCGTAAATAGCTTATTAGTATTATAAATTAAATGATATCATAGGTTTTTCCATCAGCCTCTTGAATAGTAGGTACATTAAGATCTTAAACAAAATAAAAATTATGAATCAATCACAGCAAATAAAATCTCAATTTTCAGCTTCATTGAATGGCATTCCTGAGAAACGAGTACACTTCAAATTATACCACTTTTCACATCACATTTATCGCAACCTATTTTTTTATATTCGTCCTCTTCTGTATCAGTATCTAAAACAGCCTCGCACTCATGGCACTGAATCTTGGAACTTAGCTTTCCTGAATTTCTCTTACATGTTTTAGGTGCGCTTTTTTTTTGCTTCGCTTGTTTACCTGCTTCAAAAGCCTTTGTTTTTTCCTTTCTTCTATTTCATCAGATTTTCTCAATTCAAACGGTTTTATTTATAAGGAATTTTTTTCCAAGCGCTCGATGAAATTGACATAGGTGGCCTTTCTTCATTAGAAAGGGTCTTACCCTTTTTTGTAATTATTTTACTTGGGTATAGGCTAAATACCTATCATAGCTTGAGGACGGGCCTGGACAGTTATTATAATCCATAAACGATGAAGAGCAGTCAGATGGGTCAATATTTTATATGACAAAGAAAACGAATCATACAAACAAAAAAACAAACTGAATATCTAAATAATGTTAACGTACCTTTATTACAATTTTCGCTGTTGATTTCGTTTTGAATAGCTTGGTTTGTTTCCATTTGATCACCAGGAATATTCATTATATTATCATTTCGATTGCTTGTTACTTCAGACCCATCCACAGGTACCGTATTTTCTTGAATTCTCACAAGTTCATCATTAGTGCCAACTTCATATGTCCCTTCGATTTGATTTGGTCGTTGTGGATTTGTAGTTCCTATATTTTGAGCTTGTTTTTCTGCATTGCAGTTTATAGCATTATCTATTTCACCTATTATAACATCAATAACAGAGGCCTCAATGTTGTTCTTCAAAATGTTCTCTTTAAGACAAAATATAACTTTTTTTGCAATATTATATTCTTGGTTAGTTATGCTTGGAGTACAGTTAGTAGAATCATAGATTTTTTGTGGTTCGCCCAGATTTTCCAAGTTGAGTTGCACGCACTCTGAATACTCTACTGCGTCCGGATTAAATGGATATATACCACATTTGTTGAAAGCGTTCTTAAGAATTTCCTTCCGATCAGATTTATCTAAAACACTTTTCAAGATCTCACAAAAATTTGTCTTGGTTACTGCCTGTCCAATATTTTGCAGCGTACTCTGCCATTCCCTGACGGTCTTCTTGTAGTCAGACTTGAGGGCTTTAAAGGCTCCTACATCTGCTAGCTGGAGGGAGAGCGTATAAAATTATTGCATTGTTGCTGCAAAATTCGCTCAACTCCATCGAGAGATGAGATTTGTGGCCATCTACAGTGGCGGATTTACCAGTAGGCTGAGTAGGCTGGAACCTAGAGCGGCAGATTTTTGGGGCGGCAAATTCGGGGACCGAATTTATTTTTTTTCTACCTCATAGAAATCAAAAAGATTTCTGCATGACGGTTTTCTGATGTTTTACACATAAAACTCTGCAACAAATTTTGCCGAAGACTTTCCCCTCAAATATGTCTGGCATATACTATATAATGGCTTACAGGCAAAATTCAATTCAAAGTCAAGCACGGTTTGCTTTTTTCGTTCCTTGCTCTGCCCATTCTTTAAATTTAGTGGCAACTGCGACTGCTGAATCTTCCAGAGAAGCTTGTCGATTCTTCATGTTACTCCAAGAAATATACGTTTTTTTTTTCAAGCTCGACACAACGCTGGAAGATATTGATGACTGAAGTCGGAGATGGCAAAACAGTCAAGAGTGTAAACCTCACACATTGGTCAGCTAGAGAAGATGCTTGCAGAAGTTTGAGAGATTCGTGGCACGAAGTCCTTAAGCTTTGGAAACAATCAGGAATAATTGCACCGAAAAGCCTGTCACACGAAACGAAGCAACGGGAATTCTTTCAAAATTAAAAAAAAACTGGAAACGGCGTTAATGATTGTTGTGTGGAATGTTTTTTTTTTTTTGGAAAGAATAAACAAAGTGAATGTTCAAATCCAGGCTTCTACAGTAGATTTGATCACTGTAGCCGATCTTTATGAATGTCTTCGCAAGTTTTTCGTGGATCAACGAGAAAACTTCAAGTATTTCGAAGAAATGGCAATGGAATTAACTGCTTCGAAGCAGTACACAAAAGACCTGGGAAAAAGACAGCTGAAAAGAAAAAAAATTGCTGATGAAACACCCGATCAAGAAATGAGTATGACCGCGAGTGATACTTTCAGGGTCAATACATTTCTCGTCATCATTGATAGACTCGTATCCGAATCAGAAAAAAGGAAGAAGGCGTACGACAATTTCAATGAAAAATTTTCACTTCTGACCAAAATGAGCGAATTGTCATCATCAACCGTTACGAAAAAGGCTGTGTCCTTAGAAAAAATGTATCCTAATGATTTAGAAACTGAGTTAGTTCAAGAATGCATACATTTTCAAAGCCACATATCTTCGCAAAGCCAGATTCTACATCATGAGAGAGTCTATCTTCGTTCCTGCGAAAACAGAGTTTGCAGAACGTTTATCCGAACTTGGACATAGCCCTTCGTATGGCATTATGTACACCAGCGACAAATTGTTCGGATGAAAGAAGCTTTTCTTCTCTAAAAAGGGTAAAAAATTATCTGAGATCGCCCTTGAGTCAAGAAAAATTAAACGCTTTAGCTGTTTTGTGCATAGAGTCGGAATTAATGAACAAGATTACTTACGACGATATCATCGATGATTTTGCCAACAAAAAATCGCGCAAAAAGGTATTGTAACGAACTTTTATAACTTGACTGAGTTGATTATTTTTAACTGTTTATAAGCGCAATAAATATTATTTATTCACGTTTGCCGAATGTACAATATTGTGTAAGTAGCATACCCCCCCCCCCCTCCCGCCTTTATTAATCGTACATGATTCGAGCTTTGATTAGCTCAAAAATAAATCCAAAATTATTTTACGTGCAATTTCAACGAAATTTTTGGATTGTAAAATTAATCTAGGACTTGACAATTGTAGAGGCAAGAGCGGCAAAAACTTTACAGCCTATACCTTAAAAATTTGTAAATCCGCCTCTGGCCATCTACTAAAAATAAAACTGGACGCCTGATATTATTCCTATTCAGCCATTCGTGAAAACCATTACCAACATACTCATAAAATGTTTCCGTCCTCATCCATCCTGTTTCAGATCTGCCAAGTATCCAATCGTTGTTCACTACTTTTGCAGGTCGTCGAATGTACGGAAATACTACCATTGGTGGCAATGTTTCACCACTTGCGGTAAAGCTCAAAAGGACAGTTAGGATCTCGTTGTCATTTCCCGGTGTAACTTGGAATACATTGCGGTAACCGTTCGGGGCAATTACTGTTCCAACTTTTGGAGCCATGCTAAACGCTGTCTCGTCAGCATTGAAAATTCTTTTTGCATCTAATAAATTATCTTCACTGTTTTCAGATATTAAAAAATCTCTAAGGTCTTTGAACCATTTGCGAATTTTCTCTTCTGTTATAACAAATGGTTCAGGCGTGCGTAAGGCTAACTCCGGGTGTCTTTTAAGGAAAGAATAATACCATTTTTTCCCTGGCCTGTTATCTTTAAAAGATGTTGTTCTTTTTTCTTCCCTAATAATTTTTTCAACATCATTTAGTCGTTCCTCCTGTTTTAGAGGAAATCCGCTTTTAACAATTTTTATTAGCCAAACTACTAATTTATCTTCCTCCTCTTGAGAGAGGACAGTTTTTGGACCCATTTTTCAAACTCCATCAACTTCCTACTTGCCTGCCAGACCCCAATTTTTCCCTCTCTAATTAATTTTAGAGCTTCTGCTAGCGCAGATTCGCTATATTGATGAATCACACGTTTAATATCTTTCAAAATAAATTGAAATTAAAAAAAAATTAAAATTTTGTGATTGAAACGGAGTGTGGTCGAATAAAGGAAAAACTGAATTATGTGTTTCCTATTCTCGGCAACTTGATAAAACGGCGCGGCGGTCGACAACTGGAAATACGACGTATTTTATAAATTCTTTATGGAAAAAGGCACTTTATGCATTTAATATTCAAAATGAATTGCTTTAACGTAAAAAAAAAAATTAGTTTCCTATGCTCGTCCATGTGTGGTCGAACTTAGGGAACTAAGCAAATTTTGGTTTTCATTCTCCGACCACACAATAAAAGCTAATATTACTAAAAAATAAGTAAAAATTCAATAGATTTTATTTAAATTAGAGTGTATTTATTAGTACAACAATGTTTTTACAGTACTTACCTAAAAATTTATTAACAAAAACACTATTTTCCAACACTAAACTCACTAAATATTTAGCTCTAATTTATCGCGTGACATACTCATCAGAAATCTCCGACAGAGTGATGCGAATTGGACGTTGATATTACAACAGTAGTAGTAAAATTCTTTTCGAAGTGACCCAGTGTGCCAAATTCGGAATTTTTCTAAGCATTTTTAAAGAAAAATTAAAAAAATTTCGAAAAAATTTCGGGTTCTTAAACTTTTTCCGAACAAATTCTTTGCAAGCAGAATATGTAAATTTTTACAAAAACGCCGAAAGTGCCGATAATTCCTCCTCAAATCGACGCGAAAAGAGTTTGTCTATTTGTATGAATTCCTAGTAATTGCCTAAAGAAAATTGTCAAGCTTCTTATCTGAATTCCGATTGAAATCCTAAGGAATTCATACCAAATTCTCAGAAATATATATCAATGCGTTCCGAACCAGTAAAAAGTCATAAATGTTTTGAAAATGTTTTAAATAAGCAATATTATATTCTAATTGGAAACATAGGAAATAATAATTACGTCAAAACATTTTTAAGATTTGGGTTTTGCCAGTTCGGAAAATAAATTATTGCAAAGATAAAAATGATAAATATTTCTATTTTGTACGTTTTTATTTTTGGCTAACTAAATATGCCTTCAACATTATAAAATACTGCTTTCAGGCGCTTTTTTGTGTCGTCCATGTTTGCTGATGAATATAGTCAGAGCCGACACTCCAAGAGTTGAAAAAAATGCTGTCTGCAAAATTATAATAATAAAATATTTTTCATTGTTAAGAAAAATTCCATGCGTACCAATGTTTTGGCAGCCTCTACGTTATTCTACTTATTTTCGAGACTTATGTAGTCTTCTTTTGAAATTGTATGCAACGAAGGAAGCATATCACCTAAGTTGAAGGGTATCTTTTGAGCTTTGTTCAAAGCCTTCATTTCCTCCTTCATATAGAAGACTTCTGACCCTAACTCTTGAATATCGAATAGGACAGAAAGATATTGGGCTCAAAGTACTGGATTCATTTGGGACGGGTGAAATACGGCAGTGTTTATCTGGATGCTCTTATAGCATCTTGAACAGCTTGTTTCATCCGTCAATATTTTAGCTGTCTTGACATGCTCTGTACCATAATTTATTGACGCAATTAACAAAAGCACTGAAATATTTATTAATAATAATTACCTATACATTACTCACCTTTCCCACTACTCAGAAAACCGTCATTCACTTTAAACTAACTCAGTGCAGCTCAAGCTTAGGAAATGTTTCAGAAATGTCATCAACATTTAGAAAGAAATCATTGAAAAATCCTAATTCACACTTCTTTTAAGACTCCATCTGAATCTGAATACAATTCCGAGACTTGAAAAAGCCCTGAAAAGTTGCGATTTATTTTTCGATCTTGCTCTTTCGCACACTTTCCGATTTTGTTCTTACCATTCAGCAGTTCCAAATTTGGCGCACTGGGGACTCAGTAAGAAATTCATAGAACCAAAAATTTCACTGTTGGTCAAAAAAAGCATGCTAAGTACAAATTATGACGAGTTTTTCGCGCGAGTGGTCGAGCACTGGAGATGGTCGGACTAATGCAACTTTACCTATAAATTGTGATGTGTGTGATACCGTGTCATATTCAGGCAGCTGCTTAACAGAAAAAAAAAATTGTTTTTTCTAATTTGAGAAAGGGCTATCAAAAGTTATCCTCACCACACAAAGGACACGTTTTTTTAGGGGTTTCCAGAAACCAGGCCCCACCGGCTGAATTTTCGAAATTTTTGAATGAAAATTTTATAAAATATTCAATAAATGTTGCTTTTTTATATGTTTAAAATTTTGAATAAAATAATTTATTTATTGTATAAAAAAGAATAGAGAAATTATGCTTTTATTTACCCTTCGAAACCCATGTATCCCCTTAAGTAAGAAATTAGTTATAGAACAAAAAGGATCATAGTCCAAATTTAGTTTGAAGACTTAATTGTATCCAATTGGATCCTAGAAACAACTCTGGGTGTGAGTAAACACCAAAGTAGAGCTCTGTACAGAGAAAATTTTATATCTCTGTGGAGTTCTCTGCAGTTCAAACGTGATGGAAAAGTTGTTAGGACCTGAATTACAATTACACGACTGATCTGTCAGCTGCGACTTGATTTTAAGTCGAAGTCGGCGCTGAGGTGATATTTTTAATTAAATTAAAGCTTCAACTGCTTGAACAAACCAGAAATCCCGACTTCTGTGATTGAACTGAAGTTGGCCACAGCCAACACCAATTTTGCACTTTGAGCAAATTTTAGTTTCAGTCGCAGTCGAAGCCGAAGTTGCAATTGTATCTTGCCACATGCATTTACCATTTGGGCAGAGTCGTAGTAGACTGATATTTCGTAATTGTAATTCAGGCCTAACTCTGCGACACTGTTGTTACCTTAAATGAAAAACAATTAAATTGGTGAAAATGATGCATAACTGTCCCAATTTATGGAATTTATCAATAGTCCATCATACCGAATAAGATAAAAAACAAAACATCTGCTGTGAAAATCATCACAGAAAAATTTAAT
This sequence comes from Dioctria linearis, assembly GCA_963930735.1. NCBI lineage: Eukaryota > Metazoa > Arthropoda > Insecta > Diptera > Asilidae > Dioctria > Dioctria linearis. Next base: position 350,371,806 of record OZ005740.1, on the reverse strand, counting down.
GTAACCGATGTAGAGATCACGAAAAAATTTACGTTGCAAATTCATAGAAGAAACAAGTAAAAAAGCTAGAATTGGTCTAAGACCAATTCTTATGATACCTTAGATAAATGCACGTATAAAATTTCGTATGGTCACCGATCTATGCAAGTTTGATTTCTGAAGTGGTTTTTTGCATATATTTCTAGAAAAATGATTATAACCAATTTTATAGGATCTCGTATTCTGAAGAAGATTTTAGTACAATAAATATGTCTAGGACTGATTGTTTTCACAGTATATGTAAAAAACCTAAATTTATATATGGCAACACCAAAAAGGGGTTTCCCGATTTAGCCCAGTTTTGAAAATTTATTTGTTATTACTAAAGAAACACCATGTACCAAAATTCAGCTCTCTACGCCGACGCGATCTCAGGTAGTGTCCAAATATATAGTGTAAAACGAAATTTTTGTATGGCAACCCCACAAAGGAGTTGCTCGATTTTCATTCATTTTCGAACTTAATTTTACTTTTTTTTAAAGTCCGTATATAAAATTTCAGCTCTCTAAGTGAACGCGTTCTCGAGTTATCGTGCGCACAGACGAATGGACGGACGGACATGCAAAAATCAAAATAACTTTTATTATTATTCGTGGCCTCGTGTGTGTCCAATCCATATTTGTTCGGCCTTATCTTCATCAAGTAAGCGGAAATATATGGACGCATTGGAATTTTCAGAGCTCCAACAATTTGATAAGTTTTAATATTCTTTTGTTTTGTAAGGGCGAGGTTGAAATTGCTTTCTGCATGGGCTTTATTCAAACGTAGTTTTTGTACCATTCTGGATCCTCAATTAATAATTTAATGTAAAACGATTCATAATCTCTTCTTAGAATCGATTCTCTAATTCATTGCCTTTTTTGCTAGCTACATGAACGTTTATGCAAATAGAGCTCCGTGTAGCTTGCAGATGGTAGCGTGTAGCTCTCGATGTAGATTGGGACCCGACCATCATCCCAGTAAGACAGGAATCTTCTGAGATACGGAATAAATTCTTAGGTATCGAAGGATCGATTCTATTTCGGGTCAAAATTAATTATTTTATATGGACAATATCTGCTTTTACCAGCGACCAATAGAAAATTCAATCATTGAAAAATATATTTCATAAGTGTCTCGAAATATATTTGAAATGTATACTTAGAGTCGATTTTTAAAATTTTTAAAAAGATTAATATATCGAATTGGTATGGCCTCAATCCATGTCTCTGACTATTTGCTTACATAATTTTCATGCAATATTTAGATGGACTTAGATCTCTCATACTAAAAAAGAATAATTTCAATTTTTGATGAAAATTATGCAAGCGATTAGTCGGGATGGCTGCACTCAGTGCTTGAATTAAAATTGCTGGTTTAACATAAAAAAAAAATTATTTTATTAGATTACTACATCACTTAAGAAATAAAAATATAACTTAATATAATAGATAGAATATAAAAAAAATAAAAAAAATAAAACGAATTCAGTCAATGTGAAGCCTTTTGGGCCTATTTCTTGTTGTGTTAACTATTCTCTTTTATTAAATCGTTGTTTTGCAGCTTTCAACGTCTTTTTTACTTCTCTATCTATCTATCTGCGGAAACAAATTAATTATTTTTTAATGATATTAATACCTAACGTCTATTTCATTGGCGAAAATGTCTTTTACTATAATACCACAATTTTTTTTATTTTTTTTTTGCATACTTTTATTCACTCACTCATTCACTCAAATAATTTAAAAGTTGATTAACCAAGACTAAGTCTTATCTGCTTCTAATTAGAATACCTATATTTTTCCTTACGACAACATTACAAAATTACTTCAAACTTCAAACTAAGGATTAATTCCGTTTTGTTTCACAACGTTATCGATATCGAGGGAAGATTCAAAAATTTATTTCGAATCGAAACTGAATCGATTATGGATCCGATTATTTGTCCACAAAGTTCTGATTCCGAAATCGATTCGTCATATTCGTATTGGAATCGATTCTAAAATACATTCAATGGGAATAGATCCCATTTGTCTTACTAGGATGGTATAAAGAGTAAAAAGGTAGATAGGTTCTTCTCAGTATGGGAGAAACACTTTTTCATTTTTTCATTGCGTTATCACTTGAAATAATTTTTACAGCTGTGAAGAAATCGTAACCAAATAAATCGAGTTGAGTTTTTAAGTGCACATTTAATAGAAGTTAATCAATGAAAATCTTTTGAAATAGTTAATTGTGCATAAAAGTTGCAAACTTGTCCAGCGCCGTAAGTCGCTTAGTTTAGCCATCGCAATACAGTGAGGTACTAAGAAGGTTTCAGCATTAAGCGATGTGGATCATGTGTCATTTTTTAATATAATTTTTTTACAAAAAGTCATTTTTTAATAGAATAGTAGTTTAGGGTGCAGGAGTTATTCAAACTAAACTTTTCTCAGTTTTACACACTGCCATATAATATATATGGACTGCTCAATATGCTATTTCATGCGGGTACAATTTTTTGTGTCGAAAATAGTTCTTACGACGGTGCCAATATTGAAAAACCATTGGGGGCAAGTTGAAAAGTGATTTTAATAAAACCTTTCGAATTTCTGTTGAGTTTCTCTCAGTTGGTATGGTATTTGGTGCTTAGACCGAAAGAGAATGCTATATAGGAGTGAGCCCACTTTCTGTAGTGTATTTCTATGGACGCAGTCAGTCCATATTATACCTACATGTCAGTGGTTTTACATAAGAATGCTGCAAATATTTTAGAATGTTAGGAGCTAGGACTAAGTTAGGACTCTGATGTGGTAGTGAGGGAGTCTATTTCGTGGCTTGGGAATTGTTTCTCGAGGGTTTTGGATCACCCAAAGTTGGGGTACCAAACTCAAATTCTAAGAAAAACCTATACACATACATGACACGCATACAATAATATTCATTGAAATAAATTTTTTATTTTTTTCAGTTTTGGAATAAAAATATTTTGTATAATTTGAAGTTGAATTATATAAATAAAAAACATATTTTTTCAAATAACTCAATTAATTAAATATTTTTTACTTTAATTTTTTAGAGGCGGTCATGACCCCAGGGGCCGGATTCTGTAGCACGGAGAATTTGGGAATTTGGGAGATGAGAATTTCATTTTCTTAGAATTCCTAATTCCCTAATTCTCCATTCCCAATTCACTAACATGGTTGGAGAATTAAGGAAAACGTAAGAAATGTGAAAAAGTGCGAATCGCTTTTTGTTGTAGAGGGTTAGATTTTTTTTCATATTTGAGGTACATCCGTCTATTACCTTCTACTGTCGAAATAAATAGAAATTTCTGTTTCATAGGGGTAGTTTTTGAGGGATGTAGGAGGGTAGGTTTTCTCGAGTTTTTCCGGGATAACGAGAGAATGGAGAGTAGAAGGAGAATGTATGTGGTATCAAAAAAAATGGGAGCTCAGGGCAAACAAGATAGGTTTAGTAAATGTGGAGGGAAGAGAGCGGGGTAGAAATGGGGGCTGAATAACGGAAATTAAAAAAAAATAAGACAATATCAGGAGCTGTAATAATTCGCAGGGGTAAGCTCAGGATCTGTAAGCCCAATAAAAGAAATAAGAATTCACTTTGGTAATTAAGTATGCATGGGTATTATAGGCTATATTTTATTTCGATTAACGGTAATTTGCAGATTTGAGCGGCCTCGGCGGTAAATTTTGCTATCGCAATATTCACGGGCGCCTAACTCTAAGTGGGAGTGCTGTAGATTATTGGGCTTTTTTCTGATAGATTACTGGTTTAAGGCACTTTCACATCAAACACAAGAATCGAAAAAATGTAAACCGAAAAACTCAATTTATTCCACTTTAAAACAAGATTTTTGCTCCAATGATTAATAAAATCGTGGGAAATAGGATAAACTAATAATTTTACTAATAAAATAGTATATTTATTTTAGAATTTTTAAGAAAACACAACTTTTATGATTTATCGGACGAATTTTTTCGCCGAAAAAGTTTTTCGGCCGATAAAACATAAAAGTTGTGTTTTTCCTCAAAATCTGAAAAAAATATAACTATTTTTTCAGTAAAATTCTTAGTTTATCCTATTTCTGTGGATTTTATTAATCATTGGAACAAAAATCTTGTTTTAAAGTGGAATAAATTGAGTTTTTCGGCTTACATTTCTCTGGTCTTGTTTTTGATGTGAAAGCGCCTTTAGAGTACAAAAATATAGGTGAACAATTTTGGGGTCAGGGTGTTTTGGGGGTTGGGGGTCATACCACCCCTCATAGGGGGTTGTCCAAACTACGTCATGTTTGGTACCAAATTAAAGAGGGAGTAGAGGGTAATCGGGTGGTGTAGTTTGTATTTGATCATTTTAACGTGATAGCTGAATTTTGACCGCTGAAAAATGATTTTTTTACACTAGGGTCATATACACCCAGTTCCTATATTTTGCATATATTTCTTCCGTTTTTTGTTTCACATCCGTTGTGAACATTTTTGTCACGGGAAGTAAATTTGCAGGACTTACCAGTTCTTTGTACCAAAAATGGCCAATTTTTCACCTTAAAAAGGACTGCTACACTTCTTTTACAGTTATTTCCAAAACCGTTTATCGGATTCAAAAACTTATTACATAGATGCGATTTAATCCTACATAGAAGCTTTAGCGTGCATATTAAAATTTTTTATAGCATCTGTTCTGTACTGGACGACGACCAAATTGATCATTTTCGCGTGATTTATAATTTTTAGCGGGTACCTTGAGACACAAAATCCATGTTCCTCTGTAAGTATTGCATGTATTTCCATAATTATTTTTTTTTTAATATAGCCAGGATATGCAGTGAATACATTACTCAATTTGAAATTCCTAGATACCTAGATACCTTCATAAAACGCAACAAAAGCAGAAAATACAATTTTTCCACTTACTTAAAAAATTTTGTTTTACGGTTCTTCCAATAGGACCCTAGTTATGCAATTAACGTCTAGTCAACCATTGATTTTACATAGCGACACTGATTCAAGTTTGAGTTGTTTAAAATATTTATGTTCGCAGGGAAGCATTTAAATTTTTCTTAGGGTTCGTGCACAACAAGGCGAGGCGAGCCGATGCGAAGCTAGGCAGTTGGGAGAGGCGAGGTGAAGATACATCTCGAGGTGTAGTGTTCACATTAAGTCGTTCAGTTTCTTGGTAAATCGTGAAGTGAGAGCATAAATTATGTCATCAGATTCAGAATGAGAAATTTTGTGTTTGTTACCTAAGTGTATTTTCCGCTCTTTTGCTTGCCACCCGATAAAGGCGAAACGTCTGGAATTTGGTGAATTCTTCATTCATGTGAAGATTTTCGGACTGATCTTGATAGCTTCTTCCAATATATGAGAATGAATAATGACCCCTTCGATTATATCAAAGAAAAAACCTATAAGAATATGCCAGCTATCAAAATTATTGCGCTGCACCTCGCGAGAAAATTAAAAATTTCATTTTCGAGCGATTTACCTCGAGGTGTCTCGGCACATCGCACGCTGCCACAGCATTTTTATGAACACTCTCATAGTACAGCATGCAATCGTTTTATTTCTTTAACTCTTGATATAGCCTCGCCTCGCCTTGCCTCATTTCGCCACGTTGTGCACGTACCTTTAGAAATATAGTTGCAAATTGTTCTTAAGAATTTGAATGATTGACTATTCACCGACAAAGGTCCAAACGAATTGGTGGATTGATTCTGGTGGTTCACACTTTCGGACAAGGGCACAAGCATTCAGTTTTCTTAGAAAGATCTGAAAATGTTTCTTTAGATTTTTCATGCACCATTGGCCGCGGACAATGGTTCCAAAGAGTTATATTGATTCAGGTGCCTTGGCTGATCTGGGTCGCAAATATATTTATGACCGTTGGCAACCAGTAACGCACCCAGGATTTGGCTGTGGGGGGACCATATATGTCCGAAGTCTAAAGGAGTCGAAAAAATAGGACTCTAAAGTCCGCGTCCTGCGCCCGTCTGAGCACTTAAGTACTGCTATTGTATATTTAAACGTTTTATTTTATTTCATGGGACATTGTAATTAGATTTTATACATAATTTGTAAATTATGTTAAAAAAATACTGACTTTCTGGGAGGGGACCGGCCCCGTTCGTCCCCCTCCTCGGTGCGCCACTGTTGGCAACCATACATTTTGTTCTTAAAAATTTTATTGAACATTTTTCAAATTTTTATACACTATTGGTTGCTGAAAACGATGAGTTTGATTGATGCCACTAAAATTGATTCTACAATTTTTCTTCACAATTTTTATGGCAAGACTATAAAAATAAAAACCATTCGCTTTCCTCTGCCTGCGGTGGTTGCCGTTGCTTTGCTTGTACTTTCGTATTCATTCAGGGTTGTTTAATTTAACTTGATGTTTACTTTTAATTTTTAGGAGAAGAATAAAGTTGCTACACGAGTTAGCGATGGAGGTAGAAATAGTAGTGAAAGTGTAAAACGGAGAACTGATAAGACCATTGACAACTTTTTTGAAAAGAAAGCAAAATCAGTTAAGTTCCCATCAGAAGAAATAGTTAGTAACAAATAATGCATTCTTACTCCCATTCCTTTAAATGTGAATCAAGGTGCAAGCTCTCAATCTCAGTCATTTACTTCAGGCTAGACAGAATTGGGTGCATCACATCTATGTCTACAATCTTTGCACGAGAAAGAGTATCTGGATATGAGTCCTTAATATCTGTGCACTCTGAGATCGACATTGATGTGATAATATTATCGACAGATTTTTCAAATCAAACCGAAAATTGAATTTTGTGCTTTCTAACTTAAATATGGTAAAGAAAAGTTAAAAGCGACTACTTCCGACTTTTTCCTCCCCCTCGAACATTTTAGTTGTGCCCCCCCCCCCCCCTCCCTCAATCAAGCTGCAGGTCTGGATACGCGTCTGTCTTGGATCTGCCACTGACCTACCTTGTTACTCTTTAAAATATCATGGATTGGGAGACTAACTCCGCAGAGAAAATGTTTATTTGCAGTTTGACCACTTTCCCAGAGCTTTTACGACCACAGATTTCTTTCTAACAATTCAACCAGATTTTTATCGTCCAAAAATCTTCCATAGTGGGAGCATATGGAGGAGCATGGACAGAGACAGAGAAAACTTTGGCAGAGAAAAATCTGTAGTATGCTTGTACTCCTTAAGGAGCGCATCTAGATGTCTCAGCGAGACTAATATATTTGGAAGGATTAAAGTAAGTTTACGTATATTTGCATAAATTCAATTCTTCGCAAGTTCTATTATATAGGTATATCGTAATTAAGTTGAATTCCAAGTCTAATCAAAATTTCTTTAGATTTAAAATTTTGAAATGCAAGGATAGTAAGATCTCCTAATTATAAACTAAATTCGACAAACTACTCGGACGAAAATTTAATTTACAAAATACAAAAATTGGATCACTAAAAGTAAATAATTTCGTAGGAACTGTGTTCTCGATTCAATTCATTTCATTTATTCTTGATACAAATGCCATCTTTCAATTTATGTGTAGGAAAATAAATTATGTATTTGAATTTGTACAAGAATTTTAATTTATATAACAAGATGGCTACAAATTATGAAAAAAACTAAGTCCCCATTCTAATAACGGGCATCTCTCTTAAGTATGTAAATTTTTTCAATTTATTTTAATTTTTTAATATTTTTTAACTTTTTAAATATATTTTTCATTAAAAAAAATTGCTTCTGGGATTCGTTCGCGTTCAGTCAGAGTCTGGACTTTTTTATATATGTATTTAATAATAAACTGAAAGCTAAAAAGCAAGAGAAAATAAAATTAAGGGCATAAGAGGACTGTGAAGCGCAATGCTGAACAAGGTGAAAGCTGTATAAGAGGAAAGCATGCATACTTGATGGAAGAAATTTGTTGGTTTGTTGTTTAGTTGTTAAGTTGTACTGTACTGTTACTGTCTTCCACGAGAGTACGTACAGTAAGGTAGTATGGGTGAAAGATACCATTATACACGAATTGGTACCTCTCACGGCGAGATAACTATACCTTAGTGAAATAAAAAATCAGATTTTTGGCTCTGTGGGTACTGTAGTAGGGGTTTAATGACAGGAGGTTATTATGCATAGATTTTAAGTGCTCGTGATAGTCAGAATAATAAAATCTCAGGCATAGAGAGAGAGAGAATGAGAGAAGAGAGAAAGACAGAAATAGCCTCTTGTGCAGGGGGCGAAAGGATGCCTTAGTTGATGAATAACGGAAATCAAGTGTGTATGTTGGGTGCTTAGGTGGTTAGTATGCATGGTCAGCTATAAGATCCAAATGGTGAATCTCAAAGCCTATCCAGACTTGAATACAGGTATATCTTAACCTTCACGTGGTCCCCTCTCACAGCGCCCATAAGGGTTGTATTATACCTGTATAGGCCAAGTACAATTCTTTAAGACGTTGTTAATAACGGAGTTACCAGTGCCGTTACAAAAAGGATATCTTGCATAAAGATAGATACTGGCAGTATTCATGGTCCGTTGATCATGCTTTACGAAAGCCATACCAAATGGGTACCCCGACATTGGCCAACTTGGTACCACTGGGTTAGAGGAGCCCTGGATAATAGGATTTATCCACCTCAATTTGGGATGGCCTCTTTATGGGAGCATCGTGGTGGCTGTGGTGAAGGGTGCCGTGACCTTAGATCGGCAGAGATTGGATAGGTTTCGCTTCGACCAGTAAGTTGTTGTCATGTCATGCTCTATTGGTACACTGGTACTCATTGTTACAACATGAGGCCGTTGATTGTCGATAACAATCCGAGCATGAAGAATGCCGTAAGATTAAGCCATACTTGGCAGGTGCTCACGTAAAACCACAAGGACTTTCAGTCCTCTCTATCCAATGTAGAATTGTTTCATCGTCATTAATTGCAATTCGAACATGCCGATGTACAGTTGTGCAATGATCTGAAACCTGACTGAAAGTGACACAAATGGTTGTTAGTTTGAAGATTAATTTTTCGCAGATTTTTGAAAAAAAAAATGATAAGATAGAGATGGACCTATACCTACTCTTTCTTAATTGATTGACTCTTTTAACTATGGATATAATTTTAGCCTCTTTCTAGCAGGAAAGGAAACTAGATGTAGTAAAAGTTGTGTTGAAAAGAAAATATATTTAAGAGGCCGATTGACAGAAAATTTTTAATGAATTTAGTCAAACCGAATGGCATTCAATTTGACGCCAAATACAGCTGAGAATATTTCCTCTTCAGTAACATAATGAAGATGAGATGGCTTCGTAAGGACTGAAGTTATAGACTGACGTAGAAATACATTTTGATTAAAGAATTACTACAATTATAATTTATAAGATATTTCGGAGAATAAGTTATTGGGCACAAAGGCTTCATAGTAGTAGATGAATGCCCTTTTCTTTAAGATTAAACTCACTTCTCAGCTTACGTCCATGTCAAGTAAGGGTAGTTGGCTTGCTGGACGTACGAATCTATTTTTATGAGAGGTCTCCATTCTTGCGCATTGTGCTCGATTCCTAAGGCTTCAAAAAAGAATGACACATTGTTACAGTGTGAGATAAATTCCATGCTTAACACGTTGATGTAAATGACGTCTATAGCCGTCCAACGCTAGTGCTTACCCTGTTAAATGCATTTGTTTCATATTTCTTCAATCTTGTTCTAAGAATGAATCATGAAATATTTCTTAATAATTAATATAGTCGTCCTTTTCAGTTATTCTCAGAATAAGAAAGAGATTGCAAAAAGGGTTATAAGATAATCAAGCAAACATTTGGAAGCAACATACATGAATTTTGTTGATGAGGATCCCTCGCCGAGGCGCCTCTGATAGGTTCCACTACGCCACTGGATTCTAGCTAGCCGGTCTTAAAACATAGGCCTCATCGCTGCGGGCGCCCAATGTGTGACTCGACCCACGACCCATGAAAGCATTTCCTATCAATAATGCTAGGCGAATGAGCAGGATTGTCCAGGCCGATTTGATCTACTTGAAGTGTGACGAATCGGAGACACATCTCTGAAGTCCCGTCAGTATTTGATCAGACCTCGATATGATTTTCCGTACCGGAAGTCAAAGGTGTACCGACAAGCTGGTAACTTAAAAAATTCAGTCGGCCAGTACCCCTCTGCCTTCTTTCACCGACATGAGCCGAGGGAACCCCGCGGCAGTAACCTAACCAACTGATCGCAAAGCTTCCCCAGCTCTAACATCTCACTCTGATCTCCGACCGACGCTTGTTCAAGGGTGTGTCTCCAAGGCGTCGTTGAGGTAGCGACGTGCCAGATTTTCTTCCTTAAATTTGCAAAGGCTTTATGGGAGTGGAATTCCTACGACAACCTATCTGACGTAGGGTACCATGTAGGAGGTGGTTCTGACGCATTGTCAGGCGAGGGATTGGGGTAAAACGTGTCTATTTTCCTAAAGCTATGCCGACCGCTAGGCTGGGAGGGTCCTAAGCTGCACATTGGCATCCTGTAGTTTACCAGTTAAGCTGGATGGATGCCTTATAAAGGCTACCAGGATTGAAATTTGCACTAGATCTACAACGTCCAAGAAATATGGATATCACGGCCTGATGTCTTTGGCGTAGTAGACTCCTAACGTTCTTCCCTGCAGATCTTCAAGCTCATATAAGTCATTTCCTTTCTTTGACTTAACCCGACACTTAATTTATGTCCTAATTTAGCACTGGTCTACTGCTGGAAATTGCTTTGGGCAAAATTCCGTCTGTACACTTCTTGACCCACTTTGAAACTAAAAGGCTTCGCTCTAAGATTATATGCTTTTAAACCCTGTTCATATGTTCTTGCACTCTCGCATCTTCTCTTAGAGGTTCATTAAGAGTTCCAATGTTCCTAAGGATGTGATAGGAACTCGTATGATCAATCATCTGCTGAAATTATCCGGTAGGCTGAGAAGCCGGTTGCTTGGTGGATTGAGCTCCTGAGGGAGCTAGCTATGTGGCTTAGCTTCTCATCCCACTAAGTGTGATCCATCTGGATGTATGCCCTAATCCCTGACAATAGAGATCTGTTCACTCACTCTGAGACGTTTGCTTGCGACGAGTAGACTGCTGTTCGCAAGTGTTTGACCCCATACTTATCCAGTAATTTGGCGAACTGAGCCGAGCAAAACTGGACTCCATTGTCAGAGACTATAGTCTCCGGAACTCCGAACACATGAAATATTTCTGTCTCAATGAATTGACATACATTAAGAATGGATGCCTTTCTCATCGGTTTGAGAATCGGGAATTTAGAAAAGTGGTCAAGAATTATTAGTATGCAGACATTTCCTTTCGCTGACCTGGGATATGGACTTAGAAAGAACTCCCATAGGTGGTCTAAGAGTGGTATTGGGGCCATTGGTTTCTTTACACACGTTACAGGAGCCTACGCAGAACATCTACGGTCATTCGTGGCCAGTATAAGTGTCTTCTTTATCGTTCCAGTGTTTTCCCTATACCCCCGTCAGAAGCTAGTTCAAGATCATGCGCTCTTGAAATAACGTCGGAGACAAGCCCTCGTGGAATCCTAAGCTTCCAAGCTTTTTCTTCCTGAATCGGATCGCCTGTTCTCGGAATAGTCGGAATATAGACGAAACCATCCCTGACACAAAGATCTGGCAGTTTATCAGAAGTTGATTTAACTTTCTGCCTCAACTCCTCATATACCAACGAGTTGAAATATGGGGAGCTAAGTTCAACTTCCGGACCAGGATCTTCAGATGGTGAGAAGCTGTCATAATGGATTCGTGACAGAGCATCCGGGACGACGGTCAAGCTTCCTCTTCTGTGTTCGACGGTGAAGTCGAAACCTTGAAGCTTCAAACTCAGCCATTTCAAGCTCTCATGATCAGTCACTATTTTAAACGGCATAAGTTCTATGAAGGGCCGGAACTTCTGTACACTTAAGATCGCTGCTAAGCATTCCTGCTCTATGACTGTGTAATTTCGTTGTGCTGAATTCAACTTTTTGGAGACGTAGGCTATCGGCTTCTCGTAGCCATCGTCATCTAGTTGTAACAGCACTCCACCAATACCTTGTTGGCTCGCATCACACTGGATAACGAACGGTTTGAAGAAATCTGGGCTCACTAACAACGGAGCAGAGGTAAGTTTCTGTTCCAGAGACGTCTGCACTTCAGGTGTCCATTGGAACTGACTGGGATTTTTCAGAGTGTCTGTAATGGAGGCAGTTAGATCAGCATCGTTCGGAATGAATCGTCGATACCATCCCGCCATACCTAGTAGGCGTCGGGCCTGCCCAACAGTTTTAGGTGCCGGATAGTTTTATGTTTATAAAAATATATTTATTTCATTTTTACTAAATTATTCTCAACAATTATCGTTATGGTCTTTACAGCTACCAAGACGTCTATAGACGTCTTTTGTGTATCAGTGAAATCGAAGCTATTAAAAACAAATGACGGCTATAGACGTCCATAATTTTTTAGGAATATTTGGTGGAAAATATATTAATTTTATTCTGTTAATATGATATCTTGATCGAACTCCCGAAGAACCAACTAATTAACAAAAAAAACAAAAAGTCGTTTTTGTCGTCCATCACCGATTTCAAAGTGAGCGTCAACGTGTTAACAGTAGAATTCAACGAGATTATCATGCCCATTAAAATAAATTCCTTATTCTCGACCCTTTCGTTAAAGACTCTCCACTATTGAAGACGCCAATGAGTGTTTCTTGTAAGTTGTATAAATCCATCATTCCTTACTAATTCATTCAACACCTGTTCTAAAAATAAGCGGATTCGTCGGTAGTAAGTATGTACTGATTTCTATTTCGAAAATTGTCTTTTGGTAACACGAAGACTCGATCAGATTCAGACGATTTGAATACCTTGAAAGAGCTGATGGCAAATTTGCTCAGGATGTTGCTCGCTAGAGATGTAAGGATTACATGACATTCTTAGGTATAGGCATGAGTTTCCAAAAAACTTGATTTCTCTTTCAATTTGCTTAATTTATTCTTAATTTTCTTAAAAACTTTACCAATTACAGTGCTTGGAATTGAAAGGTCTATCAAACGACAGTGTTTTGTGTATCGCGGAGCAAAAATTTCCATAGCATATCAGAATTTGCATAGCTACTTAAATACCTACCTACTAATCTAATTCAATATTTTGTTCTTAATAAATTCTATAAAAAAATTAAAACCCTCGGCCCTTATAGGATAGCTTAAAACATCTTTTGAATTGAAATTGGATGCTGGCTGAAGGACGTGAACACATTAATTAGCGCAATTTCTCCACTTCGTCGCAATTAAATTGCTAAACCTCTTCGAACATGATAAAAGCCAGAAAAAAAACTTTCCTCGATTTACATTAAAGGACCTAACTCTAGTCACCCTCTGCCTCAGGCTCAGAATTCAACCCAACACCAACCCCATGCCTACATCCCACACTCACCCAACTAACTTCTCTTTGAGAAGTCCCGAACTAAGGAGAGCTATAAAGTGCACAGGCACACGAATACAGAAGCAATAAAAAACGCAAAAGCAGGCAAGCACACTTCAATTAATTTAGGGAGAGGGACTTTCATTAGGGCGGAAGTTTCATCCCCCTCCGGTGCTTGTCGAGAAATTTGTTCGACGAGTCATGAATAATGCAAAAAGAAATGGTGTGTAGGGCAAGAAGGTGCATTTCGGCATGCTGTGTATTTCCCAGCATCATCATCGTCGTCGTCGTCATCATCAGCTCTCAATAGCAGCAGCAAAGCAGCATAGGAAAACCATCATTGGGATAAGGAAGTGGGCGCCTTGCCTGGGCCTGCATGCCACTTCCCTTACTCTTGTTGAAGTAAGTCGATCCGGGAAGTTTATTGGCACCACACATTTCAGCTGCACTCCGGAAATTACGCCCAACATACAACAGGCAATTTCAGCGACATGTGTGTGGGTGAGTGCTGAAGGCAAGGATAAAGGGTAAATTTGGCTTTTAGAAGCATAGGCCAGGACCACGGCTACCATGGAAACACATGAGCTTTTCAACAGAATTTCATAAGGTTTGAGTAGAAAATTTTATCGTGGTCGCGAATTAATGAGGAAATTCCCTTTGGTGTTGTGCGCGTGATTGACTGGCTTAATTATTTGTAAACACCAATAAAGTGATGTAGTTCAGGGTAGGGGGATAGGGTATACGACTTTATATGATGTTATCCAACAACGCTCGTCTATTTGCTATTTGTATTACTACCCTTCCAGGCAAATGTACTAAAACCGTTTAATTTTCTCTTGGTTTTAATAAGTATTGATACCACAGGCAGGTCCCTCTGAGATCATCATTCAAAACATACACACACAAGAGAAAACTTATATTTGGCCTAATACCTTGGGACACATAGCGATCCTAATGAATAATTAACTAATGACTCATTAGATGCTAATGATTAATTAGGCAACTGCAGACACACAGCCATTTCTTTAATTAATTGTACTTTCAAACTGAAGTAATCAAGTGAAATGGATCGAATCGACGCGTTTTAGATTTTATTTATTTTATTGTGGAGCTCCAAATTTATATTATATTACAAAATATATTCAATTTTAGTATACATTTTTACTCATTAGTGCTGTAGTGAAGGAGAAAACACTCTTCATTAGTGTACATCATTATGACTTGACTAATTAGGAATACTATATGACACATGGCAATGAAAAGCAAGTAAAATGCTAGAATTGGTCTAAGACCAATTCTTATGATAACCTCTAGTGAGTACCTACTCGTATGTCATTTCGTATGGTCACCCATCTGTGCAAGTTTGATTTTTAAAGTGGTTTTTCGCATATATTTCTAAAAGGGTACGTCGGACAGAAAAATGATTATAACCAATTTTATAAGAGTTCACATTCTGAAGAACTTTTCAATACATTAAAACCGTATAGGACTGATCGTATATGCCAACACCAAGAAGGGGTTGCCCGACTTAGTCCAATTTTGGAATTATATTTACTATTTTTATGAAAATAGTATGTACAAATTTCAGCTCTTTACGTTGACGTGTTTTCAGGTAGTGTCCAAATATGTAGTGAAAAACGAATGTTTTGTATGGCAAGCCTATGAAGGAGTTACCCGATTCATCCCATTTTTGAAATTAGTTTTACTTTTTTTTAAATCCAATTTCCAAAATTTCAGCTCTCTTAGTACATGCGCTCTCGAGTTATCGTGAGGACGGACGGACTTTTAATTTTATGCATGTCTTATCCGTTTTGGTCTATCATCATTATTTCTAGGTGTTACAAACAGAATGACAAACTTAGTATACCCTTTAGATTTCAGGGTATAATAAGTGCTCAAGCAAATCTTGCGACTCTTGGAACTTGACATGAGTGAAATTGGCCGAAACTATTGCGTACAAGCAAAACTTATGACTTTGCTATAGAATTGAACTAGACCAAATCGGATATAAACTTTTGACTAAACCAGCAACAAATTTATTCTATAGCAAAGTCGTCAGGTTTGCTTAAAGGCCATGCATGGTCCAGTCGTATGTTTTGCATGAGCGTGTGTAGCGCAAGTCGGAGCTTGAGTTAAGACTGCCATAAATGAAATCTGACGAAACTATTGTGTACAAGCAAACCTGACAACTTTTCTATAGGAATGAATTAAAGTTTGAACAAAATTCGTTGCGAGTGGAGCCAAGCAAGAACCAGCCGTACTGAAGAGTATTAAGTTCTTGCTGATCCGAAATGCCTTTTGCACTTTCATCAGTTGCAGTTGCAGTTTAGCAACAATCTTTTTTGTTATCAAAAAATTTTTCTACGAAAAGTCTTCTTAACTAATATTTCTATATGAAACAAAAGTTAATTTCCAATTTTGTTTTGTTCAGTTCTATAGCAAAGTCATAAGTTTTGCTTGTACGCAATAGTTTCGGCCGATTTCACTCATGCTCCCTCAACTCAAGTTCCGACATTCGCTACTCACGCTCATGTAAATCAAACGACTGGGCAATGCAAAAGTAGCAAGATTTGCTTGAGTGTGTGTAGCGGCCTAATAGTTACTTCAGATTTCATTCATGGCAGACTTCAGTCACAAATCATGCTCCGGCTTGCTCATGCATATCATATGAGTGGGCCATGTTTGCCCGTCCTCCCGATCAAAACTTGGAATTTCGGAATTTTTCCTACCCCCGAATGCCTCTTACCCGTAAAAGTGAAGCGTGTGGGCCGTAGCCAATGCTATGCTTCTTTTAATAGCAATACATATTGACAAAGTAGATTAGTATCTTCTTAACGATGTTTTCTTATTTTATTTATTTTTTTATTTGCTGCTGTTTGGTACCTGTAAAAATCTCAAAATGCAATAAAAATTCAGCAATTGCTATAATATGGAAACACTGAATAAGACCTATTATGACGCCATCTTTTGGTAAAAAATAAACTTTTATGAAAACAGGAAATTTAAATGTTCTTGACAAAGGTTTTAGCTTCACTTAATAGGAGGGAAATTTTACCAATGGTTCATGAAAAATTATGTTTGCAACGATTGTTTTTCATACTTTTCTATAGATGGCAGCTTAATTATTTGCTTTACTTTCTCGCCCATGGGGGGCCCTTTCCACGGCAGGTGTACACAACTATTGGCGCTAGTGTCGCGCTAGTGTCAAGATAAATAATAGCATAGGCGGCGAAAAAGGAAAAAAACACATGGGGGCATTCCACAGAGTTCATGCTGCATGCTGGTAAAGAATTGTGGGTAAAAAATCTTTGATCGCAATCTGCAGCTTAGCATTCATTTTTTAAACATCCCACATCCCATCTCTCATCTCTCATCTCACAAATCTGTGAGAATTTTGCATACTAATTAAAGTATTGTTCAAGACGGCATAAATTCGCCACCCTCAAAATGGCCGCCGTGTTCTAGCAACGTACTGTGAGGTACCGTGTATTTGCATACATACAGCACATTTATAAAATTTTTGTATGACATCATCGTTCAAGACGGCGTTAATCCGCCAACTCAAAATGGCCGCCGTGCTCATAGCAACGTACTGTGAGGTAACGTGAGAATTTTGCATATATACACACGACAATTTCTTGGTTAATATTATCAAAAATGAAAATTTTCTTTATTCCAAAGAATACTTTCTGAGGAACAGCATACGTTTTTGGCGAAGAGCAATTTACTATTCTCACTTCAATTTTTCCGATTTGTAATTTATACCAGCTTTGGGGTTTAGGCTTTACATAGCAATTCAATTGGTTTCCAAATTTATTTGAAAAACAAATTTTGGCATCATATATCATTTATACCATTTATACCAGCTTTGGGTGCTTTGGGCTTTACATATATTCGCAATTAAAAGACCAATTTCCGAGCTTGATTAAAAAACTTTCCGATTATTAATTTATATCAGCATTGGGGTGCTTTTCATAGCAATTCAATTGATTTCCAAATTTATTTGAAAAACAAATTTCGGCATTTCATAATTATAATCATAATGTCATATTTTGGTTGTTGCGCATACAAAAATTGTTTCGAGGTACATATATATGATATCATTCTTTTTCTCGATTCCGAACGATTGCCGTAGAAGTGTTTGGTTGCGCCATAGTG
Source organism: Dioctria linearis (assembly GCA_963930735.1). Lineage (NCBI taxonomy): Eukaryota > Metazoa > Arthropoda > Insecta > Diptera > Asilidae > Dioctria > Dioctria linearis. The sequence goes on along the minus strand of OZ005740.1, from coordinate 350,354,197 downwards.
GCAATTCGCAAGAATGTGGTAAGAGGAGAAGGCTTTGTGAAAAGCATTTTTATGACACGCACATCCAATAATATGGTGGTGGTCATAGCCTTTTGAATAAATCAGCCTTCCCAAAGCCATTTGATTCAAACATATGTTCCTGTTCAGAAACGAGCATGGACGAAGTATGTTTAGCAATGCTTACTCTATATAGCCGCACCGACCGCGCCGACCTAGTTGTCAATAAAATTGGGAATCCCAAAACATATGCGAGAAAATATAAAATTCAACAAGAAATTTTAGCACCTCAGTTTTGTAGTCCTAGTCCTCCTATTTACAATTCCAATATTTCCAATTCCAATCAAGATTTGGAAAGCCTACTTGAAGGTAAAAGCGAGGATGTTAAGGCATTTGTATGTTCGCAACTTTTGTATAAAGATACGAGTGAGTGGACCGATAAGGAAACAGACTTAGCATTAAACTTTTACAATAAATCACCAGCATTGTATACAGAAATGTTGAACGCGGGGTTTTTAATGCCTGCGGTAAACACCATCCTTGAATGGCATTCAAGGGTGAGATTTGACACTGGTGTTTCAAACATCGTCCTAAATCTAGTGAAATAGAAAATATCTGAATTATCAGAGGTTGATAGACGTTGTGTGTTACTGTTTGACGAAATGGTTATTAAACCTGAATTGGAGTTTAATACCAAAGATGATATTATATATATGGATTGCAAAATTTAGGTCCTTTAGGCCTCACAAAAATCTTAGCTTCCAGTATCCTCGTGCTGATGGTAAGAGGATTGAATAAAAACTGGAGTCAAGTTGTAGGATACGTGGCGGGTTCAGTTTCTGGTAACGAATTAAAATTAATAATAACTGACTCAATTCCCAAATTATTTGATATAGGTTTGATATTAAAGCAATAACTTGCGACCAGGGACCTAGCAATAGATTGTCCTATAGGCTTTTAGGTTGTACGCGCGAAAATCCTTATTTTTTTTTAAATTTAAAGAAAATATATGCTTGTTATGATGTACCGCATCTCATAAAGACCGTTTGAAATAATTTGTATAACAGCGACATTATTTCTAACGGATGCAAGATATCTTGGGATATGATTCGGAAAGTTTATGATATGGATAATGGAAATATTAAAGCTATGCATCGGCTTACTGATATCCATATTGACCCCACATATTTTAACAGAGTACCTGTGAAGCTTGCGACACAGGTATTTAGCCACTCGGTTGCTTCCGCGATTTTGGCAGCGGTAAGCTTGGATTGTTTCCCGCAATCAGCAGAAAAATTATGTGCAAGTAATACTGCAGAGTTTATTGCAAAGATGAATAAACTATTTGACCAGCTGAATAGTGTTGCACAATTCAGTAATAATCCTGCGAGAAATGCTATATCGTAGAGGAACATAAGTGCGATTGAAAATCTTGCTGCAGCAAAGTTATGGATCGACACATGGGTTCATACAGGAAGAATGAAGCGTCCATTCTGCTTTGATGGACTAATACAAACCATAAATGTGGTACGTATGCTAGGGGAGGATTTAAGAAAAGAGAAGCAGGACTATATAATTACTTCTTGGTTGAACCAAGACCCTCTGGAAGATCTATTTTTAAGGATCAGAGATTTCAAGACGTATGAGCAAAAGCCGTCTGTATATGGATCATACAGGAATTTGAAGCAAATTCTATTTTATTCCAATGATTCCAATGTATTGCCCTCGGAGTGCTCTAGTCGGCACAATATCTCGAACAATTTATTGAGGTTTAATACCGATTTCATAAATTGCTTAAAAGATGTTGAATCTATAGATTCACAAGAAACCCACTGCGAAGGCAGTGGAGCAGTTGCAGAAGGGTATATCTCTGATGATGATATACCTCAGTAAATCTTCGATGATTTAGAAAGTAGCCCTGAAGAAGAATTTTGTACATCTTCGAGGCTTTACTTCTTTGGATATCTTGCAAGAATGGTGTCAATACGAGTGTGTGAGTCTTGTAGCAAATACATGATTGATAACGATGCTGCTCGTAGCGAAAAGCATACGCTTATTGAGATGAAAAGACTCGATTCGGTATTTAATACAATACCGACCATTCATTTTCAAAAGGATTTGGATAAAATCTATGAAGAATTTTCTAAGTTTTTTCATCACCACATGAGTGAGAGAAAAATTTTACAGAAAATGCTTCCAACCATTGATAGAGTAATCAGTCAGTGGGACGGCTGCAACCACAAGACTGCAATGGTTAAATATGTTTTAGTGGCATTAATTAGGATAAGACTTAAACGCCTTAATTTTAAAATAAATACAACTAATAAGACAGAACGTTGGAGAATTCTGGGAGATTGGTAATTGTCTTATTAGTTGTATTTAGCTCTTGCCATAATTAATAGGTACAATCCAAAACATATTTAACCGCAGTCTTGTGTGGCTGCTGTTGGAAGCATTTTCTCATTTAAAAATTTTCTCTCATTTAGTGATGAAAAACTTTCGGGAATTCTTCATAGATTTTTTTCAAAACTTTAATGGTCGGTATTGATTAGATTCGATCCTTTTTATCAGTTGGCGTATGCTTTTGGCTACGCAAAGTTATCAATCAGAACTCACACTTTGTTCTTACATTTTTGAAAGATCCAAAGAAATATAACCTCGAAGAAGTACAAAACTTTTCGGAGTACTTTCAAAATCGTCGTAAATTTCCTGTGGTCATCCACTGCAACGTAGCTTTACTGCATTGGCAATGTGTTTCTTCTGAGTCAGTTTCAACATCCTTTAAGCTCTGAGATATTGTGACGAGAGAATTCCGACGGATTAGAATCATTGGAATACAATAGAATTTGATTCCTATAATGATCCATACACAGAACGGTTTCACTCATAGCTCATACGTCCTATAATTCTATCATCAAAACTCGATTTTCCAGAGGGGACTTAAGGGAAGTAATTGAATAGTCCTGCACTGCATCTCTTTTTAATCACCCCTAGCCTACGTACAACATAAATTTATGGTTTGTATTAGTCCATTGAACGACGCTTCATTCTTAAAGTGTGAGCTCATGTTTCAATCCATGACTTTTCTGCTTTCAATCATACTTGTGTTTCTCTGCTATAGAGCATTGTGAAACACTAGTTGGTCAAATAATCTGTTCTGCTGGTCTTATGCACCACGTAATTTTTCTGCAGATTCTGGGAAACAATCCAAACTTCGTTGCCAAGATCGAGGCAAATCGAGTTAATATCTGTGTCGTTAGCTTTACCGGCATTGGTTAAATTGTTTGGGGTCAATATGTGTATTGGCTTTAATGTTTCCATCATTCAAAAACCTTTCGAAATATTCCAAGATGTTTCGTCCTACAAGCATATATTTTATGAGATTTACAAAAAAGTATGGATTTTCACGTAACCTAAAAGCCAATCTATTGTTAGACCCTGGTCTGACTGGTGATTACTTTAATATCAAAACCGACATATTACGGGAAGCGGAACCTGCCACGTACCCTATGTACAGCTGAGACCCTCTTACCATCAGCACGAGGATACTCAAAATGCCTTTGCGGCCTAAAGAACCTAAATCCTAAATCTGTCAAACCAGCTCCAATTCAGCTTTGGTTACCATTTCGTCAAACATTGGGTATAACGTCAACTCTGTCAACTTAGAAATTTTATGTTTCAGTATATTTAAGACGACGTTGGAACTATTTCAAGTCTCACCATAGAATTCCATAGAATTGTGTTTACGGAAGGCAGCATTAAAAAAACCGAATTTCTGTATATTAGTGCTGAGATTTATTGCATATAAAAGTTTAACGCGGACGACTTTTCTTTATCAGTCCACTTAGTCGTATCTTTATGAGAAAGCTTTTACATCCTCCCTGCTTCCTTCAAAAAGGCTTTCCAAATCGTGATTTTCTGGGGAAATAATAATAGGTTATCTCAGGAAAAAGAAACTGAGATTTTAAAATTTTTGGAATTTTATAATTTTTGGCATGTGTTTTATTGACAACTAGGTCGGTATTCACAACTGTGTGCTATGTAAAGTACCCAGTATTGTTAAACATACTCCGACACTGTTTGTTTCTGAGCAGAACAAAAACCCGAATTAAATGGCTTCGGTAGGACTGATTTATTCAAATTATTCCTCTAAGTTTTAATGTCCTTTTCATGAAAATGCTTTTCACAAAGCCTACATTTCTACGGTAATTGTTCGGAATCAAGAGGAAGGATAAATATGAATATGCAAACAAATTTCCAGTAAATTTTTAAAAAAGAAAATTTAGAGTTTCTCTATATCAGGTCGAGGCGTCGTTAATTTTATATGGGAATTGGAGCATACATGCATGTACATATATACTATACCTACTTCATTCACATATACTGCATACAAAAACCATCCAACGTAAACAATGCAAGCAAAGTTTTTTTCTTATTTCAGGATATTTTAAAGAAAATTAATTAAAATCCTCAGAGAAATTGTAAACAAAGAGCGATGTGTGTAGTGGCGTTATTAGTTCCTGAGAAAGGATTGTAAAGTTTCTGATAACAAACCCCAGAAAGCAATTTTCTGGTGAACCCAAGCATGCGATATCCTTATATTATTTTTGATAAAATGCTGGAATTCTTTGAAAATCTTAATAACCAGTTTGGCAGCCTTGAATTTCGTGGGCCCCCACTTGACGGGGTTTGCGGGTGCCTTATCTAGAAATAGAAATATTTATTTAGGGATACTGTACACAAGAGTTAATAATCTTTTTTCGTACATTAGATTTAAAGGTGCTAGAAATCGAGTTTTCAAGGCTAACAGAAGAAAGAAATATACAGAAACAATTTTTCTAAATTATAAAACAAGTTAAAAAAAAAATAATTAAATATAATAAGGGCTACTATAAGAACTTAGTTTCTTTTCAGAGCTAAATTTAAAAATTTACCGTAAATTCTGCTGTGAAGATCATGAGTATAATTCATAATAGCAAAAGAGTAATAAATATTATACTACAAGTATTTTCATGTGCCGCTTAAATACTCCGACAATTTGGACATTCAAGGGAAGGTTATTCCATGGACGGGCAATTTGGACAAGATAAGAACCCTCCATATAAGATTTATAGAAACGTGGAAGCAATATATTCCTATTACGTCGTGATAGTGTGAAATTGAATGAGTTAGCCAGTTTATCGAGGAGGATACGGTGATTCACGCTATCAAAAGCCTTAGAGAAATCTAGAAGTACTAGGACCATAAAATGGTCTCGGTCTAGAGCGCTTCTTATGTCAGAAGTTACTTTCAACACAGCTGTCTCACAGCTGTAAAATCGCCGGAATCCCGATTACCAACGCGTCAGAAAATCGCCCCGGTCGAGATATTCAAATATCTGTTTATACATAAGCTTTGGATGAAGGCAAATCGCTGTTCAACCACGTCTCGCCGATTAAAATCGCATGAACACTGGAGCCAGAAAATATATACCGAATCTCGTCTATCTTATTCCGGATACTTCTTGCATTTAATGTGCAGACATTAATTCCTCGAGAACTCACACATAATCTTAATCAAAGCTTTTACCTTGTCCAAATCCGTATAAGCCACAGATGCGGCTCCATTGCAGTATAAATGAAGTTGGTTTCGTTTTTTTGGATATTTTTCAAAGTTTATGTGCTTTTATCTCTGCATTCCGAATTTAAATTTCTTTATTTAATTAGCAACAACTTGCTTTGCACAATATCATATCATACTTATTTTAATTTGTTTGAATAATGTAATTTAATTCAATTCTTCGCGTGTTATGTATGAAACTCGAAACGTTGAATTTAATAGATTTAATTTTATTATGATTCAGTAATTTAGCTAGTATACTTAGATATCTAGTATGATCATTTGTAGATTGATTCCTGCACGTAATACTCGCGGTGCAAATCGCGCTCATCCTTTCATCACCATCCAAAATACCTTCGGTCGTACAGTAAAATTCTGCGGAGCTGTTTTATCCCGAACAGTGTTCACCATCTTTGTGCACATCCTTCGGCTTACAATCTGGTTTAAGAGCGACATACATCAGCATCTCCGCCACTCTCCTCAAGTCCCCTAATCCTTTCCTTATTTCCTTCCTGTCATTCTGTGCTTTGCATCATAGGGTATCACCTGATCTTATATAAGCTTTGCCTCTATGATCTTATCATTCGTGCTACTTAATTTATAAAATGTCAACTATTTTAGAACGACCTGCTCCGCCGAGAGTCCACAATTTCGAGGTAACGAAATTAAGGAATTTGGTTTGTTATTGAGAAGTAGATGGCGTAAGCAGCGTTAATCTTTTATAGTTATAGCATTACCACCAATCTAATATCTTGATTTTTTAATTTCTATTTTATTTGTAGAGAAAGTAAATTTTATATTTAAAATTTAGAAACTATAAATTTCGTACAGAGTGTGTGAACTTAACTAACAACTTTTTGTTACCACAACTAAGCCTTCCGGGAGATGTTAGCAAGTTATGAATCGGACAAACGTACCCATACAATTAAAAAGTAAAGTGCTCTGCTCTGATATCCAATCAGATCCGTCAGACTAAAATAACTTTATTTACCAAAATTAATTAATTTTATGTTCAACACGTTCCATTGTACCGTACCACCACCAAGATTATCAAAACTATTGAAAAATAACTTTGTCGCCTATAGATAAGTGAATTTTGTTACCTACCCGATAAAATAAAAATGTTAGTAGTTACCTAAAAATATTTCTGCAAAGGTTGTTTCTCGTTTTTATATGAATAGTAAATAATTGCTGCTAATGTAGTCTAATGTGCTATTTTAAACAAAACTGTTTCTACCGCAACTATCCTTGCCCAGGATTTAATCCAGTCTGCTTAATATTACTGGAACTGGACCCATCAGACTTAAAAACAGTTCATTAACAAAACACAACTGTCATTTATAAAACGGAAAAAATCGTTCGCGAGCTTCAAAATAGCTCAAACAAAATTTTAAAATTGAATAGCTTGAAAGCTCTTCTGCGACAAGCATAAAGCAGGAGAACTGTAAAATAGAGTTGGAATAGAAAGGTCAAAGAACTGTCGACCTTACAAATCTTGCAATGCAAGAAGTATGAAACTACAACAACTTTTATGATGCAGTTAGAGGTAGCTTCTGAACCGAAGTAAATGATTGAACCGGTAAAGATTCAGCTTTGATATTAGAGCTTCGATGCCCTGCTTCAACCTACTACAAACGATTCCAATTTTGAAGCAACATTATTTCATTTCATTGGTATAGAAGCAATAGAATTATGTTATGGAGATGAAGAACTGTAGTAAGTCTATCGTCTACAGTTACGGAAGAACACTTAGACGCATTAAGAGTCACTACAAGACTTGCATACTGGATGGAAAGAGATTAGCACATTTTTGTGCCAACGAGGATATTTGTTGACGCCATTAAAAAATGCGTCATTTATCTACAATTTTCCACACTGAAGCCCTCTACTGAATGCTATAAATTCGTAGTTCCTAAGTAGGACCCCAATTTAGGGATGTTCTTCCTATAATTTCGCAGAAAGGTTTCTTCAATTCAATCTAATTCCGGTCTAATAATAAATGATCAGTCGCTGCATTTATAAGGTGTGTTATCCACTTATCAGCGCACATATCAATTTTCTGATAGTAAAGAATATTCAAAGAAATTGTTTATGTGTCAAATTCCTAGCCATGCCGATATATGTAGATAGCATCACCTTTTGTTAGTGATAATCTTGATGTCATTCAATTTTTTTGGAAATAGCACCTATCGAAAGCTTTAAAGACTCCCGATAAATGTTTATCTTATCACGTCAGGGGATGAGTGATATAACAGCGACCACACCATAAACCCAGCTCATTAATCATAGTGACAACGTTCGTGTTCAGTCGATCAAAAGTTGTCGATAGCGGTTACATCTCTATAGTAGCTCTCAGGTGGTGATTCCGAGTAAAATCCTTCCTTGCAACTGTGTGCCTTTCTCATTTAGTCGCCAATCTTCAACCAAAATGGGTATGTAAAAATTTTAATTAAATTTAATTAGGGTTTCGGTGAAAATAATTTCCGGTGATGATTGTGAAATGCGTAGAAGTGTGAAAGTGATGCTCTTTAAGTGGTTCTGTAACATATCATTCAATGATCGTAACCTTAAGTGAGTCGGTTTTAATTTCTCAACAGGATTCTCTCGTAAAGCGTACCTACTTAATTTCGCTAATTTACGTTATACATTATTTCAAATTTTCACCTGGATGCAATGTTTTTTGAAGCATTATACTTGACTGTGTGATGAGCTGTGACTCGTAATTAAGGAATTCAATTGTAGAAGCTTTTATCTTCGGCCCGACGGGCTCTCTTTTGTCAACATCAACAGTTCGCCAGTCTGTTTTTCACAGTTCTAGATTCATACTATGGCATTGCATACAATTGCATACAATTCGTTGTTATTTGCATTTCTCCATAGATACGCCATAATAAGGTTAAAAAATGCTTTCATTCGCTTGTACTACGGCAACGAGTATACCACTTGAGCAAATTTCAGACTTTTGTTATCACAAAGATTCACAGGGAGATATCAAGTTCACTCAGTGCTATCTTGCTCAGGTATACTTTCGCGCTGTTTGATAAAAAAGCACTTGAAAGCGATAAAGTTGTCACAAATAGAAATTATTGGAAAAATTAGTTGGTGACAAACAGGAAATTCGATATCCTCTAGACTCTAGACTAATCTCGTGAACCGTTTGATAATTTTTCTGGTTTTTATCATTTTCTACGTCCATATGGCATTCTCTTTTTAGTTTCTATCTAAAACTAACATTTGCATTCAATGCCAATAGAGATTTTGTCCTCCAACAGCTCATGCTCTATTCTTTAAAAAAAAGAAAACATGAATCCTTATCAAATGAGCTGACGTGATTTCTTTATAATTTTTAAGTGTTAAGCAAGTGAAAGAGAAATTGCGTCGTGAAGGAGATGTATTTGATGGTGGAGGAGGATAGCCAATTATGAAAAGGTATTTGGTATTCTCATATGTAACATCCCGTCTTTAATCGGTATTTTTGGTCCAATTCAAAGGGCTAGCCAATAAGCACCTGACGCACCCAACAGGATTCATTTCTCTCCCCCATGATACGTTTATAGTTTCACTCTCTGTCTATGTCTCTCTCTCTGGTATAAAAAGACTAGTTAGAGGCAAACAAGTTTAGACGATGTTTGAAAGTCAAACAAAGCGGTCATTTAACCGATTAATTGGAATGATTGGAATAAGTGGAATGAATACATTATTGAAACTATAATTGGGCAGGGGAATCGTAACGGTTTCCAATATAATGGGACTTAAAGATATCTGGGTATTATTTTTATAGATATCCCTGTATCTTCTGAACGTTAGACCCTATGATGATGGTCTAAATTTATTTAGATTAATAATCTTTAGATCTTTCCATTGGTCTTTAAACATTTCCCCCCTTCTTCCCCTGTTTTGAAGTTATGGCTCAATAAAGTTAAAATTTTGGAAATTTAACTTGTTTTTCTTTTCATTTTACTACTATTTTTATAAAAAAAAGACGTCACCAACAATAATTTTTAATATTTTATTTAAAAAGCCGAAAAGCTTACTTTAAAATTACCTTTACCACTTTTTGTACCCAAAATGTAATCTTTACTGCGTTTTTCGCACTTTTTCTTAAACAAAATCAGCGAAAAAGTTCAGTTAGTGCCAGAAAGTATGCAATTATCTTTTGGAGACGTGCTTTTTAAGTCATTTTCACTGACTGAATAGTTTACGAAAAAGTGCAAGAAACCCAGAAGGGTTACATTTTGGGTAGAAAGTGAAATAGGTAATTTTAAAGCCAAGATATTAGGCTTTTTAAATGAATAAGAAAAGTTAGTGTTGATGACGTGTGTTTTGATAAAAATAGTAGTTATATACCACCCAACTTTAACTAACTGTAATGAAAACAAAAATGTACTACGCTAGTTTGGCAAGTAACTTTAAAAGTTGACGCATTTAATAAGAATTCTAAAATGGTATAACACTTGCTACAATATTTCTTAAATTACGGAAAAAAAAATTTTTTTTCTTCAAGAAACCCAGTTTCGCAAAATTTCTTTTCACCTACTAAAAATGATTCTAGTGTACCCAAGCTTGCCGTAAGACCGTAACTTTAAGATTCTAGTTTGAGTGAGATGGAGAGTCATTACATGAAGTGTGAGTGAGACAGATAGTGACGCTTTCAAGTTAGAGATCATAACTTTTTGTTGAATTTAGGACAAATTTTCCTTAAACACTAATTATTTGGATGCTAAGATTTATTATTTACAAAAGATGTTCAACTTCAAACTACCTTCCTTCAGCTGCAATACAAGTTCGACATCTTCTTAAAAAGGATCGGGTTATCAGACGGGCAAATCTTCCATTGTTGACAAATTCAATTGCTTCCGTAATTCTGGAGCTCATGTTTTTGTGAAATTCGGTGAGCTATACTCTTAGGCACTCCTGTGCTTTCCTGGATTGCACCTACCGAAGTATTTGGGTCTTCTTCAACTGCTTGAAATACTACGTCCTCGTAAGGTAAGGAATTCTTCCTTCACCATTTACTTGGTTTGGAAGTCGGCCCTCTGTGGAGAGTAGACGATGCACTTTTGTAAAAACTCAATGATTTGACGAGCTAGCGTCATTAGCTGTGTTCCATTGGGCTGTGTAAAGTACTCGCGGGCACTTTCCGAATGGAACGCAAGTTTGTGTTGTCAAGAGTAAAACATAACCTCCAATTTCAAACATTTCTGTTATGTTTCTGTTATATCAAGTTTCTTATGAAAAGAGTTAGGATAATTAACTATATTACTCAAATTAATTTCATTAAAGGCAACTGAATATAATATTATGAAAAACTGGACCTATATTCGAGCTACTTTCCTCGAGCAGTACCTACTACCTAGAAAATTTAAGGATAAAAATTCGTCTCTGTTCGTTATTTCTTATATTAAAAGTTATTACCGTATTTATTTTCATAACGATTATATATAAATTTCAATAATTCTCCTGTTCTCGATGAGTTAATTGTTTCTTTATAAACAATTTCTCTCAAATTTCATCTATCTGACATTTCAATAATCACTTAGCATCCAAATCCACCTAGCGGAAAATTCTTGCGAAACTACTCAGCACATCTACTCGCGGACAAGAGCATGAGTAGTTGCGAGTAGGTAGAAGTACTTGGGAGTACTTTACACAGCTCAATGGAATACAGCTATTATCTTGCTCACTCACATTTCATGTAATGACTCTCCGTCACACTCAAACTAGAATCTTAAAGTTACGGTCTTACGGCAAGCTTTGGGTATACTAGAATCATTTTTAGTAGGTGTAAAGAAATTTTTCGAAACTGGGTTTCTTTAAAAAAAATTTTTTTTTCCGTAATCTAAGAAATATTGTAGCAAGTGTTATACCATTTTAGAGTCCTTATTAAATGCGTCAACTTTTAAAGTTACTTGCCAAACTGGCGTAGTACAATTTTTTTCATTAGATTTAGTTAAAGTTGAGTGAAGTATTAATTTTCTATTCTTGGTTCGGCAAAATGTGACATTTTCTTCCAAGCTGGAGCAGTTGGATTAGAATTTAAAGCAACAGGTTACATAAGCACTATTCGGGATTACATAAGAAAAATAAAATTGAAAAAATGTAAAGATTTCTAGTAACAGGAGCTAAAAAACCATCACAGGATGTACATTTGCTCGAAATCAAAAGAAATGTCTATAATTTGAAAAATACATGACTTACATTTTTTACATATATTTTTCTGGTAACTGTTATAATTTGATCTATCACCCGATTCCGGCTTGACGTCGACTTACGGGACACCCTGTGTATAAAAAAAAAAGAGTTCCGAAATTTTAGCATTGTTTACTTACAACTTCAAAACGGAGGAGAGGAGGAGAAAAGTTTATAGACCATTTGGAAAGACCCAATGATTATTAATCTAAAATCATAGGGTGAAACGTTCAGAAGTTACAGGATGGTATATAAAAACATACCCAAATATCTCCTATTAGTCCCATTATCTCCTCCATCCATACAATTTTGTATTAATTAACAAATATCTAAGCCTTCTTCCTTTTCCATTATAACTTTTTCTCTCCATCGAATCGAAGGGTGAATTTCCTAATAAAACTCTTGTAGAGAAATAGACCATCTTCGTTGATGGTTGACACTATATAGACCAAGTTATATACCTACATTTTAGCTCATTTTCCTTGGCACACTTCACTATAGAGTTGTATTTTTTTTTTATGACATTTCTCACCCACATCTTGATTGGATGAAATGAAATTTTCATTGATCTTCAAGTTCACAAGAGGATTCGAAAAGAATAATTCTTCAATCTCAAGTACATTATGAAGAATAAACAGGTAACTTTTGTCATTTGAATTTGATGCATCCACATTAATATTCGCACAGCTATCTACGTTACATCTATTGCGTTCTATTCAGCGTACTTTCTAAGTTCTAATTGCTATTGAGATCACATCTGCTTTCTAGCATATGCCTAACTTATTTTTCCTATTTTGTGAAGGAAGTTGTATTTCCTTTCTTTGCGTGTTTCTTGGTTTTTGTAGCAGAAGAATATAAAAGTGAATTAAGTAGTAGTTTTAAGAATGTTTCGCTGATTCAATTTATTCCAAGTTCAAAATAGCATTATCTTTGATTTCCACTGTTCGTCATACCTATTTAGTTTTTCTGAAGCTTACAGATCTTCAACCGCCTTGAAACAAAAATAAAATGTGTCATTCCAAAAATAGAACTTAACATTTTCTGGTGACCTCAAACTAACTGCAGCTTTGACCGAAATTCATATTTTAAGCTGCCGTCTGTCACTTCACAATGCTCTTAAAAGTTTTTCTTTTACTTTTTATTGTGTATTTAGGAGTAATAAGAAGTAAAATAATTTAAGATAAATTGACAGAAAAGCTGAAACTAAAATCATTGTTATGGAACAGTTGTACATAAACTGTTACTTTATTTATTTTTTTCATACTGGAATCGAACTCAGAATTTTTAGAATAAGCTGGAGAATAGAAGAATTTTAACAACTTTTATTTTTAACGATTTTAAATTACATCATAAATACAAGAGTAAAAAAAACAATTGCTCTTCGTACGGGGTTTGAAGCCCGGACCCGGACCTGGCATGGCTTTCAGATACTATACTCCTCTATTTCTATTCAAAGGAACCATTTTCCATCATTCATTAACAAATAATCGGTTTTTGAATTGTACCTATATGCTGCGTTCCTTTTCTCGTTCAGAATGAATTTTTACAATCCACGTCGTTCTTTTTCTCGGACCGAACTATTTACTTTCAATCTGTCATCGCTTGTTTCGGACTCCGAATCATTCTGAATGCACCTGAGTTTTTCCCAGATTCAAACAGAACGATTTTAATTTGTATTCGTGAATGAGTTGTTTACAATTTGGACGAAGTGGTATTAGTTGAGTTTAAGTTGCCTTTGTTGGAAAATAGCTTTATTTTTCATAAGCAACATTTTTTACGAATTAATACTTGCTTTTATCAAATGGAAGAAATGTCAAATACTTGAAATGGTTCTGTTTCGTTCCTTTTCTATGATCACATAATTAAATTATTACATCGTTCTGTCGATTCATACAGATTCATTCAGAACGAGAAAAGGAACGCAGTAATAGTAATGTTTTAAATAGTATACGCGGCCAAAAAATTCCCGCCAATTGTGGCCGTTTCGTGTTTAACTAACACAACGCTTTCATTTTGATTCATCACTTTAATTTATCGACCCCTGTTTTTGCAACCGGCTGTCGGACTGATATAGATTTGTGATAACTGGTGAAATATGGATGCGCTAAGTGGCTAAGTTGTCTGAGTTGCAAAGATGTTTGCCATTGCGCATAAAAAAAATATTGCAATTATTTCTTTAAGAGTTTATAAGAAGCCAAGGATGTTCAGTCTCGAACATATGCATATACGAAAAGTCGAAAACATCGAATAGGTCTAGGTGGACATATCTTAAAAAAGTGATCTGACACTAGGTTTCTGGTCCGGTTCCATTTTGCTGTTTATGCCCTTAACCAGTATTTGGTCTAACAATATACGCTTACCATTATCTTGGAGGTAAGATAAATCTTGAGTTCAGTTACTACAGAAGAAATAAATGGTTTATGGGTGTTTAGTACACCTTTCCATCTTTTTTGAAAATAGTTTTTGGTCAACCAGCGTTGAATTGTCATAATCTTCTAAATTGTTTCTTTCTTTATACTACTTACTATACATGCATTCCTTGATGCTTTGAATATATCTATCACAATACTTCTAAGTTTTGTTAAACATACCTTTAAACATTGATCTCCAACTAATCCTTGATATTATGAACTGATTGTTAAAGATAAAAATTTGATAACACACTTAGCCTGTCATTTTTTGTTTCTGTAGGCCTTTATCGTAATATGCACTCTGCCGAACTAATCTTGGTGTTGTAATACCTCGATATAGCAAGTTACTCAACGCAAATAATAATTTATGTTACCGTGTTGAAGCCCAGATAACAGAAAATGTATCACTTTCATATCGTCTAAGGAAGTATTTGATCAAAAACGCCCATTGGGATCGGCCTTTATCATCATAAAAAAAATCAAGCTAACATTGCAAAAACTAGGCGATATTTCAGAATTACGTAATTTTCAATTGAAAACGAAATCTTATCTAATCCATAATTTCCTGATTTTTGTTTTTCAGAATTATTGTGGTCACATTCATCTACTCATGCCTCAATACCGGCAAATGCGGTATTCGCTGGAAATGATTCCGACGGATCACCAATTTACGTTGGACGTGCTGGTCACCAAGGAGATCTACTTCCAGCTAAGGTTATTCCCAGCAAAAATATTGCTTATGTCTGCTATGATGGACAAGAGGTTCCTAAATATTCATATGAGTTGCTTTGTGGAAAAAATTTCACTTGGATTCCATCTACTGGTGGACATGTACCACCGCATGCAGTTGTTTCAGGTCAAACTTCATCCGGTGAACCACTATATATTGGACGCGGTGAATATGATGGAAGTATAACTCCAGGAAAAGTTCATCCATCTCATGGATGTTTATACATTCCTTACGATGGCTCTGAAATTCGTTTAGATAACTACGAGGTGCTTGTTCAGCCCGAAAGTTGGGTTTCCAGTTCATCGGATTCTTCAACTCCTGCTAATGCAGTCTTTGCTGGAAATGATTCGGATGGTGAACCTATCTACGTTGGAAGAGCCTACCATGAAACAGATTTACTTCCCGCAAAAGTTATTCCATCTAAGAATGTCGCTTACGTTAGTTACGATGGCCAAGAAATACCCAAGCATTCATATGAAATTCTAACAGGAACCGGATTCACCTGGGTGGAATCTGCTAGTGGACATGTTCCACCAAATGCTGTCGCCGCGGGCAAAACTAGTGATGGTGAACCTTTGTATATTGGACGTGGACACCACGAAGGAAGCTTAACACCCGGAAAAATTCATCCATCACATCAATGCCTATATATCCCCTATGGTGGACAGGAGGTCAGTCTTAATTCGTATGAGGTTCTTATCCGGCAAACTTACTAGACTGCTGCTATTGTTGTTTTGCATATCATTAAACTGTTTTCATTTTGGAAAATTGTGTATACAATAAAGATTCTGTTTTGTAGTTTACAATGGAGAGTTTCTATGGTGAAGATGAAAATTTTTTACAAATGTCTTGCCCACAATGAAAGTTGTATAGTAAGTTCTCTTGTACAAATATAACGTGATCAGTTTCTTCAATCGTCCTTGTATCGTTCTAAGGACCTTTCACCATCGACGGCTTGGATGATTGATTCTAATGGTGAGATCAGACTATACCGAATGACCTTTATAATTGTAGAAGCACCGTTTTTATGCCACTAAATATTCGTGCTAACTATGGATATGCGATTAAGAGTGTCGAAAAGGTTTGGAGTTGTAGAAAATTCTGTAAGGATAGATGTATTTGAGGATTGGATTAACTGTTTCCATTTTTTTTTCACACGTTTTCCTATAAGGTCATCGAAGAAGAGATCTTCCAGAATACGATGGCCGGCTCTAGCCGGGGGCTTGCTTCGGAAGCGGACATATGTTTAGATCTCCTCTCCTCTCCAGTGTACAGAGCTGCCAACTCTTGAGGCTAAAATGTACATAAAAAGTGGCTAGAAGTAGCTAAATTTCAAAAATTTGTGGCTTAAAAGTGGCTAAGAAACGTTTGTACTTATAACCTTAACGACATCTTCTTTCCCCAACAATTTTAAGAAACTCTTATTATTGAATTAAGTGTCTTCAAATTCATTATATCCCGTAGTTTATCTTAGATACCTCGATCGAAAAGAGGTCTTTATTATTTCTCACTTGTGTTATTCCATTTAGTTTAAAATCTTGTCAATAATTTCCTTTCGGTTCCTATAACTTCCGCCATTCTACTATATCTTTACCTTTAACAACATTTTAGGCTCCTGCTACATTTAATACCGCAATTTTTTCAATACTTCAAATTTGTAGGTAACTTTTAATGCAGCTCTTCAATTAATTTCAATGTAAAATCCATGCATCGGGTGCGTACAATATTTTCTTCCTCAGCCATTATATGTACTAGTTTTTCGAATAGCACACAAAACTATAATGGATTTATATGATATTGAATGGCTGAGCAAAATAAGTCAATCCGATGTAAATTGTTGAAATCAGGATTTTTCCACAAAGCGACCTAATAAAATTTACTATACGTAGGTTTGTGTCCTGAAAGTGAGCCTAGACCTAGACCAAAGGCACATTAGAGACATCTAGCGTAAAAGACAGAAACCCAACATGCGATAATTTAAGACGAAAAATGACAATTTTTAGTTCTTTTGAAATTGAAAATTTTTAACGAGAATTAACTCTCCAACAATTTTTTTTTTTTGCACATAATTGTTAAATATACTATTTTGCTTTGTATTTCAACCACTTTCCATGAAATATTGCAATTTCTAGTCGGTGAAATATCGGAAGAAAAAACAAGTACTATTAGAGTCAAATAATTAAAAAAACGCCACTAAAAATGAAAAAAAACTTAAGGTTATTTGCTAGATCTAGGCTTTATCTTCCCAAAATAGTCACAATCTAAAGAAATGGGAATAGCTAATAACAGGAATTTTATTTAAAAAACTTCAACTTTTACCATTTTTTACAAGTTTTGAGTTAATATCTCCATTTCAATACACTTCTTTAAATTTTTGCCAACGTTATTTACTAGACCCCATTGTTACCTTTAATTTAAGATATAAATTATTATTCTGCCACAAATAGTTTGCAAGAAATTCGCATTGAAAAATGTATGAAACTTGCAAATCTTGGTACTGACTCCTCTTAATTAAAGACGTAAGGAATAGTGCTGGGACATCGGAACGGATGTTGACATCGCCCAACAAGCATCGATGTGGCGATAATATCGATCATATAACATCAATGTACAAATCACATCAATGTTAATGAATTTTAAACACTCTGAACAAATGTCTGACTGGTAGATCATAGAAAAAATGCTGTGTTTTTCAGCTTAGAAAGTTTTTTTGCTTTCGTCTTTATTAATAACTTAATAAAAATAACAAAAACAAAACAAAATAAGTACCTCTTCAATTCTAAATTAAAAGTTTCCTAAAAATAACGCATAAATGAATTAAATAAATATGAAAAATTGCAAGTCTGAAAACTTCTTATCTACAGACTGAAGAAACAATAACTGGCAAAGGCGTTTTCCTTGCAAACTGTTTCTCTTTTGAGTTATAGTCTCGCCGGCCTTATAGAACAGACATTCGACTGGCACGGAAGTAGCCACAATGGACAACATTTTTGCTGCAACACGTGATAAGCCAAGATATATAAGTTGGTGATGCTGCCATCATTCCAAAGAATTAATATGAAGTGGTTCCAAAGGAGCGCTTAAATAAAGGGATATTTCCGATTGCCCACATTCCGAACTTCC
This sequence comes from Dioctria linearis, assembly GCA_963930735.1. Classification (NCBI taxonomy): domain Eukaryota; kingdom Metazoa; phylum Arthropoda; class Insecta; order Diptera; family Asilidae; genus Dioctria; species Dioctria linearis. The sequence goes on along the minus strand of OZ005740.1, from coordinate 350,336,149 downwards.
TTCTGTTGTTTTTTCAATCACCAGGCGGATCTGATTAGCACATAAATTGCACTTTGTGGAGCCTGAGAAAGAACTTGCAGGTAGACGTTTTCTTAAGGGGCCCATACACAAGTTACGCATGTTGGCCAACTCGAGTAGGCCAACGACGTTGTCACGCAGATTTGGACGTGTTTGGGCCTGTTTGTGGTGTGAGTGTAACACGTATATGTCAAGCGATTGGACGAAAACTAAATTATTTAGTTTGATTTTAGTTGCGGGGCTACGAGTTTGACAACATATTGAACCATGTAGGGCGATGTTTGTCATGCATTTGTCATAGTGAAGTCTATTGAAGAAATGATAGCAATTAATAGTTCTAGCAGCTCCTGAAATGTGTTCCTACCCTAATGTTGGACAGCAAGTTTGACAGTGTGTGGCACACCAAGTTGGACAACATGTTCGCAGTGTATGGGCCGATTTAGCTGAAATAATAAACAAACCTGTATCGCACTTCTGAGGCCTAACTTCGTTTGCCTCCATTGAGTCAGTGACAGAAGTCTACTATTTAAAAGAATTCTGATTGGTTCTCCCGAACAATGTTTTCTGTCCCCAGCCCAAATCATTCTAAAAACTAATGATGATCAATTGTAACGATGCTTTGAAAATGAAATGAACAATCACTTCACTATTTCTTTTTCCGGTTTACCATGAAGATTTGATTGAAATATATGCGTACTTCTTTTTTCAAATCTAGATAATTTTATTTGAATTTCATTTGCTTTTTAAAGTATCCATTTATTCCTTTACGGTAAAAAGCATGTAATTCTTTAACATCGAAAGGATAACATCGATATTGGTCGATGTTTTAGTGCGTCGACGTCGATGAAAAAATATCGAACATCGAGAGCCCAAACATCCATGTTTTGAAAACATCAATGAACGTCGTCCAGCACTATACCTTTTCAACTTCAAATTGAGACTAAACAATTTCAAATTGGGAATAACAAATAATAATTTATTCCAACAAATATAACAATTTTAAATTTGAGTAGGCTTTTGAAAAATAAAAGAAAGTGTCTTTTATTAATTAATCTATCCCTAATTAATTCATTCTTAAAAATGTCTCACATCAATAAAGTTCAAGCAAATAATATAAGGAAGCAAATCTGTGCTTTATATAATAATAACGAAGATTGGAGGGTACTTGCAAAAACTTTAGGGGTGAAGAAATCAACTGGCTATCGATGGGTGAAAAACCAGCAAATACCTCCACAACAACGTGGTGGGAAGCGAAAAATAAAAATTACTAATGAACATCGACTGTTTATAGAAAGATGTATTAAAATAAATCCTAGAATAACTTTAAAACAACTGACAGATAAATTTCAAAATAATTATCAAATTGTTGTTTCTGCGGAATGTCTGAGAAAACATTTAGATGGATTACTTATATACGTTGAAAGACATTCGAAGAGAGCCTGAAAGAGCAAACATTGAAAGTAATAGAAGAAAACGATGTGATTATGTTCAAAAACTTTTAGAACATCAATCTAACAATACACCGATACTTTACATGGACGAAACTAATTTTAACTTATATATCGAGAACCAAAGGTCTCGTTCCAAAAAAGGAACTAGTTGCACCCACATTGCACCAGGCAGTCGAGGATCTAATATACATGTAGTTAATTGGGTGTATAGGAAATATGGGCTTAATTCATCATGAAATTAGAAAAGGAGCATTTAAGAAACCAGAAGCAGAAGAATTTATGCATCGTTGTCTTCGAAATGCTGAAAATATGTACCGAACATCAATCGTAATGATAATATTGATAATGCTCCTTGTCATGCTGCCATTGAAGAAGTATTCCAAGAAAATGAATTTCTTAATAATCACTTACTAAGGCTCACACCATATAGCACAATGTTAAATGCCATTGAATATCAAACCTAAAATCTGGAGTCAAAAGCGATTTGACTATTCAAATGCCGCAAATCCTAGCTGGTGAAGGCAGATCAAATTTGACGCAGACCGAGTTCCGTCTACTACGGCTAGAAAATATAACCGAATTATCAATTTTTAATTAATTAAGATATTTTTAATAAATCTACTTTAAATTAACTGTATTAAATTATTTATTGTTTAGTCCCAATTTGAAATTGTTCAGTCTCAATTTCAAGTTGAAAAGGTATAGTAAGGAATGTTAAAAGTTTTGAGGGATCAAATAATTTCAAAGCTACTTGTACTTCAGAGACAACATTTTTAGTGGCCGGTTTCACAGTCCAGGCTTAAGCTAGAGCTTAAGCCCAGAACTTAAGCCTGCTCGGTTTTACAGTACTCCGTAAGCTGAGGCTTAGTTTAGCCGCAGATGAAAATTTTTAAGTTGTCAGCACTGCTGTAATTGTGCATTTTAGTAAAGGAAAATTGCCATTGTCAATTAAAAACCAAGCGAAAGAAGAACATTTTATTTACCAGTTTGTTGTGGCTTTTATCTGGAAGGATATCAAACCTAAAAACCATTGTTGGAGATTATTTTGACAACGACAATAAAAATCAACGTCATCCATTGCGATATTAAATTATACTTACATTTCCTCGTCGCCTATATTCTCTGCATCAGATAAATACCTAATTTTTGTCTTAAACTGTTTGGTTTCATCCTAAAAACGCCAAATGGAATGCTGACACTAGCTGCCAGACAGTACTCAAAACTGCTAACTAGATAACTATTTTTGGCTTGGAAAATTTCAATTTAGTTTTAAAGTTATACTTTTGAAATATGTACGTTCGTCTAATAACAAAAATTATAATATTTAGGCAAAACACATATTTAGCAATAATTTCCTGTGTGTTTCACAGTAACATCTGGGGCTTAAGCCTTGGAGATGACGGGCTGTAGTTAAGCTTGCCTTAAGCCAGTGATATCACTTAAGCCTTGACTGTGGAACCGAAATATTTATTAAGCCTTGACTGTGAAACCGGCCATAAGTAAATTAAATAAAGTTGATCTATTGGGTCCGTGTACATTGAATGTAAAATATAACAATTCTCTTTCTCATGACTCAATTGATAATGTAACGATACTTCATCACACTGCTCTAGTATGAATGCGAGATATAATAGGTTCAATTGACAGCCAACATACTTTTAAAATCTTAAGTGCCTCTTATCCACTTTTATGCTCCTTAATTTATTTCAACTTAATAGCTCAAACCAGCATATTACCTTCGTGGAAAAAATTGCGGTATACCCAAAATATCCCTTACGATACCGATTTCAGACATTTTTTGCTACACACAGTAAGCATGGAATTTTTTTTTCTCAGTACAGAAATCAAATAAAGCTTCGTTCTAGTTTAACGCTTACGGTTACGCTACTTTCCCATGTATATATTTAACAACAATAGTATAGTACCTTCTAATCCTGTCCATCCATATATTGCTTGAATTTTTCTAAAAACTGTAAGCCCTGGGTAGAAAGTTGGAAAAGTTCCTAAAAATGCCTGTAACGAAAAAACAGCTTTGGAAAGAAAAAGTGGTTAATAGCTAAAAGTACAAAAAGCCACAAAGTGACTAAATTGGCAACACTGAATGTAACTCTGGCAATATCTGCCAGACTAAATGATTCTTCTTCTTAACACATTGTGACTGTCAATTGGATGTCTTAAAACACGGAGCTAAGAACTGCATATAACCCCACTACCACATATTATAAACATAATCTAAGTGGGTATGACCATAGATGGCATAAGAACTAGATGACGCATGCAGTTCCAAAAAGTATACAAAATTTATATGGCTGGGTGGTCCATTCCAGAATGGACCACAACCCGTCGAGTGATTCATATTTTTTCGTATCCTGAAGTGTTCAGGAAGTCGATCAAATATATACAAAACTGATATTATAAAAACATTTGCTTTCGGCACACTCTTACACATGTTATGGTTCATTCAACAATGCACTACCCATTTCACAATCTGTATAGTCTGCTCTAGTATGCCATGCGACATCTAGTTCTTGTGCCATCTATGGTAGCACAATGGGCCACCCTGGCCTACATGCTTGGAATCTCTCGTCCTCCTGGCTCTGAAATAAAAAAAAAGTGGGTATGACGGTCAATTACTCCTCATGCTTGACGCGCGCTATTTAAGACATTATTAATGACTACTTGAAATAGATGTGGTGAAAGTATGTATACTTGACGCACTCGGAAACGTCAATAAAATTCGGACCACAAGCCGACCCCAGTTAATAAAAATTTGCTCATTCCTGCAAAATGATGGTTGACAGGTTTCGTTCAAACTAAATCTTTCAGGTACACATAAGCTTATATTTGATAGAACCATACCTGCTTAAAACATTCGAAGTGAAGGCCTCATTCAAAAACCCTTAAAGAATCCATATAGTTTCGTGCACTTGCATATGAACTAATGAAATAGAATGGATCTATAACGCCTCCAAAAAAACTGCTTTAGACTAGAAAACTTTATTCCTAGGAAAACTTAAAAGATACTTTATTGTTACTGTTTCAAAGGCGACTGTCTAGAATTGCTCCGGGATTGGCAAGAGCATTTTTTCGTTCCTGGATGGCTATAACAAGTTTCCTAAAGGGTCCTAACGGTAGACCTAAGGATTTCAAATCTCCTTCGGTGAGAAGCATTAGCGTATCCAAATCTATCTGTTGTTTTTGAAATCTGAAATAAAATTAAAGCTTACACTTAATTCATTCTATTACCGCACCACATCCAAACAACAGAAAAACTTTTTGAGGTGTCTAAGACATTTTTGTAACCATCTAAAATTGTTTCTTCAAATATGCAAAAAATCGCAAGTTGCTCGGATTTGATTGTTTTTTTTTCTTACATGTGCAGATGTTCCTCCAATCCCCAGACTGCTAAAAATCGCTGTATAGGACTTCCAATATCTTGATGATCTTCGTCACTTTCACTTATACCCTCAGAATCACTATCGGATATGGTCAAAAATGATCTTGGCTTAATTCCTCTAGATTTCGACAGTGATGAATTCTTTCTAGAATTATTACTCGTTGAATTTGATGATCCTATTGAGGAAGCTTCCGGTTGTAATTGATTAAGTGCTGCAGTAACTGATCGCCGAAATGCCAAACTGCCCAGCATCGGTCGATCAAATAAACCTCCAGGCCTTTGGAGTCTCACTTCCGCGCTAATATCGTCATCATGGTGTAAAGCAAGAAAATCTGGCTGGGAAAAGGACCTCGAAAGTGTACCGTAGGTTTCTCTTGGAGCATCCTGCTCAATATCACTAGCCGTTTCTACATCAAAAACATCAGCTATTTTACCGCGCTTTCCCAATTCACTGTTGTCGCTAAACGTGCCGACATAGAGAACTTCTGAATCCCTTTGAAGTCCTGTTAGTGATGTAATGGTGCGTTTTCCATTTGCTTCAACTTCGCCTATCTTAAATGCAGAATCGTCACTTTTCTGCTGGTGATGGAGATTTTGTCGGAACTTCGTTGCGTATACCTTCTTTTGTACAACACCACCCGCTCTACTCGAGATCGTACCACCAGCGACTAGATCACTAAATTTCGTCGAATTCGAGTTGATTTGCTCCTTCTGGTGTTGCTGCTTTAGGTTACCTTGACTAGATGCCCAAATTTTGTGCTTAATCGCTGCTAGAACTGTTGATGGTCTGTTCCCAAACAGTTTTACAGTTTCATATTCCTGTTCCAGCCGATGTTGCCTCTTTCCATACTCTTTTATCCGTTTCTCGCAATTCTTTTCTGCTAAATCTTTAAATGCCTTAGCCTTTTTTCTGTTGAAAGTGAATTTCTGTCAAAATCATAGCAATTTTCTACCAACAAACGACAATTACCTATCCTTGAGTTCTAAATTTGTTGTGGCTGCATCTAAATATCTGAGGATGTCGTCGCGGCTGTTGATTGCTGCTAAGTCTTTTGCGCTATGTTTGTCAATATCCAAGGCATATAAATTAACTCCAAATTTTACTAGGAAATCAACACAATGGAGATGGCCCTTTGCTGCTGCCAAATGGAGAGCTGTATTTCCAAATTGGTCTGCTTTATCTGGATCGCCGCTGTATGATTTTGAACAAGCTAACTTTGAGATAATACTGAAATTAGTTGATTTCATCAGTAACTTACCCACGTCCAACAAGTAATCGAAGTGCATCTAAACGGCCCTCAAAAGCTCCCCATAAAACTGGTGTCATTCCATCGGCGTCTTTACCATTTGCTTCTCGTCTTGTGGCTTCTTTTAGAACATCTAATAGTCCATCTTTGGCGGCTCTAAAAAGTGAAAAATATTTAAATTATAGTCGCAACAACCACAGGAATCATATTTATACCCTAGATGAAATCATAGGGGTATACTAAGTTTGTCATTGCGTTAGTAAGGCACAGAAATAATGCTGGTAGAGCAATGGGATGGTTATTTTGATTTTTGCAGGTCCGTCTGTCCGTCCGTCCCTCTGCAATTTTGCACACGGTCATTAAAAAAAAAACAAAAAAAGGTTTGGGTTCGGAAATGGGACAAATCGGGCATTTCCTGCGTAGGGTTGCCATACAAGACTTTGGATTTTCCCTATATATTTGGACACTGCCGAGAGCTCGTCGACGTACATAGAGAGCTGAAATTTTGTACACAGCGTTTTCATAAAAATAGTAAATAAAATTTCAAAAATGAACTAAATCGGGCAGCCCCTTCTTGGTGTTGGCATACACAAATTTTGGTTTTGGCATACACAAATTTTGGTTTTTACTTTATTTAATATTTTCATGTAGGGTTATTATTGGTTTGGTCTTGGATCAATTATAATTTTTTGTGTTGTTTCATTTTTGCTATGCAAAGGACGCCAAGAAACTCAACCAAGGATTGAATTAATAAAAATTAAGAAGGTAATAGGAGGTACATAATATGAACATACTGTAGATGCACTATTATCATCAACAAATAACTGTAAATACATATTTAAGTTAAGTATCTTGCTCTAATTTTTGTAAACTTAGTAAAAGTTCATATACAAACTAGTACCAGGTACCTCCAAAAGTCCAGAGACTCGCGTTTAAAAAAAAACAAATTCATCAGAGACATGGTCAAACGGATGGCACAAATCGTCTGTTCAACAGAGGAGATAGCCCCCTCCAGGAGGCCATAGATAACAGCAGCTGAAAGTGGAGACGTCGAATTCAAAGCCATTGGCATTAAAAACTCACTTGTGAAATCGGTCTGACGACATCCTCAAATTTCCTGTGTCGCTCGCATGTACAAGGTCTTAATATTGTTTCCAAGGACAAATGAAGATGCTCCTCGCTAAAGTTTTGCTCTTGTTGTCACCACAATTTGGTTATCCAGCGAATTTCACATAACAAATATTTCGTAAACACAATGCAAGCACACAAGTGGGAAGCGGGCTGGCGGTCTGCGTAACTTGCTGAGCAAACGAATATCAATGTGCGGATTTCTTTTGAACTAGAAAATTTTGCAAATCAAACTAATTTTGGTTTTACTAACGAATTAACACTGCGCGAAACACTTTCGCTAACTTGAAAAAGTTTCTTATTTAATTTACTGGCTGCAGCTGCGGCTGCGATTTGTGAGATGAGAAAGTTCACTCAACCTGAAACGGCAAAACTACTTTACACTTAATACAGCAAGAGGACAGAAACGCAAGGTTCTCTCCTACCTAACTGGCCTGCTCAAACTTACTGCCTTTACTAACGTCGTCGCTAGTTGATCGAACCCCCGGAAAAATGTAGTTACTTTGCCTGTGTAGCAGAACTGAACTCATTGGGGTCGTCTCTATTCAACTCGCGCTTATTTTCATTCCTATTCACCTGAGCTAACGACATATTCATTTTCGACAAGGTATCTCAGATGTTCACCTGAGGTTTATTACATCCCCACTTAAGGTTATTGACAATTGCAATGTTTCCGGACAGCATGGATGATGGCTTCGGAAGGTAAACAACGCAGCTGACTTGGCTCGTTTAGTGACTGGCTGGTATCAAATGGTTATTTGGAAACACCTGAAACTTCGTGCTCGGACACAGGAAGCTTTGAACTGAAACATTTTTTATACCAATTTACATAATTTATATTACAGGAGAAGTTTATTTTGGTTGAAAAGCTTTTTATTTTTTTTATAGTATGTATATAACTATATACACACGCAGGTACTGAATATACAAAAGCTTCCTGCTTGCATAGAATCTTGAGAGCGTGTCAACTTAGCAAGTTGAAATAATAGCCACAACCATTTTATAACTAGGTGAGAAGTCGCAATTATTCTTGTTAATTTAATTCAAAAATGATTTTATGATGTCCTAGAACACACAAAACATGAATATACCTAGGTACATAGTGTGCTCGATAGATAGTTAGATTTGTCTCCCACATTTAGTAGAACGGTTTGTCAAGCGGTGAAAATTGCCATAATCAATTTTTTAGGTTTTTGCATTTCGAAGAACTCTTCAATAGCCATTTAATTAGAGAGGGTTGATCAATACTGCAAAACGCATATATTTTGGTCAAATATTTAATAATAGTTTACCGCCTAAAACACTGTGGAAAATCGTAAAACATACGGTATTCATGTAAAAGCAGATTCTCGCTGTGATTTGGAGCCTGATTCTCTAAATCTGCACTTTAGTTCTGTTCAAAGCATATGCTATAGATGGAACTCACTCTTTGCTATCCAATTTTAATGAGAGTTCTGATGGATTTGCATTTCGCTGTGCTGATCAAAATGATATTCTGGTGGCGATGTGTAGCATAAAATCACATGCTGTTGGTCCTGATGGGATTCCACCCAAATTCATAAAATTACTATTGCCGAATGTTTTACCAGTCATATCCCACTTACTTAATCATATATTCATTTCCTCCACTTTCCTAGCTATGTGGAAACATGCCCTTGTTATTCCCGTTCCCAAAAAGCCCTGTCCTTCTACTTTCTCTGACTTTAGACCTATCAGCATATTATGTTACCTTTCAAAAGTTTTCGAAAAACTTTTAAGTAATCAACTTCTCAGTTATTTGAATCAGTACTCATACCTTACACAATGGCAGTCGGGATATCGCAGAAATCATTCATGCGAGACTGCCCTAGTAAAAGTCGCTACAGATTTTAGATTAGCTTTGGACCGAAAAGAGATTTGTTAACTAGTTCTCCTTGATTTTTCTAAAGCTTTCGATAGTCTTAATCACGAAATGCTGCTAGATAAATTATGTTCTAAATTTGGTATGTCATCATCTCCTATCAGGCTCATTCATAGTTTTCTTTCTGACAGGAGATCAAAGATCGCCAGAATACTATGCGGTGTTCCCCAGGGTTCGATTTTAGGACCATTGTTATTTGCATTGTATATTAATGACTTGCCTTCTGTAGTAAGACACTCTTATATCCACCTATATGCTGATGATTGTCAACTTTATATTAGCGCACCAACTAGATTTATCAATACATATGTAAACAAACTAAATAGTGACTTAGCTCGCATTTATAAGTGGTCAATTGATAATTCTCTATCTCTTAATCCATCAAAATCATGCTATACCATTTTTTCTCGCACGGAGCTTGATGAAAATTTGTATTTACCTACAGTTTACCTCAATAATTTAAGTCGTGTTGATAAAGCTAAAAAATTGGGTGTTGTTCTTAATAATAAAATGACCTGCTGTGATCATATCAACTCATCTCTGGCAAAGATTTATGCAACTTTAAGAAGGATCAGGATAACTGCGCCGCTTCTACCAACTACAACACGTATAAGGTTAATTAAGGCGCTTATCTTTCCATTTTTCCTGTACGGTCTCGTAATCTTTCCCTGTATTGACTCTGTGTGTGCTAGTAAAATAAATGTTGCTTTTAATGACTGTGTTCGTTTTGTGCATGGCTTACGTCGTCATGATCATGTATCGCCGTATATATCCTCCATAGTTGATTGCTCCCTTAAAATGTATTTCGATGTTAAATTATTGTGTTTTCTCCATAAAATAATTTATTGTAATGGTCCTGAGTATCTGTCGTCATCTCTCACCTTCCTTCGCTCGCAACGGCGAATTAATATACTTACACCCAAATTTAATACTCTGATTGGTGAACGCTCCTTTTTGGTTCAAGTTGTTCGACTTTGGAACTCATTTCCTAGTCATATTCAAAGTTTGACTGTGCTTGGAGCTTTCAGGAAGGGCGTAATGGAGCACTTTTGTGGTTTGAATTGATGTGCTACATTTATGATTTTTAATTCTTTAATTTTTGTTTACATATGTTCTTTTGTTCTCTCTCTCTTATTTTACTTAGAGTAATTTATTTTTTCTTTTTTATTTATTGGTTGTACTGCTATTTGTTGTTTTATACGGTTATACTCTTACATATACTCCTTTCTTTTATCTTTTTCTTATTTTTAATATGTTCCGTTGCTTTAGGTACAAAACAAAAAGATGTAATTCTTGTTGCACCAAATCTAATTAATAAATGAAATGAAATGAAAAAAATGAGTTGGGGCCCACTTGAGTCAAAATTAAAGTTATAAGTACATATATGCGTTGTTATAACATAAATTATATTTAATTTTAATTTTAAGTGGGCCTTAACCTTTTCTTACAGGAGTACAAACAGTAAAATTAAATTAAATTTCAATTAAATGGCTTGGTGAATACGGCCCTAAGACTGTCTGAGAATAACAATTTCCTAATGTAAGTAGGTAGGTATGTCTAACGAGGGGAGGTTCGCTACTCGTCATCGCCGATTTCGTCCAAATTTAAAGGGTTTGAGTAGAAATGAAAATGACGCAAGTGGGAGCTCCTGATGGCTGAGCCAAACTGAAGAAAATGCATAATGTAAGGGAGCCCGGGATTAAAACTAACACTTTTGGGAAAAACTTTGCTAATTATTACCATCTTATGGATATAATCGCAATATATTTTTGCGTTACAATTATCTATAATTTGTGATCTTTCACCTACAAAAAACCAGAAGTCATTATCCCAATTAGTTTAGGAGCATTTTCCAAAATAAAATTACTTTCAATTAGCTGCACTTGTATGTAGGTGTGCTACTGAAAAGCCATCACGCTTTATCTCTACCAAATTCCAACCGATTTTCAAAATTGTGATTTTTTTGTGATATTTTGAGATTAGTTATTACGAAATTCGGACGGCAGAGGGTTACAGAGTAGTAAAAAAAACTTCCTGAGGGTGGAGGTATTTATTTTATATTCCACCATCTGTGTAGAGTATTCGTACAAAATTTCATCAAAATGGAATGATAAATTCAATGTAAAAGGATCACTCATATACACCAATGGGAAAAATTTCCCGAATGCGGTTGATCTGAGCGGAGGGGGATAGGGCAAATATTATCCGATTTGAAAAATTCCTTCTTCTAATTATTTCGTGATTTTTTTTTTATTTTTTTATTTTTTCCCTCCCCTCCCGATTAATTTTGCGAAATTTAATTTTCGACGGCCAAAATTTCTGTCTGAAAAAATTCATTTCGAAATGTTCCTATACGACTTATCGATTAATTCAATTTTTTATTTTTTTTATGGATGCGGCGTTATCAAGAGATTATCTGTACAAAATTTATAACAATGGACTGAGCGATTTGCTATTTCATGTGGCACAAAAAATATTGTGTTTATGTATATCACCGTTAGAGCACCCTTTAAAACGATTACATAAAAAACATGTAAAACTCAACCAATCAAATGAAATTTTACACCCGTAAATCGAATTTAATTAAAAAAATATATATTTTGATGTGCCCAAGTGATATTTTAATCGCTTATAAGGAATTAAACTCATTCCGACTTTAATTTTCAAAAGTTATTCTTAACTGAATCCTGCTTATGGGCAAGAGAAACGGAGCATGGTAAACACTATCTTCACCTTATTCCCTCTGAGGTGATTGCGTCTGTAGCCAACATAAAAACATTAAATGGCATAAGCAAACGTTCCAGAATGCAATATTTTGTGTTGGTAGCTCAAATTCTGCCATAGGGCGAAAGAGAGAACTATAAAACTTGTGCCATTCTTTCCTATAGGAAAATGACAATACGCTCAGTCCATTGTTATAAGTCAGTAACAAAATCACAGGAAAAAAATTTTGCAATCCCACTTTTCGCCATCTGCCGGCGCTCTTTGAAATCTCGCGAAAATAGTACTTACAGAATCAGCAATCTACATATCTCCTCTGTGGTTGACATTTTAACTGCGATAACTCCAACGAAAATTTGCAAATTTGTTTGAGCATTTTACAAAAATCCGGGCTACCCTACATTATGCATTATTTCGATATCGCTTGGCCATTTGGAGCTGCCACTTGCGTCACTTTCATTTCTAGTCAAACCCTAAATAAACTGTGAATTTGGACGAAATCGGTGATGACGAGTAGGGGGAGGGAGCCTCCCACCAGACAAATGAAGAAGTTCGTCTGTCACAAACTTTTCGGCATCTAATAATTCGTTTTAATAGTTTTTTTTTTAATTATTGTTTTATTTCATGTATTTATTTTTTATTTTTTTAGTTTGTATTTGTATCATGAGCTTGAATTTTAATAGTTTTCTTTTTATTATTTTATAATTTGACTTATTTTTCTCTGTGTTTGTATTGAATATGTGTTTCTGTTCTTGCAGTATACTTTCAATAGAATGGCTAGAATATTGTACGTACTGCTTAAGCATATTTTCCCTTGCCCTTTTGACAATATTTTCTGTTGCTCCATTTGCTCACTACGTCCTGGTGACTTAAATGCGTACTTTTTGTCCGCTGGCATTCCTTCTTCAAGCAACTTTGACACCTCCCATGACATTCAAGGTCTGCCTCTGCATACCCTTTCAGATAATAGTTTTTATTTTCAGGGAGTAGATCTGGAGGAGATGACTTCTGCCATTTTTTCAGTGAAGTTTGATGGGATTGAGCCAGACTCCATCCCACCACGCCTGATAAAAACAATGTTACCTGTAATTTTTAATATATCCTTCTTATTTTGAATACCTGCCTAACATTATCCACTTTTCCCAGTATTTGGAAGACTGCTACTGTTCTGCCGATCCCGAAGAAAGCTAATGCAAAATCATCTAGTGCCCCCCCCCCCAAGTATTATATCTTTTCTGTCGAAGGCGCTTGAAAAACTCGAAACTCGTGTATAATCAGATCCTTGGTTGAGTGGAAGTGAAGTCTCTGATTCCTTGGCAATCTGGATTTCGCGCTTTTCGGGGCTGTGAAACTGCATTAGTGAAGGTTAGGGCGCTTATCAGTGGTCGTTTCCAGCAGGTCAAGGTTGCAGATGAATTTTCATATGTTTTGCCTGTATTGTGTGGTGTTCCACAGGGCTCTATGATTGGCAAATTATTATTTAGCCTCTTTATTAATGACCGTCCTTTGATGATGTGCAAATGTATCTAAGCAGGCCTATTGGTCTGCTTGACGATTGTATTGACCGTCTTAATTCTGATCTATGTCGAATACACAGGAGGTCGATTCCCAATGGACTTCAGTGTAATCCTGCAAGATCATGGTGCATAGCTTTCTACAACAGCGCTTTAAACGTCATCGATATTCCTCCGGCGATCTTGAATGGTTTTGTTATCCAGGTGGCTAGAAGGAATACTAATTTGGGAATTGTTCTGAGCTCTAACGTGATGTGAAAATTGAAATTAGTAATTAAATTACACTTATTTTGCCCTAATTCACATTTTGAAGTCATGTTTTTTCTAGTTTGGATCGTGAGTGTAGGCGTAGGATGGATGTGGCTTTCAATGATTACGTGCGATATGCTTATGGCCTACGAAGATTTGACCAGGTTTTTTTTCGTTTATTAACACGTTACTTGGCTGTTCACTGAGTACTAACTTAAGCGGAGAAAAATTTTTCTACTCTTCAGAATAGTAAAGAGCAAACAGCCAGAATATCTTAAAGAATTTTTTCAGCTCTCTTCTTCGTCAAGTACTCGTAGTGGGTGACTAAAGAATGAACTATACAATAGAAGTAATCTTTACGAAGTAGAGCTAATATTGATAGATGGTTATTATCTAAAGCCTCGTGAATGGCTCATGTTACTTTATACATCGCAGTTTCGCACAACTATGATTGCAGCGGAGTAAGACACCCTTGTGGCCTGTATATTCCGTGATTTGCGAATAGAGCTCCTTTTCAGAAACTTAGGCTAAGAAACACAGAAGACAAATTGGACGGTGGTATGTTAGTTACTCGGAAGAGAACCATTAAACTTTTTTGGAATGGGTGAGATTTCATGAGGCAGAAGTTGAAGATATGAGCTAGCACTCTAGCTATATCTGATCCAATCAATCTAATAAAAGGGGAGGTAGCTTATCTGGTCTTGTTGCTTTAGATTTAATACTTCACTTACACTTCTCTTTCATTAATGTTTCGAAAAGCAAAGCCATCAGGATAAAAGTCTGCAGCAGAAAAATCAGTGAGTGAAGCTTGTGGAAAAGTATTAGGTGCTGACGAATTTCCTGTGAAGTATGTATTTCATTGGATTTCATATTCTGAAGAACTTTTTAGAACAATAAAGACGTCTAGAACTGATCGTTTTCACAATATACGAAAAAATCCTAAATTTTTATATGACAACACCAAGAATGGGTTGCCTGATTTAGCCATTTTTGAAATTATATTTACTATTTTTATGAAAGCACTATACCTACAAAATTTTAGCTCTCTACGTCGACGCGCTCTCAGGGAGTGTTCAAATATATAGCGAAAAATGAAATTTTTGTATAGCAACACTAAGAAACAGTTGCCCGATTGATCCTCTTTTTTTTAAATGTCCGTGTGCAAAATTTCAGCACTCTAATATCGTAGACAGACTGCCTAAATAATGGCTGAATTTATAATTAAATGAAGTCAAATGTGAAGTGTGTCACACAAATGAAGTCCATTAAGGACCCATTTTCAACAATTCGCTTCATTTTCAAATGGACGAAATTTTATTCCATTTATTGCAGTAAAAGTGCCACCTAACGTCATTAAAATGACCTGAATTTATAGGAAAGTGGAAAGTTTTTCCAATAAAGTTATCAGTGAAAGCCATTAGCTGATCATGAATCAACAAAAATTGTCTTCTACTAAATGCTTTTTAAACTACAGTAAATACTCGCAAGTTTTCTTGATAGCATTTAATTAAATTATTGAACCCTGCCATGATCTTTACTCATATTGAGGAACTGTCAATGACATTCCAAATGAAATAATTTTCGTCCATGTAGTCAGTTACCTCTAACGCTAATTTAAAAAAATATTAATTTGAGCAAATTTCGGAAAAGAGAAAAAAGGAAAACTTGGTTATATCCTTGCGAAACCCAATGCGACTTAGTTTAGTACCTTGTTGCGTTGTAGAGCAGACGTAACCAAAGATTAAGCCAGCAATGCCTCGCTCCTATATAAAATCAGTGATGTCTGGACTGATGTGGTAATTTTTTCTTAGAAATTTGCTATAATATTTTTCTTTAGAATTGTTATGCATTGGAGGCCGACAACGGCACTCATTGTTTATTTGTATCTGCAAATAACTCCAGCCAGCCACCAGACTGAATAAAAATTCTGCCAAAATATTTTCTGTAAATTTCTAAGAAGAAATGAATGCTATTTGCTCATCTACTCATAAAAATTGTAAGCAACCGTTGTATTCCAATAATTTCCAGTAAATTTCTAAGAAAAAATTGCGGCCTTCCCTATATCAGGTCCAGCCATCGTGGATTTCATATTCTATCGAAGCGTTGTCTACTTCCCTTCCCAGGATTTGTGTTTTTAGTTTGGTTGTGCTTTACGCCTTACGGCTTATCCCTTGAACCCCTTGTCCATACTTCAGTGGCACCTGTGGTTGCACTTCATTGGGTTGCACAGCTGTGCTTTTAGCGAAGCGTGAGCAAAACTGTTCAAAATGGTACAAGTGGAGCCATCTGACATTATAACAAGGAAGCATTGTCGATTTGACAGAACTACACTACGCGCCCCTTGATTTTTCTTTCCTCCATTTTAAAATTGAATTTTGACAATCACTGTCATCATACTTATGTCGTTTTCGTTTGAACATCCAGGTTCGCTCTGGAGGCAACCCCGTTCAATCAAACGGTTTCAGAGTGCACCTGAAAAAGTTCGCTTGTGTATGTAAACTAACGTCAAAGTAGCTATGAGCTTTTTGCGAAAACTGGTTGATAATATGTTTGCTGATAAATTTGAGGATAATATAATAATAGTAAGTGGTCTTAATAATAATTGTTGACTTTAAAATTAATTAAATAATATCAAATCAGAACTAGACTTTGTTTGTGTGAGTGAACTCATAGTGTACTCGAGTAAATTTTCAGAGTGAAACTGATGCTTTTTGGGTTGCCACCAGAGGCAGCCCATGACGTCATTTTGCTTCAAACGAACGCTTTGACAGCACTTAGGTTGGCTCCAGAGCGAAACTGATGGTCAAACGAAAACGACATTAATTTCAAGCTTAGAATATAGAGAGTACAGAGGTGTGATAAGCTTAAATAGTCATAGTTATCTAGAATATGTGGCCGCTGTGCGAAGGCTCAGTATAGGCGTGTAGTAGAATACCCTAATGGGGGGCCGTTTTCACGGCAGGTACAAACAACTATTGGCGCTAGTGTCGGCTAGTGTCAAGACATCAACCCGCGCCTATGCTATTAGATGATGGTTGATGGCTTGACACTAGCGCCAATAGTTGTGTGTACCTGCCGTGGAAACAGCCCCCCATGGGCGAGAAAGCAAGGCAAATAATTATTAGCAGTAGCACCCGCCACCGAACCGTTCCAACTATCGATAACGATAGTGTTACAACAGAACTGTCATATCGATAAAGTATTTCACTTCAATTCAATTTCGCAATCCTACTTGCGTTAAAAAGTTCCCATTTCCCAATTTTTATTTTCATCGGGGTGGTACGTGAGCCTAAGCAACGGAACGGGTAAGGTTTTGTTCGTGAAAAACGTATTGTGATGTGTTTTGTTGTAAATAATTTAAAAAACAGTAATAAGTGAATACTTTTATTTCATGGCATGGAAATGCTAAAATTAGTGAAGAACCTTTGCAGTAGTAGTTACTAAAATCCACAAATCAACGACGTTTTGTAATGTGACTTTTCAGGGCTTATTTTTCCACAATTGTAAGTTTATTTCAATGATTACTACCTTTTAACGGATCGTTTTGTGGAAAATTGTATTTAATGAGCAAATATATTAGAAAATATGCTCACTTTCAGTCCAAAATATTATGTATACACAAAAGATTCTAGTCACATAAAATCATTTCATTTATCTTTTCTATGTCGGAAAACATAAACGGAGCATTTTAAAATTATAAATTTTGCTTTAAATGTACTTTTACATGAATAAAAGTAAAATAATTGCAAGAATTATGTTTAAAAAGTTTTCCAATTGAAGATGTCACATCCAGTGCCTTCGTCGTATGGTGTAAATACTTGTTTTCTCACTTATGTTTTGTTCCCGTATTACCAGTAGTATGAGAGAGATGGTCAGTTTTAAGATTGCCAACAGTTGTCAGATTTTATAGCGGTGGGTCTGCTGGGTGGTTCATTTCATTCCCGGAATGGAGTTCTCCCTGCAAGGATTTTTTTAAGGGAATGTGTTCAAACAGCACAACATTAGTGCATTTTTAGATTGGAAATTACTATTTATCAGAGGAGCGATTTAGAAAATTTGGATAAAAACCAGTTAAGGTTGGTGCCATTGACCTGTCTGGAACATGAAAATAGGCTGTTGACCTCATACTTCATGATTTTATTTTTTCCCCCATTTATTTTGTAAAAAGTTTAGTCACAGCACATTTAAATATACATATATTATTTTTGCGTAGTTCAGTCTGTTGCGAAATATTGTTTCCTAATACAAAATATTTGGTGAAATAATTTTATTGTTGGCAGGCACAGACAAGGAAATGTTCTTTTTGTTAGTGTAGTAAAACAGCAATTGCGTTTCTGCGTGTCATTTTTCGATTCATGTAAAAACGACGTTTTAAGAATTATTTTCTCCCGAGGTTGACTTGTGTGTAAATAACCTTAGATAACATAAAAATTTGAAATTTCTGAAACAAATTAAACGGGTACGGTTATGTGGTCAGGAAAATTAAATTAACAAATTGAAGGTCAGTATGTTTCTTTCCTAATGATATCAAAAAAAAAGTATAGCTAAAAGTACAAATTAATTTCCAGGAAAAATTTCAGTACAAAATGCACTTATTACCTTAATTGACAGTTGATATGTTTGGATTTCGTTCAAGCACTATAATTTTTATAAATTCGTTGTACTCGCTACTTGTTTTTTTATAAACATTAATTAAAGAGAACGTACTGAAGCGATAGTTTGGGCTGTAGGACCTGTTTATTATGAAATAGTATTTTTCTTGCATTAGAGCACTAGTGCTTGGGCGCGTTCACTGTCACCAAAATAGTGACTGTCGACTACGAGTCACTACCGAGCATTCACTCCGTCAAATTTTGAGAGTAAACGACTACGCTTGACTACGACTATCGTTTACTCCGCACTTTGAATGTACCAAATAGTCGACTACGTTTGACTACGCTCAAGAGGATAGTCGATCGTAGTCGATTTGACACAACTACACTACGACAACGACTACGCTACCAAAGTGGCAGTGAACGCGCCTCTTATCACGTGTATTGTTAGAACTCGCTACAACATAGGTATAACTAACAGGAATGCTGTTAAGCCAAATATTCAGTCCATCCCACACGAGTATTTTTGATACAGTATGCATAGCAATTTAACAACCGTCGTTGCCTCCACACGGAAATTCTTGCTGCAGCCTTCTGATTAATATACGAATAAGAGGCTATCAATGGCCCATCCCACACGAGTATTCCCTGATGCTGTATGCAAACAGGTTTTCTGGGCAAGAGGTTACTTTTTTTGTGCTTGCATCTTATTTGCTCAACATTTTCCGTCCTCCGCTAACGTTTGCCCTTTCGTGATATTTTGAGAGGTTGTCGACTTCACTCATGTATATGAATTTTATACGATATGTTTCACTTAAACTAGGACTTTTTCTAGATCAGTGGAAATTTTCTTTTATTACTCCCATATACAAAGCAGGCTCACGGCATTCAAACTACAGAGGAATTGCCAATCTTCTACCTATTCCCAAGTGTTTTGAAAGCATAATAACGAACAGGATGTATTTTCACGTAAAAGAAGTGATTTGCTCCCAGCAACATGGCTTCGTGAAGGGTAAGTCCTCAACAACCAATTTGGAATTATTTAAAAAATTGTGTATTAACGAAATTGAAAATGGTGCTCAAGTCGACGTTATCTATACTGACTTTGTTAAGGCTTTTGACCGGGTAAATATTGATCTGCCTGTAAGGAAACTGCATGCCTTCTGGTTTCACTCCTCCTTTCTTTAGTGGATTAGTTCGTTCTTAAGTAATCGCTCGCAATGTGTAAAAATGGATTTTGTTAAATCTCGGGGTGCCTCAAGGCAGTCATCTTGGCCCCCTGTTGCTTATTATTTATATTAATGATGTGGTTAAACCATTCTCTTTCGCTAAATGTCTTGTACGCTGATGACCTAAAACTTTTCTTACCAATTAGAGATCTAGCAGATTGTCTACATCTTCAAAATGACCTAGATAAACTTCAGGTTTGGTGCTCATTAAATGGTTTGGAGCTCAATCCTAGCAAGTGTAAGAGCTTCAGCTTTTATCGTTGCATTAATCCTATTTTGTTTGATTACGTGATTAAAGACATTACTGTAGACAGACCTACTGAGATTAAAGATCTTGGTATCCCTTTTGATAACAAGTTGAACTGCTCTTTACATGTTGTCACCTGCAAGGCATTTAAAATGCTCGGTTTCATTAACCGTAACTGCACTGTTTTTCAAGACCCTTACACTTTAAAGGCTTTATATGTTTCATTAGTTCGCTCCATATTGGAGTATTCCTCTGTTTCTTGGTGCCCTTATACTGCTTTACATATTAAACTCATTGAATCTATACAAAGATCATTTACTCGTTATGCTTTGCGCGGGCTTAACTGGGAAGTTGGTCTTCCCTCATACGTGGCCAGGTGCCAGTTACTTGGGCTCCAAACTTTTAGAGTCTCGTAGAAAGGCTTTCAGTATTATGTTTGTCAGAGATGTTTTCTGCTACAAAATTTGCTCACCCAAATTGATTGCCTTATTCAAAATTTATGGGCCTGGCTTTTCTATCTAGAGATTTATTCCTTCTCATAGAACTTGTTACGGCCAGTATGAACCCATCACTCATTGCTCTCGAAATTTTAACGTTGTTTGTACTTTCGTAGATCTTACTGAAGAACGTAATACTTTCAGAAATACTGTAATGCAAATTTATAGATAATTACGTCTTTAGATATTCTTTACATTTTTTTTATAGAATATATTTATATCCTTTTGACTTAATGTTAAGTTAGTTTTAATGCTTAGTCTGTAGGAACTTAAATAAATAAATTCCTTTTTATGTTCCGCAGGCTACAGTCTAGTCTTTCAAATGTGCTATGTGCTAGATTATCTGGTTAGTTCTTGTTTAGGTAAATAGCAATTTCTCTGTCAATCTTTAGCACGTACCGTAACACTATTCAACCTGCTTCCCACATCTTCGTGTTCAATCGGAATACCCCAGATGAAATCTATAGGGTATACTAAGTTTGTCATTCCGTTTGTATTACCTAGAAATGATGATGGTAGAGCAAAATGGATTGGACACCCAGGCATAAAATTAAGTTATTTTGATTTCTGCATGTCCGTCCGTCCACACGATAACTCGAGAACGCGTTGACTTAGAGGACTGCAGTTTTGCATACAGGCTTTTAAAAAAAAACTAAATTTAAGTTCGAAATCAGGCAACTCCTTCGTATGGTTGTTATACAAAAATTTCTTTTTGCACTATATATTTGGGCATTGCCTGAGAACGCGTTGGCGTAGAGAGCTGAAATTTAGTACATGGTGTTTTCATAGCAATAGTAAATAAAGTTTCAAAAATGTACTAAATAGGGTAACCGCTTCTTGGTGTTGCCATATACAAATTTTGGTTTCCTACATATACTGTGAAAACGATCAGTCCCAGACTTTTATATTGTACTGAAAAGTTCTTCAGAATATGAAATCCTATGAAATTTGTTATAATCATTTTTGCTGTTCGACGAGCCGTTCTAGAGATATATGCGAAAAACCACTTCGAAAATCAAACTTGCGCCGATACCATATGAAAGTACAAACAAACAATCATCTAGCTAGGGTATCATAAGAATTGGTCTTAGTTAGACCAGTTCTAGCTTCCTTACTTGTTCTTTATGAAAAACATATAACATGTTATAATGAAAATCCATGGCCGGAGTTATACGTATAATCTGATCGTTTTCTATCGCAACTCCAAAGGCTTACAAGCTTGCTCCTGTTCTTCAAAATATGAATTGCTAGTGCGAATTGCTAGGTTTTCCCCCTCATGTGTTGCGAAAATCTGTTTATTAATATTAGTCCAGTCAATAGGGACTAAATAAGGCTTTTACGCTCAAAGCGTGGGGTAGTTGTGATTTTTATATATGTTATTTAGTTCCGGACCTCGATTAAAAATCCAAGTTTTCATCCTTGAAGGTGAACTTTCTTTCAAAAAAATGTATACGTATACAGGGTATTTCGTCCAAGCTGGTCCATAGGACAGGATGTGATAGTAGTCACCTAGTCACACAAAAAATTGTATGGTAAAGTAGCGGTGGCATCTCAACCGATTCGGAATTACAAGGTGATTAAGAAATTATGCAAGTCTTTCACAAAATACCCAGTATCTTAAAAAGTACAAAGTGTATGGTCACTTACAGAGTCCATTGAATGCAGAGCTTCATAACCTTTCAAACGATTGCTCGACAAGTCGTCTGGTACTCCGCAGACCCCATCCAAGGGTGAAAACTTGGATTTTTCATCGGGGCCCGGAACTAAATAACATACGGGTTGCGGCAAAAAGATTGAGGGTTTTCGCCGCCGTACTGTTGAGCGAGTGGGGGGGGGGCGCGTTCCAGAGCCCACACGTGGATATTTTTAGTAGCCATGGAGCAGTGGTCGGGTGCGCATCGTGCATTTTTTGTTGAGGCGTTTCTTAAAAGTGACGATTCCTGCTTTGCTGCTCAGCGGCAGTTCAGTACGCGTTTTAATGTGGGTCCAAGAGGAAGAGTGCTAACTCGTAACACAATTCTGCTATGGTGTGGTTCCAGCAGGATAGGGCAACTGCCCGTACAGCCAATGAGGTGATGGACTTTTTGAGAAGCAAGTTTCGTGGCCGAGTCATTTCGCTTTTTGGGGACATTGTATGGCCAGCTCGCTTCCCAGACCTTAGCATTTGTGATTATTTCTTGTGCGGGTTCCTTAAAGCAAGAGTTTATACAAACAAACCCCTCACCCTGGACAAACTGAAAGTGGCCATAAGACAAGAAATCGCCAACCTGTCTCCTGCAATGTTAGAGAAGGTGTTCGACAGTTTCAGTGCAAGACTGGAAGAATGTTTCGTCAAAGAAGGACATCATTTAAAGGATGTTATCTTCAGATCTTAAACAGATGAAATCGTTGTTCTGATGTTATTTTCATTAAGTTACATGAACAATTTGTATCACTTTTAATTTTTGTGCTGTTTTTATTTTAAAACCGTCAGATCTTTTTGTCGCACCCTGTATATAAAAATCACAACTACCCCACCCTACAAAACCCCTTACTGACAGGACTATATACCCAATAGACACTTTTGATAATTTCAATATAGGTTCAGACTCTTTACCATCTGCTGTGTGTATGTTAAATAACTTAAATGAAATGAATTTTCATCATTTTTTGGCAGAGAGTTTTGGACAAAATGACGAAAGTGGGTCACTGTCTGTCTGGACCATTCTCGGAATCATCGGTCATTTAGAATTCTAAAAATTACAAGAAGATCTTGCCTAGCTTCGAGAATTACCTTGTTAACTTTGCATGAATTTTCTTCTATAATTCTTCTCCCATCTTACTATTATTGTGTAAAATGGAGGATTGTATTTAGGAAAATATAGTTAAGAAGGGGGGTTTCATGTTCGCACAGTCAATAACTCTAGGGGAATTTACTTATTAGCGTTTAGATAGTGATCGGATCGAATATTATCACATTTGGAAAATATCTTTTTCCATTTCAGGCAACATTTTATCAATATTGTGTTTATTATTTATCTTGGCAGCAAGAGTATTACTTTCCTTTTCTGTAAGTACAAAAGGTGCATTCTACTTTTGGCCCCAGTCGAAATAGCACATCCTAACTAGACTTCACCTTTATTGTTTTTAAATTCCTTATTTTTTCGTTTTTTATACCCTTATCATAGAAAGAAATAAGTGCTGTTTAAATGGACCTTAGAATGCATTAAAAAAGTTAAATGTTTCATGAAAATTGTTTGTCTTCTTTTTGGGTTCCCACAACGAATGCCTGCCTGAAAGAATCCACTTTTTTAATCTGTGTGTGAATATCCTCCTTAAGGCTAAAACACAGTGAGAGCGACACAACAAAGTCGCCGTAAATTGGTTGCTGTCAAAGATTCGAATATATGGAAGTCCCATATACTTAACACAATGAGAGCAACTCGACAAGTTGCCAACAAAAATTTGGGAAAATCTCTAAATTAGTCGCCAACATAATTGACATTTCTGTGTGGACAGTGAATAATTGACATTCATGTTATGTGGATTTGGTTATTTTTATAAAGAATAGCAAATTAAAAGATTGTAGTAAATAAACTAGTTATTAAAAACTTTAATAAAATTAATTTGTTTAATTAGTTTGAGAAATTATGAGTTTTGAGGAGGAATTTATAGAGAAAAATGGGGAAAAAGTTATGCTGTACGATAAACGTCATTCCTTCTATGGCAATCTCATCTTCTTTTTTTTAGCTTTTTCTTTATGCTTTTACAATTTTAAGAAAGCCGCATAAGCTATACTAAAGATTTTTATTAGTTCTTTCCTTGTTTCCATTTCTTTTACAATAAATAAAACAGTGACTGCTGTCAAAAACATTTGTCGAGTCTCGTTCACTGTGTTTTAAATGCGATATTGTTGCCAACTAAGTTGCCAACATTGTTGTGTCGCTCTCACTGTGTTTTGGCCTTTAGAGTCAGTATGTAAGAAGACTATCACCAAATATGTATTCTAAAAGATTTCTCCTTCTACTGTATGCCTAGTGCTAATAGTCGTGTGCATGAATTGCAAGTCTCTGCTTCAATTGTATCGTGCTCTATAATCCTCCTGCCCTTTGTATGCTACCACTCATAACTCATTTCCGTTTTGAAGAGAAATAATTTAGCAATTGTAATTCGTTATTCTTTTTGTACTAATTTATTTTTTAACCCTTCCTCCCCCATCAGCTGTATAGGTGCTTTGATGCTGATATGATAGCAACCAATCTATAAGGTAATTCGAAACAAATTTTCTATGCTTTTGTGGTAATTTGAAAAAAAGTTTTTAAAGCGGCGACAGCCTCAGTACAGTGGCACAAAAATGGAGCTCCTTATCGAAAATAATAGAGTCGTACCAGATGTAAAAACTGCTTGCAGTGTCCGACGTGATATGCCAAGGACGATATCATCTCTACCACCAAGGCTGCGTATGAAAATTTTATTTAGAAGCGAAGAAGATTTTGAAGAAGAAATTCAAAGAAACGAATTGTATTCTCCTCTGGATGATTGTACAAAAGATTTTAATGGTACTAGAAGAAACTCTGTGGCTTATCAGACTGTAACTGAAGAGACTTTTATAAGCGCAGATTATATTAATACAGTCGGTAAATTTGATGGTGGTCCAAGATTATTAGAAAACTATCAAAATAAAAGCAAAGAATTCACTCCGAAAATTGCTTTACGAAAATCTCACCATGAAGCTAACACTGAACAGCGTAAGAATTTTCCCGGAGTGATATCCTTACAAAATGACCTCGTTCAAGTAGATAGAAATATTGAAAATTTTGGAGTAGATAATTTGCTGCCCAGATGGTATGAACGTTCTCTTGAAGGAAATAAATCGATTTGTATTAGCCTACAAGAGTTGCCTAAGTTGAATAATGAAATTTTTGAAATTATAGAGTCACAAAATTATCTCCATGATTGGGCAAAATTCACAAATGCCCGACAAAAGGCTCAGGGAATATTTCTAGAACTGCTGGAAACGAATTTGAAATTTTGCTGTAAAGAAAATGTTGAAATGTATTTTTGGAAAATTCTTTACTACAACGCTATTGAATATTTTAAAAAATGTGTAAAAAACTCTCCCGATTGCATTGCCGACCTCGTTAAACGGAGAGCTCTGGAAATAATTACAGAAGGATCTAATTTTTATGAAAATCTGCTGAATATATTAAGGACAAAGTACTCTTTCAGAGCAGATCAAGAGTCTTTTACTATAATTTCAAGTGAAAGTAAGTCTGAGCGGTTGGTAAAAATTACAGCACAAAAGATATACTTAAGCTTGGGAGATTTGGCTCGTTATGAAGAGCAAATCAATGGCGGAAATACATTTTCAAAAGCAAAAGAGTTTTATCACATTGCTCGCAAGCTTGTACCGACCAACGGAATACCCTACAACCAGTTGGCAATTCTAGCAATATATTCAAAGAGAAAATTTGATGCGATTTATTATCACATGCGAAGTTTGACGTCTTCAAATCCCATTCACTCTGCCAAAGAAAGTCTTAAGGTTCTTTTTGACGAGATACGTAAAAAGTATGAAAGTCAACTCGAGACCAAGGCATTGGAAAAACGACAAAATTCTGTAAATTCTTGCTATAAGCTAGCTCCAATCCGAAAAGAGATCTGGATTCATCCGGATGGAAGTCGCCGACTATATCGCATCACCCCTTATTCGTCCAAACAGCTCTACTATTTAGACGAGAAAGCTCTGAAGGAGTTGTCCTGTGATGAACTCTTCAAACGATTACAACTCAGCTATTTGTGCGTTATAGGAAAACTTTTTACAAGGATTGGAATGGAGAACTTTAGGCAAATTCTGTTTCAAATGTTGTCGGAGTTTAAAGAGGCCATTGAACGTGGCTCATTTCTGTACAAAAAGCAAAGGCTTCTGCAGATAATATTACTAAATATTTTTGCAATTGATTGCAACACTATTGGGGATAACCAATACGAAGACGATAGGGTCGTACGAAATGAAATAAAAAATCATGCTTTCAATGTTGCTTCTCTAATGTTTGGAATCATTTTGAACCATGCAAATGAACTGTTGACGGCTTTTATGTCCATTGGAGAAAGAACCGTTGAGAATATATCTTCGGCGGATGGCATGAAAACACAATTACCGGCCAATCTAGGTGTGCTTTTGCAAGCGGTCAAAATTTGGTCTGACTGGTTGGCATTAAATTTAACTTCTTGGATGCCATTGCCATCGATTTCGAACTATAATTTATTAAATGAGTATGAAATGAACCCATGGGATGGCTTCGCCGAGCTAATAACTTTGCTTTCTGCTATAACCAGAAATGAGGAAATCGATGTAGAAGACATTTATAATTCAAAATTAGAGGAAGACATATTTCTAGAGGGATTCAGTCCAATTTCTTTGGATGTAAAACATTCCTCTGCTTTAAGGCTGTGCGATGATTACATTGTAGACGTAGTCCGTATTCGAAAAATAATTTACTTTGGTTCGAGTTTTCTTTGTCATTGCAGTCCTCCAGTACTCAAACGTATTGCAAATGATGGTAAGGAATTCTTCATAAACATCGCAAATGAAGCATGCGACGCCAGTGCTGATTACAATGAACATCCAGAGTTTAAGGAAATTTCAACAGAAAAGGACAGCGATGAAATCGATGAGGACCTTTGGAATACCTCGTTTGAAGGAGATAAATCAATTCTGCTTGCAGAAAATCCTGAAGTTAGCGAACTCATAAAACGCAAACAAGAATTAGAAGAGAGAAAGAAAATGGAAGAAAAATATCAGCAAAATTTGCAAGAAATTCTTCGTGAATTCGGAAACATAATTCAAATTGAGGTTCGCCCAAAATACCTAGTACCGGACACGAACTGCTTTATTGACTCTCTTCAAGAACTTCAAATTATTGCGAATGAATTTAATTACTATTCCCTAGCGGTTCCTTTAGTAGTTCTTAATGAACTCGAAGGACTCTCAAAAGGTTTCAAACCATCAAGTCTGTCTGTGTTGCAGATGAGCAGAAGTAAGATTCATCACTTTGACGAAGTCTCTTCCAGTGCAAGTAAAGCTTTGCAATTCATCCGATCGAAAAATTTTTCTGTGAAGTGTGTCACGTCCAAAGGATCCTTCTTAAATACCTCAGCGTTTACAGTTGAGGAGCACAAAGACGAGTACCAGTCAAACGATGACAAAATTTTGGCTACAGCCTTCAACCTTGGAAAAATAACTGCGGAAAAAAGCGGAAGTCATAGAGTGGTTGCGACTTCAGTTGTACTGCTGACAACAGACAGAAATTTGCGAGTCAAAGCACTTTCTAAGAAACTACCTGTCAGTGAATTGCAGGAATTTTTGCGTTGGGCTAAAATGGAAATTTGAGTTAATTTTTTGTTTTTTTATTTGCTTTAAGTTGTTAAGATGACTTGTGAATGAAATTGTTGTTAATGGTTTTCTTTGAACTTTGAATTTCTTGTAAATATTTTTTTATGAACTGTCTTAGCTGTAAATTATGAAATAAACTTAACAATAATTCAATTTCTACAATTTTTAGTGAAGAATGAAGTCAGAATGATTTTAAAATTAGTTCTTTTTTTTTTAAATCACAGAATATAAAAAATGTATAGGACCAGAAAATCTGAAATAGAGTAGACTACTGTGATACAAAGGTCCATAATATATGCCTCATCTATCTACCATTCCCTCAATAGAGTTTTTCGCAACAACCTGCCAAGATTATGTCAAGAAGGACGTATTTTCAGAACAAATCTACTTAAATCATGTCCATTTTTTTTTGTTTTATTCCAAGCTTACAAGGAAGATTCATTTCATGTATAGAGATTATAGGAACATTCCAAAAAATTAAGCCAGACGATAGTTCACTGTATTAATCTCAGAAGAAAACAGTAAGACTAATTGTAAGACCGTGTCCAAGCGGTGAGACGTGCGGAAATACTTTGGAAGGTTATAGGATGGACGTGGTTTTTAATAATAAAAGTGAAGACCCAATGATTGCGATGCGGGCGTTGACATACTCTGCGTTTGTTGCGCAACAGTTAAAAAGTATTGAACTTTTGCATTCAGCATTCGTTCAACGCATTAGCGCACGCATCGCAATCATTGGGTATTCTTCTTAATGGTTTAGATAATCCATCAGGAAAATTACCATGAAACTATCGCCAATGCGCTTTTAAGATAATATGATTCGCCAAGCTTTACTTGCTAGAAATATTAATATGAATTTCAAGTGATATTGTATCTGAAATCAATGCTAAATCAAAACAACAGGAGAAACTAAATGTTGGTCTTATTTTAAAGAGATTGAATTAACAAATTCGACAATAATATTCTCAAAAATATTTATTTGCATAAGACTGAGGACTTTGATTGATGTTTGCAATGCGGTCCGATCTTGCTGACCTTATAATCCCAGTAATTTTTTTTAGATTTCTGATGTTCTTAGATTGTGTGCTATTTATTTTGCAACTTGATAAACGCTGCGAGATCAATAGAATAAATTTAAAATTGATTATATTATTTATGCTTATTTTGGCTTCGGTACCGTTTTATTTCTGGCTTTGTGCAAAGAATATCAAAATGACAACTTACTTGCGAAAGATCAAAACTATAGAACGATTGAGAGATATGAGAGTATCCGTAAATATAACTGCTTTGAATATGTGCTTGTTGGAGTTAAGATTGAGACTAATTTCATTTCGAAAAACTGTATATTGAAAACGTCTGATTCTGACTGTTTTCCCGGTATATGCATCAAAAATCTAAATTTCGCCGCACAGTTTGGAAACTACACCTGAATAATGATATAATTAATTACTGCGCATGAAATTTGAAGTCACGATATCAGCACGTTGTCAACCATTAGCACAAATGTACGTGGAAAATTGAAAATTGTTTATGGCAATGCTACAATAGAGAACGATTTGAAATTTCAATATTGCATTGCTATTTTTTTTTGCTATGGCTGAAAATCCAGCTACGTCTGCCGTGGCTTAACAGAGCCCCTATATCCCGAAAGATCTCTTCGGATTCAACACTTAAAGCCGTGGTCAAACCGGGAGCGGCGGTTTTTTTTCAAATGTATTCTATTTCCAATAGAAAAGTTCGGTTATTAGTAGCGCTAGTTAAAGAAAAACGGAGAAAAGTGATAAAGATTGATTCTACGAATACTTGATGCCAAAAGCCGAATTTGACGAGTTGCACAGACTTATTGCGAATGAGAAAGAAATCTTTCCGCCAGCGGCAGCGGCAAAATTGTATTTTTGAATAATCTCTTAAATCTCCGCGCGGCAACTATTTTACCGCGCCGTGTTCCATATGAATCAGAATAAATTTTGCAGGAGTAATCGCGCAGCGGCAACAGCAACACGCAACGTCGCGCCGCTCTCTGGGTGACATCTACTTTAAGGTATACAACAATTTCTGCTCATTAGAGCTCAGAGAAGTTCTATGACCAAGGATCTAAAGAGTTGAGTTGAGCCACATCAGCGCTTCCTTCAATGGCGGAGGCTTGCTGGTGTCAATAGTATACTCACTGAAAGTTGTTAATATGAATGATAGGGAGAGTCTATCACTCCTTTTATTCGATCCTGTGGCTATTATTGTCAGTTTATTTTTTTATAATAAAACTATATAAAATTGAGTTTTTAGACAGATCAATTCAGTTAAATCCTGTAAGTAGGCAAATCAAGAGTAAAAGTTTTTTCAGCGTTTCATATATTAGCAGGAACCAACGACATATAAAAAGTATTACTATCAGTCTATGGCAGGGAGCAACCTAGCCGTACTGATTGGGTATTGGACATTGATTATATATAAATATATGTGCGCAGAATCATTATTAATATGTTGGAAAGGAAATGAATGTTGCTACATACTTGTCTTTCCAGCTTTAAAACTTTTGACTGGATATTACTTTTGATTTGGTTCTTAACCATTTTTAATTTATATGCTTCAAATATTGGTAATTTCAAGAAAGAAAAGTTAGTTTTAAAAAATGACAATCACTATACTAAGTATCACTTTGGAATTCTTTAATATAAAACTGATACTTACCGCTGTCTATTTCTTCATTTATTTATGCACACCTTTATATTCTAGGAAATAACATTTGCTAGCTTGAAGCATAGATGGCAAAAGAACTAGATGTCGCATGCAATACCAGAGCTGAGTACACAAATTTTATATGGCTGATGGTACATTTCGGAATGGACCACAACATGAGAAATGGTGGATACGTCGAGTGATTTTTATTTTCTCGCATCTGCAGTGTTGAGAAGGTCGATCAAATGTATACAAAACTGCTGTTCAAGCTCTAAAAACATGTTGTGGCGCATTTCGGAATGCGCCATCCATACCATAATCTGTATGCCATGCGTTATCTAGTTCTTTTGTCATCTATGCTTGTAAAGACTTACATCAAATATGGAATAGAAGAATTTTAGACAGTTTTTTTGTTTTTAACAATGAAGTCCGGTCCTGTTTTTGAAGCCGGGACTTTTCGCTTTTCGGGCGGCTGCTGTTACTATTGAGCTAACGGGGCAGATGCCTTTACAAAGCCAAGTAAAATTTGATTTACTTAATATACGTACTCGCATTACACGTTGTAGCAGAATGTCTCTTTTTAGATTATGCATAGACAACGTGCTGAGACACATAATTTGGAGACGTGGGTATTAACAGAAATTTTAATTGTCTTTAGGGGTGCTGGAACAATGCCGGATAATTTGAGATAGAAACCGAAGTCATACGAACATGGTAGATTTTACAGTATGGCAAAATGAAATGGCTTGAGAACGTTGCCAGGATGAATAATTGTAAACTATTAAGGGCACTAGAAAAAGCTGAAACTACGACTCAAATCAATCTTGGAATGTTGAATATATGTGATTGTTTTGGGAAGATGTGTCCAAAACAGCAATGATAGAGGTACAATATGATGCATTTAGCCAACATTGATAAAATGATAGACAGATAAGCTCAGCGGACAGAAATTTTATATTCCTGTAATACATTAGCTATGCATATTAAAGCGGATGCAGTGTTCTGTAAGCTGTTTTTTTTAATAACATTAAATTTCCGCAGAATTAATAAGATTGAACAACCTGTAAAGGAGCGATGAGATTATATAATTTATTTGGTCTATCTACATAAAAAAAAACTGAGAAAACTTATCATCATCATCCTTTCTACCAAGAAGGAGGCACCTGAAACTCGACTTGAATTTATTCTATAAACAATTATGCCAGATTTTGTCGTGGAAAAGTTGACTATTTTGAACTTTTTCACGACAAAATCTGTCAAATAATTGTAAATTAAATTGAAGAGGAATTTTTGTGCCATTTTACAAACTAGTAGGGACAAGGGAAAATCAATGAAGACAGCTTTTCTCCGTGGATAGTTACGACAAATTTCTATCATCTGAATGCCAATTAGCCTTCAACTAAAAACGCATCTGTAGGAGCGGTCGCCCTAAGAGGATTTTTGTGTAGGTCAAAAACAAGAATTTTTGCTTTCAAGTTACAAAAACCGCATCCAGGAGTCCCGTAAAAATAAGTGAAAACGTGACTCTCAGAATAAGGCCCGGCCCATTATAATTTTTTGATCAAACAGCGGTCACAAAGGAGAAAAAGTCGTTTTGTTAAAAAAATAACGCCTGCGCATCCGTGACTCTTTTTATACCCTAGACGAAATGATAGGGTATGCTAAGTCATTCCGTTTGTAACACCTAGAAATAATGATGGTAGAGCAAAATGGATTGGACATCCATGCCCAAAATTAAAAGTTGTTTTGATTTTTGAATGTCCGTCCGTCTGTCCGACCTCACGATAACTCGAAAACGCGAGATCTGAAATTTTAGAAATGGGCTTTAAAAAAACAAGTAAATTTAAGTTCGAAAATAGAACAAATCGGGTAACTCCTTCGTAGGGTTGTCATAAAAAAATTTCGTTTACACTATATAATTTGATACTGCTTGAGAACGCGTCGTCATAGAGAGCTGAAATTTGGTACATGGTGTTTTCATAGTAATGGCAAATAAAATTTCAAAAATGGACTAAATCGGGCAACCCCTTCTTGGTGTTGCCATATAAGAATTTATATAATATATATATATATATATTGTATACTGTGAAAACGATAAGTCCTATATGGTCTTAATGTACGAAAAGTTCTTCAGAATATGAAATCCTATAAAATTGGTTATATTCATTTTTTCAGTCCGACGAACCGTTATAGAAATATATGCGAAAAACCACTTCAAAGAACCAACGGGCACAGAAGGGCGACCATATGAAATGACATACGAGTATTCATCTGGGGTATCATAAGAATTGGTCTTAGATCAATTCTAGCTTTTTTTACTTGTTCATTATATATTTGGACACTGCCTGAGAACGCATCAACGTAGACAGCGGAAATTTTGTACAAGGCGTTTTCACAAAAATAGTAAATTTCAAAAATGGGCTAAATTGGGTAATCCCTTCTTGGTCTTGCCATGTAAAAATTTAGGTTTTTTACGTATATACTGTGAAAACGTTTTTATTGTACAAAAAA
Organism: Dioctria linearis; assembly: GCA_963930735.1. NCBI lineage: Eukaryota > Metazoa > Arthropoda > Insecta > Diptera > Asilidae > Dioctria > Dioctria linearis. The sequence goes on along the minus strand of OZ005740.1, from coordinate 350,303,397 downwards.
GTTCTTCAGAATATTAAATCATATGAAATTGGTTATAATCATTTTTACTGTCCGATGAACCGTTCAAGAAATATATGCCAAAAACCACTTAACGATCAAACTTGCACTGATGGGTGACCATTGACTACGAAATTGCAAACGGGTATCATGAGAATTGGTTTTATACAAATTCTAAGTTTTTTACTTGTTTTTTTTTTAACAATGTTTTGATGTGCTTTTGTATTGAGCAAACGAAATAATTCAAAGGATAAAATGTGAAGTGCGATTTTGGTAATACCCAGAAATCTAATCAATTCACCTACATTGATTGCTCTGGTACTTTTATGTAATCCTTGAATGAATTTCGTATTGCAAAAGAACAACATAAACTTACATTGCCCATTTATCTTCTATTTTCAGGTAGATATCAACTTAAGATGTTAACGCAAGTGCCAATCAACTGCAATACTACAAGTTTTAGAATTTAGTTGTGCCAATAAGAGGAATTTAATTCGAAGCTGTTTCAGAAGTTTTTTTTTACACATACTTAGAATTTCGAAAATGTAAAAGAGGACGTGCAATGAGCAACAGAAGAGATGTGTCACTTTAACTTCTCAAACGGATTAGTAAATCCATTACATTTTAGCAAGCTTAAGCGCATTCCTCCATGATATAATTTACTAAGTGACAATATTTTATGTATTAAGCTACAATTTTTAAAATCTGCTACTACTGCTGCTGTCGCTGATGCATTTGGTTTGAGAGTATTTTGGCTGGAAAGAAAGAATTAATCGCACCCAGATATATTTATATTGAAGAAGAGAGGAAGGAAAGTCTGTCCATAGAACGATAAATATTATTCTTTTGTATTATGGGTAATTGTTTAAAATGCTTCAAATCATCACCAGACCAAATGTGCTCCTCAGCACCATCAATACAAACAACAAACATTGACTCACGCACTGGTATCACCATTGATCGGAATATATACAACGATCGGCCGGGAGGTAAGTCGTGATTTTTTAATTATTTTATTTTTGTTTTTTTACATAATTTTTGTGTGTGCATTGAATAATATGTTAAATATACATGAAGAACAAACACCTACGTAAGAGAGTATTCTTTCATATCTACGTGAACGAAGAGAGACAGGAACATAATCTGTAACAACAACAAATCTTAACCATGCGCATATCCTGGTAATAGTCCGAACACTTATGCAACGTTAAACTACACGTCATCCTATTGCATAAATTATTGTTCTTACAGAAAAATGGTCCGAGTAATTTCGCTATGTAGCTTTCCAAAAAAGGCCCCTTGTATAGCTTAGTTCAATCCTTGTGTACACACATGACTACCCAGGTAGCTATTTTGACTTTGATTGTATGTAAAATTGTCCAAAAAGTTGGTAATGCTAAGATCTCTTTCAATCAAAACTTGTTTTACCCGCTGGCTATGCGGGTAACCGGAAATAATAATATTGTGATGATCAGTCCTGGCCGCTATGTGATAACTTCCCTTGAATGGGTTGATATGTATGTAGGAGCAGCTGAATGTAGTTGTGGCTTCGTTTGTTGGTTGGTTGAAGCTTAACTATTTTATTGGGAGCAGCTGAGATAACACTAGCTCCGATGGTGTATTGTTGCTGTATGGGTAGCTATACAGAATGAACTCTAATTAAAAAAAAATGCCTTTAATCAACTAGCTACAACTGCCGTCAATAAAACTGAATATGACTGCCTGATTACTGATTCATAACTTCCTTCTTATTGTTGCTCGCAGTTTATTTATACATAAATACTGCTTACCTCTATCATGTCGTACAGTTCTATATATTTCAGCGCACGAGCGCACAAAGTGCTAGCTTACATTTCTGTGGGATTATTTGCTTGATCTACTTCTGCAAGTTTTTTTTGTAGCTTGCCTTTTTGGTTTAATGTATGGAATATGTGATTGACCCACCGTCTTATTTTATTAAATTAGACAGGTTATTTACGTATAAATAATGGAGAAATTTATGTAAAATGAGGAAAATAATAAAAATGAACGAGTAAATTTGTAATAATAGTATTTTTCCTATTTAACCTTTTAAAAACCGTAATTTTAGCAGCCATTCTTTGTCTGAACCTTTGTCAACCAATCTTCTTCATCGTTAAATCGCAAATCTCCTAGATTAGAACATAATTCCCATATTTGGGCAGGGGCTAGACGCACTGCATTGTCCGCGTCAGACAAAGTCCAAAGTAAGGCCTTTCAGCTTATTGATGACATACCAATTGCAACTATCTGAGCACCGGCTTAATGTCGGATGTTTATTTCTCCTTTATCGCTACTTCTGTGGCTATGTCTCTGACGAAATCTCTAGCCTAATCCCTTGTAGAATTCTTTGTATGCGCTCCATGCGAACTGTAAGCCGGGCTCACCGTCACACCCTTGAAGTCAAATTCGGCCGTACCGTGAAATTCCGCGAATCCTTTTTAAGCAGAACAGTACGAATACGGAACACTGCCATCCTCTGTCCCCCCTCATTTGTAGATCTTACAACATTTTGACTTCTACAAGCCCAATTCGATGGTTTTTAATTTTTAAGCTTGTTCAAAAAAATAAAACTAACCATTTAAGCAAAATCAATTAAAAATTCAGGATACTTCACAAAATATAAATTCTTGTGATAATAATATTGGTCAAGTTTCTATTTCTATATATGTATATATTTTTTTATCAAAAACTTGAAAATAATCTCTGAAATAAATAAATTTTGTTTTCTTCCAGAAACTGATGAATTACTTTCACCCAGTCCGGTACATTTAACAAATTTAAAATTACCTGGTGATACGAAAAGGAGTAGTTTTAAGAAATCAATAGTATTGCTAAACGGTAATGCTAACAATATGGGTGATATTATAACAACAGGTAAAAGACCATAACATTCACTCGTGACCACAAATAAATGATTAATTTTCTATTTTAATTACAGTTAAGGAGCCCCTCCAGGTATCTGATAACACTTTGAATTTACTATTTGAAGAGTACAAAGATCCAAACGAGGATGCTATACTTTCCGAGGGAATCGAACGTTTGTGCAAAGATTTGGGATATCAACCCGATGATTTTGCAATTTTGGTGCTGGCATGGCGTTTAGATGCATCACAGATGTGCCGTTTTACAAAATCTGAATTTATTCAAGGCTTGCAAGCAATGACAGCCGACACAATAGAAACGATACGCTTACGACTGGAACAAATGATTGAAAAATTAAGAACGGATGGTGAAATGTTTAAGCAATTATATCGTTTTACATTTAGGTAAGATATCTTGGGATTAATTTTGTTTAGATTAAATTCGATTTGAATCATAGGAACAAATGAAAACTGAAGTAAAGTGAAAAAACAACTTGTTTTTAGTTTTTGTTATCTATTATTTTTTGTTTTGTTTTGAATAATATTCTTTTATGCTGCTTTATATATTGTTCTCTTTCAATTGCCATGTGCTCCTATGATTGAACATATCTATTTTTTGTAAACTAATTATTATCTCTATTTTTTTTCAATTTTACAGATTTGGATTAGAGCCAGATCATCGGATCTTATCTCTTGACATGGCAATCATTCTATGGCGTTTAGTTTTCACAGTATATAGGCCAGAAATTTTAAATCGTTGGTTAAATTTTCTTGAACAAGATCCAAATATTCGCGGTATACCGAAAGATACATGGAATATGTTTTTAAATTTTGCCGAAACATGTGATATAACACAATATGATGACACAGAAGCATGGCCAAGCTTATTCGATGATTTTGTTGATTATGAAAAATCCCGGTTAAATTTAAACAATTATTCTATGATGAACAATACAAATAAAGACTCGGAGGCGAGTGATATATTATAGTATTAAATATTATTATTTTATTTCTTGTTATACGAGAATTTCACATTTTTGATATTTCGAACGTCAGAGCTTTAAACATTATTTGATCGTACTAGTTTTGTTTCTTTTTATCTATGACAGTTTGTTATTCTCTGCTACGTTCCAATTAGTTTGTTTTTATTTGTACCGAGTACTTACATTACAGAAATAAATGGAAAGTGGTTTGGAAAGTCTGTATAGAAATTTCGAACAAAAGATGACGTCGTTGTCAGTACTCTCCTCATTGAACTGTCATTTGTACCTCCTGAAGTCATCTTTATAAACTCTCCTAAATATGTACATCATAGGACCTCGGGCTAAATGGGAAAATTAATGTTTTTTGACAACTGGTGTAATTATGCTTATAATTTTAGACAGAATTACTAATATTACCACTTATTCTGTTGTTAACAGCATTTTACAACCGATGAATCGATGAATGCCCTATCCAAGTAACACTGCTATCCTTCATTGAAGAAGTGTGATTCTAGAGGCGGCTATGAGTATTATTACATCGAATTCGAAATAAAATTACATTCTTAATATGTAATTTTGTATAGTGTGCTTGCATTTGAAAATTTTGTGTATTAATTAATATTCGTCGATGTCAAATTACATATTTTTGAAAAATTTCATATCTGATTGTAGCTTTCGAGTATTTTGAACTTAATGCCGCGAATTTCACTTGAAGCGTATTTATATGCAGCTCTTCAAGGATTTTACATTCACTTTTTATATGTATGCCAGACTGACCATTCTCCGTGGTCTGGGAATATTGCCAGCCTACCGCCGCGCTCACTTAATTATCCGAGAAAATATATTTTGACTTTGAGTTATTAGTTACAGCATCTTCTGGATTATGTAAGGGGCCAGTTAACCTTTCCATCAAAATAATTCTATTAGTATACTGTTTTAATGGGGTTTTTTGTATCATGACACTGTATGTCCAAGCAAAAGTCCCACAAGATCGTATCTCTTATATTTCGTAAACTCTTTGTTGTATCTGGAAGGAGATCGTCAGGTATTTCACCCGAGACAGTCAACCTAAACAGGACTTACTGTATTCTCTTCGATGATTTTAATTATTTCAATAAAAATATAGGAAATTCAAGTACATGTAAGGCTTGTGAGAATTTTTGTCAAAGCCTTACTGAAGACAGTCAAGTTGGTTTACCCTCAATACGATTTGACGAAAAGGCAGAAACCACAAATTCAACTCATGCGTTCGCTTAGCAAAATAATTCCAAATAAAATATATTAAAAAAACTTTTAAAATAAACAACGTTTGTAAATTAAATGCACTAAAAAGTAAGAAATATTTTTTTTTTCTCAGTGATATACACTAGAAAAGTTTAATTGCAAAATAAGAAATGCTAGAACTCAGATTAAATCTTAAAAGTTTGGATATCCATAACTATAATCACAATTATCTAACTGCAATTCATGCCTAAACTTTTTAGATTTAATCTGAGTTGTAGCGTTTCTTGTTTTGCAATTAAACTTTTCTTCTGTAATCACTGAGGAAGAAAAAAATTATTTTTTACTTTTTAGTGCATTTTATTTACACAAGTTATTTATTTTAAAAGTTTTTAATATATTTTATTTTCTACTTTTTAGTCAACAATTTTATACACTCTTGGCTCTCGAAGCCATACTCTCAAATCTCGAACCTCGACTTTCGACTCATCACAGACTGTAAAAATTGCATAACCCCAAGGGTGGTAGCTACCACCCCCACTCCAAACCACCAACACGTAAGAAAATTTTAGCCCATCGGAAAGCTCCCCATTCACCCATTCTAAATCAAAAATCCCCTGTAAATTCATCCACTTTTACTACCCTAAAATTCTTTCGTCAAGAACGGTACTCTCAGGCGCTCAGACACAAAGTTTCTAAGTCAGGGTCTGTAAGTTGATAGAAAGTTATTCATTTCAGTCACGAACGCATTTAGATTTAGGTATATTTGTAGTTTTGTGCGTAATGTAGTTTTGATTAGTAAGGATGACCATAAACTTGTAGAAAATTAGAGATTGATTTTTGGAAACTACAATACGGTCTAATTTCTTGGCTTACTAAACTCTACATGCATTCTCTGGGGGAGCAATACGAGTAATTTTTCCTCATCTTCTATTTCTAATTTCGAAAATTCGAAAATTAGTCTACATAAATTACTGATGATAACGAATAGGAAAAGGTGCTATACCTAGGGCCTGTCTCTGAAGTTTACAATTATAATTTGCGAACTTTTACTTACGGAAAGTATTTTTTTGCATTGTTGTTCTATTTTCGGAACGCTTGTTCATTGTGCTTATTTTGAACAAGTAAGTATATGCACACTCGGATAAGCGAATGCTTGTTAAAAATAATAAATAACATTCGGTTCGGCCGATGTTCTCTTTAATGAGACGATAGTCCCAACAACGAGGCAAAAGAAATTTCTGGAAAATGGTTTCATAGAGCTGCTGAGGATATATGTCAAGAACTATCAATATTTACTGTAATGCTGATTCTTCTAATTTTCGTCGCGATAAAGCTCACCTTCTCGTCTTGTGAAGGGGAAATATTATGAAAAGCTATGCTCCCCGGTAAACCTTAAAAATTAAAAAAAACTTGTCCAGCGGGTGTAACATGACATTTTCTCTCTTTAATGTGATAAAATCAAAAGGACATTGACAGTTTTTGTATGGGAGATGGACCAAGTGCTGCCCAGAATGAACACTTAGTGCATTTTGTTCCTCAGGCCAACCCTAATCTATAAACCGAAGCGCATCCAAGTCTGTCCGAGGAGTCAAGAGTCAACGCCCCCTCCCCTCTTCTGAGGGGAAAAATCGAAATGTGGGCTTCGTCCGCCGCCCCGCAATTAAGTTCCGAACCCAACCCACCTAGGTTTCGAGCACCCTGAATGAAGATACGAGAGTCCAAATAAAGGAGATACGATAAATACAAAAATACGCACAGTATAAATGGATCACAAATGTCGCGAGACTCTTAAAAAAATACGTTAATTTATTTCCTCTTGAACTGATATTTTTTTTATTTTTTATTTTTTTTTATTTATGCATTAATGCAAGAAACTTCTTGGAGGTACTCCCACTTCTGGGCAGCATTTGGTCCATACTCTGTTAACGTCCTTTATCTTCAATTTTGAAAGGAATGACGTTTTGCAAGCAGCGGTAGACAATGAATCATTTTATAATCTGATTGTACGGAGGCGATAAAGTAGAAATCTCAATAGTTTCTTTTCCCTACAAACGTTTCACAAAAACGGTATACAAATATAAATTTAACCTGTCCACATTCTCCCATTATAGAGAGTTATTATAAATCTTTTTATTTTTATCCTATAGATTCCTCATTCTGCCCATCCAGTTTAAGCCAGAAGGGACTCCGGGAATAATCCGAGATATAACGCAAAGCGGAAGCGACAAAGATGCGCGCTGAATTTGATTGCAAACAAAATTTCGAAATTTCATTGCAATCGGTTGCCCTTTTTTTGGCATATAGGTCAATAACATTTACATAAATAGAAACCCCTGTACTCACTCCAGATAAGATCATCATTGCCGTAAGATTTCAGACCTTAGATTTTTGGTTATCTGAGAGTTAGTCCTCTTCTAAGAATAACTCACTTTTTCGCAGGGGAAGGATTGTTGCCAGAATACAAATCACTAAAAGCCTAACAACGACGTCAAGTGGAGTTATTTTGTGCTAAGAGAAAATATTTTTATCCAATTTAAGTAGTTTAACATAAATATTTTTGATGTTTCATGTTATTACTTAAAATTGGTTATCCGTTCAATCCGGTTTCCATTGATTCTTCGGCAGCAAACGGATATAACTGATAACGAATTTACCTTAAATCGGAATCGACCTTAGATATATTTTTACGTTTTTACCCTAGATGAAATCATGGGGTGCACTAAGTATGTTCATATTTTTGTAATAGAAATAGAAATAATGATATTATAAAAAAATTATAGAATTATAAAGAATTTTAAATTTTACATATTCGTCGATCAGTATTTTCGAACAATAACTTGGGAGCTCGCTGAACGAGCTGAAATTTTATACAGGCTAATAAAATTTCACATTTGGATATCGATAAAATTAGGCAGCTCCCTTGTATTGTTGCCATAGAAAAATTTTGTTTTTTGATCCGTTTAAAATGTTATTGAGAACGCTTTACAATACATCGAGAGGTTGCGAATAGTGGAAAAACCTGTAAATGTATAGGGTGTAAAGATAAATGTTAGCTGTGAAAATTCAAATAATCAGCCGTGGCATACCGTGGCAAAACATCTAAAAATATTTAATTCAAATATTACACTGAGCATATAAACGATTTCATCTCTGGCATATTATTCATAACTCTTAGACCGATTATAATTTGTTTTACTATTTACCTTTCTTTTAGGCAATTGTGATAAAAGATAAAAACGAAATTGTCTCCAATATTTTTTCTCCAAAATTCCTAAATAAACCTAAATCATCATTCAGTTTTCACAAAAAACTGGTCCATTCTGTTGAAAAGAAAGAAAATAAATTGGTGGAGAGCATTTCGTACACACACTGAACCTACCACTCAAACAAAACTTATGAAAAATAGAGGAAACAAATCGTATCAAGAAAGTTATGAAAACAGAACCCTTGAAAAAAAAGTGTACACAAATAGTTTTAAATAGGAGCATATTTTATTGTACATATTTAAAAAATAAAAGTAATTACATTTTGAATGTGGGATTGTCATTGTTCAGAGCTTTTTTAATTCATCAAAGGCCGGTTAGAAAATTTTAATTTTAATTCAAGATGTAACTCAGTTCTGTCAGTATGTTTACATGAATACTTGGGTACTTGACTTGAAATTCACTTGAAACTCAAGTAGGGTTTTTGGTTGAATTAATTGCAATTACTTGACTTGAAATTAACTTGAAGTGACATTTTACCTTTTACAGGGTTTGTACATAAGTTCGAATTTTTAGATTAGTATTTTGAGAAAATTGCTAAAAACCACAACCTGAATTGTCGACAGTAATTTTCAGGGGTGAAGAACCTGGGTATTACGACCTTAAAAACGTTTTATTTTATTTTTATTTATTTTTTTTCTTTCCTTTCAATAGCCGATATTTCGGTCCCTTGATTGGGCCATCTTCAGGGCATACAGTGCTGTAACAAAGTATTTCAGCATCATGGGCTTATTTCTAAATTTAAAAATATGTACTTACCGAAATATCGGCTATTGAAAGGAAAGAAAAAAAATAAATAAAAATAAAATAAAACGTTTTTAAGGTCGTAATACCCAGGTTCTTCACCCCTTATAACTTTAAAACGACCAGGATTTATCGTATAATATGACAGTAATTTTCTTCTTGTTCCTTTTTGCCATTTCATAACTCGCATTTCGCATACATGAAAAATGTTTTGTGACTTACTTTACTCAATTATGCTTGAAGTCAATGCGCATTTACATGATATTTTGATTACTAGATCTCTACTTGAAGTATACTTCAAGTATTCATGTAAACGAACTGAGTTTTATAAATTCTCAGTGTCGGGGGAACTTTGAAATCGATTCCCAAAAGAATAAATATTTCATTGAATATGTGAATGAGGTATCATTTTGAATTTGAATTTGAATTTGTTATTTAAATCTGAAAAATGTAGACTGAATTTTGAAAACCATTTTAAAAGTACTTTTTTTTTAATGCAATAGATAATTTAATTTTTCGTTCCAGCTACCAAGAGGAGAGCTCATCAATGTGATTCAGTTTCAGTGGACATTACATTTGATAATTAATTCCTGTATAAAAATATCACTTTAATTCGTTATTTTAACATAAGTACTCTCAGGAAATGTTCGGCGGGCTCAGTCAAATCTGACGGGGGATACTTCCCAAGCCATGAAACAGAAATGTATACGAGCTCGTGCTAGTCCTAACTTCTGCGATGTCGCTTATTGTTCTGTTGGCTAAACTACCATTCATACGGACATTTTTAGTCATAATGTGATTACTTTGATCACTTTTATATAAATGATATCCTAATTAACAAATTATTGAAAAATTACAGATCAACCAAAGAAAATTCTGATTTCTCCTCAAAAAAGTAAAATCACAGCAACATGATGATTATGACTTTTGATATGGCTTAGCTATGAGTTTTCGTTCGGAAACTTACTATATTTCGCTTTAACTAAAATTCTGTTAAGAAAGGTATATCAATATGACCAGTTTGGGGAAGCTACGAAACCAAGTTCAAAATTAGTGGAATATGGACATTTTTTCGGAACACTTATTCCATCTTACCCATGCTTCAGAACTACGATATTACTCGACAAAGACTATCCAAGCCATATGAAACAAAAATCCAGATTGTGTGATGCTTGTCCAATTCTTAAAATTCACACAAGAAAATATTCTTCCAGTAATTTTAAACTTGGCTCCTTATCTTCCCACTTACTATATACAATACTTAACAAAATAATAAAATAGTTTTGATTAAAAGAAAACCTTTCCATTTTACGCTCAATAGCTCTCAGCTGCATAATAGTTGCATGCATCTGCAGGAAGATTAATTCGAACTCAACAGCCCATGCCACATTTGCATATGCATTTATTACTCACGGAGACTTTATTTGGTAAATCGCAGTAATTCGGTTAAGATAATTTTGTTAAGAAAACCATAAAATCTTGATTACGATTGGGATGATAAGAAACCAAGCTTAAGACCATAGTACTCCGTCCTTCATAAAAGGGGAGAACGCTGTCTGGATAACCACATATGAGGAGCTGTTAAATACACTTCTTGACGCCCACTTTCCTGGCAGTGGAGAGATAGCCCCGACGGTGTTGAGTTCTGCGGAACGGCACCTACAAGGCGGAATGGAAGAGGTGATCAGCGAAAGAGCTACAAAATGAACACCTTAAGGCATGACTGAGGCCCATTATGCTTCAGAAGGCACTGAGGTACATAATTAAATGGCTAGTGCCTATTTTTAAAAGCTGCCTGCGGCTTGGGTTCTTGCCTAGGGGCCTGGCGGGAGGTGAGGTTCACTCAGGCAGGCAGAACGGGCCATATGGAGGCAAAGGACTTTAGACCTATCAGCCTCTCCTCCTTTATGCTTAAGGTGTTACGCACTTTTTATGCGAAACCGTTTTGCCGGCTAGCGATGGAGATAGGTGGGGTTTTGCGTAAGGCTAAACACCTGTATGGGCGCCACGTGTTTCTTTTTTCGAGTACACGAACTTGATTTAAATTAAACAATAGTGTGAGGCTCTATGCAAATTTTAATAATCGACTAATTATTATTAATCGCAGAAATACAATATTTAAAGCATTCCGTTATGCTTTATTCGACAAAATCCACTAGGTTTACAATCCGTTAATCCTACAGCAGAGCAAATGAACGGGCGAGCGACTCAATAAAACTAATAATAAATATATATAAAAGAAATTAATTTAACAAATTCACTTAACATGCACTGACTCGATGCACTTTTATTTAATTTTTTTCCTCCTTTTGTTCCGACTTTGGGTCTGTTTCCTCAGACCAATTAACAAAATCCAACTTGTACTTTGACCTTTTTAACCTACTCACTCTGAAACTCGACTTTTGTGCTTGATTGACCTGTGACTGAAAGTAGACTGAGAGCGAGACTTGTCCCAGTTCAGTGATCTATCAGAAAGCCCCCTATACGATTAATCATTTCCGCCTATTATTTCTATGCCCCCTATGCGATTAATCATTTCCGCCCATTATTTCTAGCAGCTTTCGGGTTTTCGCCTCAGCTAATAGGAATAGAGATATTTGGAGATTTGGGTATCTTGGAGAGACTAATAGAGATACATATAAGAAGTGTATGACAGGGCGGCAGTGGTAGCCAGCATGCATATACAAAAGGGAAATCGGTAGAGTCGACACTGCATACATACAGTGGTATCCGTTGTTGAGAAATCCCTATAATATGAGGATTACACTCTAGGGGCTTTTAATAACGTGAAGATGGAGGCTATATATAATGGACAGAGAAGGGTGGGAGTTGACAATGGTCTATGTGACTGGATCAACTCAATCCTTCTCAGTAGAAATATCAGCCCCTGCTCAAGTGACGCTATTGTGAGAAGAGCAGTCTATAGAGGTACACCGCAGAGGGGCGGGGGGGCTATCACCACTCCTGTGGCTACTGGTAATGGATGTAATCCTCTTCAAATTAGAGAGAGAGGGATTTAAGGCAGTTGCCTACGCGGATGACATATGCATCCTGGTAACTGGCGAATTTCTCTCTACTATTAGTGAAAGGCTCGAGTATGCCCTGCTTAAGCTGGATAACTGGACCAATAATAGTGAATTGAAGGTAAACCCCTTGAAGACGAAGCTGGTCCTTTTTACAAGAAGGAGGCGGGGGCAAAGTTTCAGAATTCCAATGCAGGGTGGAGAGGATCTTACTCTCTTCAGTGAAGCTAAGTACTTGGGAATCATACTCGATTCCAAGCTAAGCTGGAAGGTTAATTTAGAAGAACGCGTGAAGAATTCCAGCGTGGCATTCTACATGTGCAAGAGAATATTTGGCAGAAATTGGGAATTAAAACCCAAAGTGGTACAATGGATGTACACAACCATAGTTCGGCCCATCCTCTGCTACGGCTCCACGGTCTGGTGGACGGCACTGACGAGGAAATGTAACCTGGAGGTGCTGTCAAAAACCCCCCTATTGCAGAGGTGTAGCGGCAATTAGGCTTAGGGCAGGGGGTTGGTGGATGGAGAGGGGTGTTGGGCACTGCAATATACTCCAGAAGATAGACTGTAACTGTAGTTATTGCAGGGAAGAAACAGACTACCAAGTACCAATCTTGACTTTTGTTGGGGGTGTCAATGCAATGATGTAGTGACTGGGATGGGAAAGAGTTGGCCGTAGCATCCGATCTTTCTACTTTTACGGATAGTTCCAAGGCAAGTGCAGGCACAGGGGCAGGAGTGTACTCCAGAGATCTACACGAGTCTTATAAACTGCCTGACAAATTCAGTGTTTTTCAGGCAGAACTCGCAGCGATTTATCAGGCGGCAACATTGGTATGTATGTGCAGAGAGCCCTCACGGCACATATGTATGCATATATACTGATAGCCAGGTAGCCATCAAGGCGCTGGAGGCTGTGCTGGTTAAATCAAAATTGGTGCAGTTATTCAAGACTAGCCTTGAGTTATTGGCTACAAGGCACAAGATGACCCTATGCTATGCTGGGTAGCTGGCCATAAGGCTATCTCAGGCAACGAGATGGCTGATGAGTTGGCCAAAAAAGGCTCTAAATTGAATAGCTTCGCAGCGGTAGTTTCTGTGAGGATCCCAATCGGAGCAATAAAAGAGGAAATCATCAGGGGCACCTATCAAAGGCAAGCCTCCGGTAGACCAACAGAGATACCTGCCGTATTGCGAGGCAATTGTGGCCTGCATATGACAGGAAAAGGACAAGGGAAGTTTGATCTAGTACATTTTGAAAAATCTAGTGCAGAATAAAGTTCCTGAGGTCCTGAGAAGAAGTTTGAGTACCAACACTCCTATACTCGTATGCTTAAATAGCTATTTATAACCATCCCCATACTCACTTTTTAGTATTTCCCTCTTTTTTATTCGAACTGAAGTACTAGATTTTCGCACTTTAGATCGGGTCTATCTCGGTAGGGATAAGTCCGATCGGAAAACGGGTTGACTGTTCGCCTCAGCGCATTAACAGCTTCAATTCGTAGAAGATTTTTCTCTGCATATTTTTAGGGTGGTGGGGGGTGATTCCAATACGGTCTGTTGCATATTAAATTGAAGGTCTCGCCGAGTACTATCGGGTGGTGTACCTTTATCCCGATTCAGAAAACTTTGATGGGATTTTTAGCCACCGGAAACCCCATTTTCATGCACTTGGGTCACATAAACCCCAGTTACTACATTTCGCATATATTTTTGCAGTTCTTTCCTCCATGGCCATTAGTGCTCTGTTGTGAACATTTTTTCGAAGTCATTTTCCACGACTCACCAATTCCACGCAATCACGAGAAGTAGAAATTCCACTTATTCACCCAAGAAAGTCGCGGATCGCCAAAGCTTTGCCCCGCTTAATTAGAATAATAAATTTAATTAATAAAATATGTTTAGAGTATCATTGTGCATCGTTTAAGACATATCTCATGTCTGGAGGTGTCGGGCCTAAAGTTGTATTGAAAAGTGGGCATTCCCCTTTATGATAAGAGTTTGACCAGGGAATTGTAAGTTGATGCACTGCCTATGCAATATCCATTGAATAAATAACTAATAAGGAAGCGGGGTATCATGCGAATACAGTGTACGTATTTAAGCAATTCAATAACAGTACGACCTAGGGTCGGCGGGGGGGGGGGGGGGGGGGGGAAATGACAAGAGGGCCTACTGGCTATTTTGCGTCAGTTCAACATTTCTGACATTTCATAATTTTGAAAAGAAGTTCTCGGATTTGAATTCGCAATATTGCAATAAATAAATAATTTAACAGGATTTTTACTTAATAGTAGGTGAAATAAGTGTAAAATATTCTTTTTTGAACGATATTTTATGCAATAGAGACTCCGGAGTCTTAAATAACCGTAATATAGTGCGCTGTGTTGTGCTGCAGGAACGAACAGAGTTATTGTCGTGGGAAAACATTCTTCAAGTAACTTTTGTACTGTCCGTTAATAGAACGTACATGCAAATTTGATAAAGTGACTGAAATGAATACACTGGTAAATTTGGATCAAGATCAGTGGTCCATTTCCTAACAACAAATCAACACTTTGACTTTCAAGAAACTACTGCACTTAGTTTTTAGAATCTCCCACTATTAAGATCAGATTATGTATAAAAAGGTTTCAGGCCATCGATTCAAAAGTATGGGAAAACACACTTACAGGATTGTTAATAATAGATATATAAATAGATATTCAATATATATAATTAATATAGAGCAAAAGTTAGAATAATTTAACTTCAAAACACTGGCACACGTGCTTAACTTATATATCTCGAGTAATTGTATTAAGACAGAATTATATAAACTGTTGGGTCAGAGATCAACACACACTAGAAAACACACTATTTGACACCGATTTATAATGTACGATTTTCAGAAATAGATATGTTGAGACAAAACTCTGTACATCAGTTTGGGTCTGAGATTTTTGTATTACACTAACACTTATTAGCACCAAGTTATAATATGAGATCGTCAAAAAATGTAATAAAAATATATGTGTAAAATAGATATGCACATGAAATGTATAATATATATATGTGTATATAAGTCAAAATATAGTCAAATAGATATATGAATAAGTATTAAAATGTTACAAGTGACTGGTACTCACCGATCTAAAACTTGGCACTTGAGGAATGGGCTGTAAGCTAATGTTAAGCCCTTTGTTCTTGGTTAGAACAATTCTTTATTTCCGTCGAGACCAGAAATAAAGTGTTAATGTTAGTAATATTATCTCAGTCGAGATCCGAGATAATGTTCATTCAGTCAGTCGAGACCCGACTTAAAGAGTTATCTTAACTTCAGTCGAGACCCGAAGTAAGATTCTTTATTTCCGTCGAGACCAGAAATAAAGTGTTTGTTAGTAAAATATTATCTCAGTCGAGACCCGAGATATTCATTAAGTCAGTCGAGACCCGGCTTAAAGAGTTATCTTAACTTCAGTCGAGACCCGAAGTAAGATTCTTAATTTCCGTCGAGACCAGAAATAAAGTGATTGTTAGTAAAATATTATCTCAGTCGAGACTCGAGATAATGTTCATTAAGTCAGTCGAGACCCGGCTTAAAGAGTTATCTTAACTTCAGTCGAGACCCGAAGTAAGATTCTTTATTTCCGTCGAGACCAGAAATAAAGTGTTTGTTAGTAAAATATTATCTCAGTCGAGACTCGAGATAATGTTCATTAAGTCAGTCGAGACCCGACTTAAAGAGTTATCTTAACTTCAGTCGAGACCCGAAGTAAGATTCGTTATTTCCGTCGAGACCAGAAATAAAGTGTTTGTTAGTAAAATATTATCTCAGTCGAGACCCGAGATAATGTTCATTAAGTCAGTCGAGGCCCGACTTAAAGAGTTATCTTAATTTCAGTCGAGACCCGAAGTAAGATAGTTTAATTTCCGTCGAGACCTGAAATTAATGTTTATTAGTAATTAATATATCAGTCGATACCCGATATAAATGTTAGTCCGTACTAGCCAACTTACCCCAAGCGATGCCAAATACAAAAGGAGATCGAGATCAGTCAGCTTGTCGTTTATATAGCCCTTGCTTGCACACGACACCACTGATAGAGTAGCAGCGGCGCATGATTACAAGAATTGGCAATGTAGCTGTGTTCTTAGGGTACTAGCGATAAAATTTGCCTAGCATCGAAAAAAAATGCATAGCAACAAGAAATTTAGAGCAACACATGCTGTTGTGTTAAATTAAATTATATTTGCAAAAAAAATTATTTCGTATCACGTAGAGAAGAAATTCCCGTTCGATGGTACTTATAATGATGATAATGCTAGAGTTGCAAATTGATCTGCTTGATCTGATTGTATTTGTGCCATGCATTGTATGTTACATGACAACACATGCTTTTGATAGATGTTGTACCTATTTTTGGGAAAATTGTAATTAGATTGAATTTGTTTTCTTTTCAGAACTCAATTTCAGCATGGTATTGTTGTGATATGTTCCCTTTTCAGGGATTGTTTTTTTGATAATAATTTTAATTTAATTTGCTCAATGAGGCTATATGTTGTATTTGTGAAATATGCTATGAAGATGACAAATATATGGCTATGTTGGGTTGTGTTGTTTTTTGCTTCAGAGAAATCAAATTAGATTTCATTGTACTAAGAATTCAGGATATTTTTTTTTCAGAAGTTATCGGTTAAAATATATATTCGAAGCAATTTGGTTCGAACAACTTTAATAGCTTTACTAATTAATTATAGTGTTTCTAGCAAAATAAAAGTGAAATATTTATAAAAATAAAGAGCATGGCAAAAAATTTAACATTTTACCAATGCTAGTATGTTTGTTTACAATTGAATTGTCATTAGTGACTAAATTATGTCAGTCATACAAAGGCAACGCCAAGAAAATACAAACACAGCACACTAATACATTTCGCCGATTGGCTTACGTTTTCACCCGATATGCCGTTTCCCGTTGCCGTTTATTCAATGGAGCCAGCACGCACTTGCACTCCGCTTCCTTATTAGTTATTTATTCAATGGCTGGCTCTTTAAGAGAAATCTGAATGATCATGTTTTATAGCACGATACGTAAAATAACGTAACGTTTAATGCATAAATCCCACAATTAACTTTTTTTTATATACATGTAGCTGTCCTATTATGATAAAATAACTCAATTATTTAGGAAAAAAACAACCAAGAATTAAATAATAATAATTTTGTGGAAACATAAATTTGATAAAAGTAAAAAATTTCGTTAATGCTCATTCACAAGCAGCGCTGTTAAATTGGTGTCCTTTGAAGCACGAAATCATCATTAGTCTATTTATAACATTCAGTTATCGCATTTCATACAAACCGTCCAAGTCAGTTTGAATCATTTAAAAAATCTTTGTGTTAATTTTCAAAAAAACTTCTAATACTTATTTTTCAGATATCAAAAACAAGCAATATTTTTTAATCAAAATTGTCATAATTTTAATCTTCACTTACATTGTGGTTTTCAAATTTAAAAGCGTATTGAATGCAGGTCAGTCAGCTATTTATCTTCGAGAAGCGATCGTGCAAGAATGATTTAGTTGCTTATGTAAATCGTTTTGTACTTCTACTTTGGGTTTTGTAAAATTGGTCAAATACAAATTTTATTTATTATACACCCCGGCATAAGAACCACGTAAATATACCTTGGGTACAGCGATGTAAGAAAAAAACATAATTAGAAAATAGTATCAATTTGAAATATTTGTAACTGAACAAATTTTGCAAAAAAGTTCTGATTACCGCTATATTAAAACTCTATCAGTTAATTTCTCAGCGTTAAAAAGGCTCGATTCGTACCGATTCGTACTTTCTAACTAAAAATTCGAATAAGTTTCGAACTGTACTTTTGACGTATGACTCCGGTCAGGTCATCAGTTTGACGTGACAAGAACGAATAGATTGTTTACGAATTGTGTTAATACTTTGCTCTTAAAACGTTTACTAAACTATACCAATTATATTTCAATTTAGTTACAAAAATATTAAATCGAGATAAATACAATAAAAAAAACGGGAGAAAACGTGCTTTGATTGTTTTTACCTGGAGCTGCTGGAAGTGATCCATCAATTTGAAAAGTGACCTCTGAAAATCGGTAATGGGGGAATTTTCGCGAATTTGACAATACGTCGTGTACAGTGGACGATTTTTTACAGGGAGAAAATGTCAGCTGACTACTGTGGTCAGATAATTTTATTCATGTTTAAGAAAAAGAAAATCAATTAGAGGTGGTTGTGAATCTATAGTTAGTAATACAAAAGAAAAGAGGAATTTTCCTTCTGAATATATTTGTGTTATGAAAGTGCTTTGTCAAGGATAGCGAATTCAAGTGGAGGAAATCTGATGTGCAATTAATCAACGAAAAAAAGTGTGCAATAATATTGTTGTGTGTTTATTTTTGTAGTGCGAAGAAGTTTAGTTGGGTAAACTTCCCACGCATGCAAAACGGCTCAAATGTGCATATCTGGGGCGAATAACTGGAGACGACAAATTGTGGTGAGTTGAGTACTGAGTAGACATTCTTTTTAGCTAGTCTTGTGCTGTCTGTCGATGTCCATCTTTTCTTCCAATCGTCTGCTTTGAAGTCGTTGTGTTCTGAGCTGACTTTGTTATTTAAATAAAAAAAAAAACTTACAAAAATAAATTATCTTTTCTGTTTTTATCTCTTGTTGTAGATCACCTGTATATACAGCTTTCAGGTATATGTCTGTTTTTATACAATTGTTCTCCTAATTCTAATAGATAAAGAGCTATGAAAAGAAATATTTCCTGTCAAAGTTTGATTTTTTTCTTTTTTCTTTTTTATATTTGTACGTAGTTTTTTTTTATTAATTTCTTCTAGGGCAATTTGCTGTATACATACTAGAATTCATTGACTTCAGAAAAAAAATTATCTCTATTTCAATATTGCAAATGATCACCTTTTGTTTAAATGTTAAAGATTTTTTTAAAATTATCAAAAGCTCCAACTCATATGGGAATTTGCTGTAAAGTATTACGCATATTTTAAATAGTAATAGAAAAGTTAATAGTGACATTCAATTATAAAAAAAAAGATACATATCTCCTCCTGCTCTTGTCTTCTTATAACATATAATTATGTCTCCTCTAATTGCGAACAACAGACGACTATCAGTGCTTAATCAAATAGTCAATTGAACGCCTCAGCTATCAATTTTGAAATTTTCTCTAAAAATACAATAATTATCAGCTAAATAAAAGCTACAAAATAGATAAATTATGTATGTAGTACCAACATATACTTGGATTGTGGATTTAAGAATCATCTTATTGAGAGCGGCAGATGATTGCATGCATCTAGATTTGAATTTCATTACCGCTGAAAATTATTTCTGTGATATTTTCGAGATTAGTAACCCCCTCCACTTCTGACATTTTTTAACCCAGATATGTGATCCCTGGTTGGTTTGTCGGCAAGAACCTTTTGTTAAAGTATAGCAGATACCCACTCAGGGTCCCTCTCAATAGACAATATTGTGCTTGGAGAGCTGTTGTCCCATTCTCCGAAAAAAACTGCATCTTTTCTTGGAATCAGACTTGATGAGTGTTATTGTTGGCGCAGCGAAAACTGACAAAGACAAAAAAGGAAGAGAATTAATCTCCGGCAGATACATAAATACTTTCAAAAAAAAATATAATAACAATGTTTACATTTACATGATTAAAAATGAAATTGTTGTTGTGAATGAAATATGTAGTTCTTTAGAAAAAATTTCTCATTTTTTGTTCTTGCTAATGGCTAGGTAATTGAACTGCTTTGGCTAAGCTTCAACTAAATGCTTTCGCAAAATTCTCTCATGGAGTAATCACAATAATATCAGATTGGTCCTTCATCGAACTCTTACTCGCTTTGGGTGCAATGGTATATCTGGTCTAGGAACCTCTGTTTGGAATTCCCTGAATACTAAATACATAAGGAAAACGGTCTCGTCAAAACAGTTCAGGAATGGAGAACAGAATAATTTTAAGAACTTTTATTTTTAACGATTCTAAATCAAATCATAAATACAAGAGGAAAAACAACCGCCTCAACCGGGATCTTCCGCTTTCCAGGCGATTGCTCTTGCCTCTGAGCTAGCGAGACAGATGCTTCTTTTTTTTTTCTTTTTTTTTATTTTATCGAGCCTATTAAACCATTTGATTTCAGCTGGCATTAACCAGTATCAATAAAAGCGCACATTTAATTTAGAATCGTTAAAAATAAAACTTCGTAAAATTCCTCCAAGTATTCTCCAGTTCAAGGAGTTTGCTTTGCTGTATCTCACGGACGCAAGTGCGGTGGGTTGCCGGCCTGGAGTGCTTAGTAATGTATTTTATTTTAATTTCCTAAAATCCAGGTCCCCGCCTTTCATTGTTCAAAAAGGAAATCCCTTGCAGATCTTAAATTTTTCATTTAAATTTAAAAATCCTAATTTTGACCCCCTAATAATGCGAAATGTATTAGTGTGCTGTGTTTGTATTCGTTTCGTCATGGCAGTAATGAAATCTTGACATTTTTTATAATTCAAATTGCTATACAAAATAAACAAATTTTTAGCGCCCCCTCATTTTCAGATAATATTTCTTGGCGTTGCCTATGATAATTTAATGCACTTGTCACAATTCAGTTGTAACCAAACAAACCGGCATTGGGAAATGGTACATGGCTGTTTATTTATATAAATATTTCACCTTTATTTTACTTAAAACACTATAATTTATTAGTAAAACTATCAAACCTGCTTGGAAAATCCTTTCCCTCGACACAAACTCTGGTTCTTTCTACAGCACAGCACAGCGCACTTCAACACCATAATTCAGAGTCTCGATTATACAAAGTCTCACAAAACAATATCTCATATCACACTACTATGAAGTAAAAATCACTTTTAATTAGTTATTTACCACAAAATCGTTAAATCAAACCCGAACTTTCTTTTCATTTAATCTGAAATGTCAGAAATCAAGCTGAATTGTCAAATAATGCACATCCCTCTTGTCATCCCCCCCCCCCCACTCAACTGGTCTGACTGTCATTGGATTGCTTACCCGGGGGCGGCTACACTTGCAAGTACAGCTTGCATGCAACTTGCACTGCCATACTTCTTGCACGTGTAATCCAACTGCCATGCAACTTTCAGCGAACTTGCATTATGAAAATTCATGGTAGCTGGGAGATAGTAATTTAACTTTTATACAGTTTTCAAAATGGCGGAAAAGAAATGCTTGAGAGAAATTCATAAATTTATACCGGGAAAATGAAATTTTCTGGGATTATTTGCATTACATACTTTACCAACACCTTCCTCTTCCTTTTTTCTTGGGTTCTTATCATTCTGATACTTCCTTTATTCCTATAATTTTCCAATATACGCAAGACTCTACGTCTCAATGCCGTTTTTTAAATGAACTTGCATGCAAGCTGATAAGACATCAACCGAACTGCCTTCTGCTGTCAAGTCAAAAACCGCGTTGGAAGGGAGGCTTGCATGCAAGCTGTACTATCTCGTGTAATCCCTGGGTTAAATACGTACACTATTCGCAGTGTAATCCCTGGGTTAAATACGTACACTATTCGCACGATACCCCCTTCCTTATTAGTTATTTGTTCAACGGTTCACTCTCATATTAAGTTAAGGCAGACACACATCCAGGCCTCGAGACGTTGTCAAAATTTCAAACACGGGTTTTTAAATGAGGCAACACAAAACCAAGATTATCAGATAGCCTCAAAGCATACTCGCAAGTTACGCTTTGCTCAATGTTGGAAATTCTTCTCTCTCAGGCATACTTCTGTCAACTGATTCCTTTTTTTTAGTTTTGTTCTATCAAACGACATATTTGTCAAATAAGAATCACTTGAAATTTATAATCAACATTTTTGAAAACCGATAAGAAATTATTTTTGACCAGAATGTAAAGAAATTGTCGCAAATACTATCGAAATTACAATGACATCACCGAGCCACAGATACATAGAGTAGACCAGCTTAGAACAAACTACTGAAAAGTGAGTTTTAGAATTTTAATTACAAAAAAAAACTCAAAATTTCTCCCATAAGACGGAACTATTAAGTATGATACGGAAGCATTGAATAAATAACTAATAAAGAAACGGCATATCGGGTGAAAACCTAAGCAACTCGGCGAAATGTATTAGTGTGCTGTGTTTGTATTCGTTTCGTTATGGCAGTAGTGAAACCGTAAAATTTTGAAGGAGGACATTTTTTATAATCTAAATTGCTATGTAAAATGAACAAATTTTTGGCGCCCCCTTATCTTCAGATAATATTCCTTGGCGTTGCCTATGATAATTTAAGTGACTTGCCAAGCAGAATTTTCAAATAAGTGACCAGCCCTCTTATCTTTTCTCCCCCGCTCCATGGGTTTGCCTGGCATTGAATTGCCTACTCACGTACACGGTATTCGCACGAAACCCCGCTTCCTTATTAGTTATTTATTCAATGTACGGAAGTAAATGGGCGAACGGTAGCTAGTTGCACAATAGTTGGGAGAACTATTAGTTTTATGTAAGTACACATCTCGGCAAAAGTACTGCAAAAGTATTGTTCCTTTACTGAACAGCTATTTGATTGTAAAGTCGTGTTCGTTCCATTGACAGTGTAACAGGCAAAATGGATGTAATAATGTTTGTGACAGTTTTACAACTCTACTAAGCCGAATGTCATTGGAAGAGGAATAAATTGTTTTTAGCTTTTTTTTTGCAGAAATAGTTTTGCTTGACGTTTTGCCCCTTTTCCTCTAGTACAAGTTTGAGATTGCTGTAAGTTCTCTTTCTTTCACTTTCTTTTTATAAGAATCTTTGTATTAAAAATTGACTAGTGGGCTAATTAAAAATGTCACATTATAGAAGCATCCTATTAATATGACAGTTTTGACAGAGCTGTTCTACTGTATGAATATACTGTGACCGACCCCGGTGGTGTAATTTTGTTTTCAATTCGTTGAGGCAAGCCTTGAGGCGAGCTGGGAAGAAGCCTGAGAGAGGCCAGGCCTGAGGCAAACCTTGAGGCGAGCTGCGAAGAAGCCTGAGAGGGGCCAGGCCTGAGGCTTGCTTGGATGTGTTTCTGCTTTTAGTGTCAGCTGCAAGGTTACTGTTCATTGCTCTTTTTGTTTTAACTCTCTAAGAATCTCTATAGTTTATAATTAAGTTCTGTCTAATCGCTATTATGTTAATTTAAGCTCTTAATAATTGCGATGCTACATCGTAATTATCTCAACTTCTAGTCTATATTTTGTAGCTCGTAGGTCATTAATATTTAATCGTAGCATGGAAAGTCGAAAACCTTCAAACGGAAGAAATTCGAAGCTTCGAAGCTTACTAAGCCTATCCACGAAGGTGCTTACGAAGATGGAAACCCATGACAACCCGTTAATCAGAAATATCTTTAGCAAAAATAGGAACGATTCACTAAGCGACAATTACTATTTGTCACCGATAAATATGTTTCACGATAGCTCCCGGCTCACTCTTTTCAGTAACCCCATCACACAACTAAGAGTACCCTTCTATGAGAAGGCATCCACGTCAAATTACAGAGGATAGATGGTCCAAGTGCTTATATAATTAGAAGTACCTCTTCCCTAGATGTGAAGAGGTGTGCCGGGAGGATAGGATACACTCACACTGACTGACAAGTGATCAACCAACTAAAGGGCAATATTCACTTTCACATCATGATTTTAGACATATACCTATACCCGTATATATATATATATATATATACACATTTTATACAAAGATATAGAAACATAGAGATGTAATGACATTGATAAGCAGATATCAATATCTCCTTATATATGATACAATAACGAATCAAATTCTGTATTTTCTTTTCATCCTTTTACTTTTCCGTTTTATTTTATAATATACCGAACTGAATTTAGATATAGATTATAAATATAGATTTATGTACAAGTTGATATATCAACCTAACTGTAGAATAGGACAAATGGCAATGACCCTAGTCATGAATTTTGAATTCTCAAGTTGGCAATTCCTAGATAGGGATCCTTCTTTTTTCTTTTTTCTTTTGAGTAATTGAAACTCCTTTTGTGATACTGCATAAGTATAGAGCCCCTTTGGCTCGTGTTATGGTTTGTTATGTAATTGTTAAGTTAGGTTAGTGTCAGTAAGACAAAGTGAAGAAAATATACATCGGGAGCAAATGTACAAATACTTAGTAATCATCAGAGCTGTAATTGTGACAAATAATGTGATAAATGTAGAGTTAATGTCCTGCGACATTAATCATAAATTGAAAATCGAATGTAAGCTAGGCAAATCTGTAAGCCAGGCAGCGATATATATATATATATATATATATATATATTCTAATAGTTTAACGAAGTCATGTACCAGAACTTTTATGTATCTCAGCCTCAATAAAATTTACTTTGACTTTGACTTTGAAGCTTCGAAGCCATCATATGACAGTGATTCAAAATTTTGTATATTTATTGATTTTGCATGACAATATACTTTAACACTTTTATATAATATAAAATCAAGATGGCGGTCGAATTTTGTTATTATTCGATTCGACTTCAAATGAATATCTTGGGATTGCCGGGGTCGCGGATTACGAATATTTGGTCAAAACTTAGAATTTAAAGATGGCGGTGCCAATATGTTTGAAAAATGTTGCCATTTATTGCTCGATTCGACTTATGATCGATATATGGGATTTCAAATTGTACTAATGAAAAAATTATGTAGTTTTGCTTAAGAGCTCGACTTCAGAGAATATGAAATCGTCTAGGGCTTGGAAGTTGCATTCTTCGAAGTAGGAACGTTTTACCAAAGAAGTACCGAAATATGATAAAGAATTCGAGCGTCTAATTTAAAACGCTTGGGCATTCACGGTAAACATTCCGCAACTTGTGATTTTGATCTAAATGATCTAAATGAGCATTTCATTTCGTCTTCAACAGTGGTATTCCCAACTGCTTCTAGCTTTTTGAGTAGCATGTCTGTCTGCGTATTGTGGTTTTTAGTGAAAATCCGGAAGTAGCTCATATCAACTCAGATGTCAAGTATCTTGAGGAACGCTCGTTATTGTGTGCTTGTCAATTTGGCTTTTGTCGCAAACACACCTAGTTATTCAGTCTTCATATTATTGACTTACCGGATCTTATTCGTCTTTTATATGCGGATGATGTGCAGGTTTCAATGAGCTGTCCAATTGGCTTGTCTCAATTTTGCATTTTCAAAGTCAATAGTGATCTTGAGCGAATAGATGAATGGTCAACATTAAACGACCTTGCCAGTGGCGTAACTAACGATGTATGGCCCCCCCCGCAAATAAATGCTACTAGGCCCCCGGCTAATTTTTATCACTTTTTTCTACATTGATAAGTTTATGACTAATCCAGCATTTACAATGCAGATTGGAGTAGAGTAGCGTAGAGTGGCAACTGGCTTCCTTTTTATCGCACGCAGTAGTGCATGTGTCCATCTCTGTTTGGTTCAGACTAGCCCAGAGTTCAGCTGCATGAAAATAGGTTCTATTTTCACGCTGGAATTCGAACTACTAGCATGTAGAAGGCGTGGAAAAAGCTCCATACTTTTTATCATAACTAATATATTTTAATGTTATTTTTTGATTTAATTTTTTATAAATGCTAATAAAAAATAAGAGGTATTTTTTGCAACCTTTAGATTTAAAAACCAAAAAAAATTGTTGTTGTTCCGATACAATCTGATGGTGCAACAGGTGTTTCCTTTTTCGAATTTATTATTGTGACAACGACAGTTTTTTGCTTGTTTGTTGATATGGCGTTGCTGTGGTATTGTGTTGTTCGTTGTTGAAACTGACATGTATATAAATGGGCTGACTGATCTTCTGTTTCGTGTGGCACCAGTTTTGATTTCCGAAAGTATCCTGTCATTGTTAATGCTACCAACTGGAATACAACTCCCATATATGGGTCGGGGCTGGTCGCACAGACTTAGCTTCATTGGATATTGTTCAAAAGAAAGCCTTCAAGCTTATTGGCAATTTGGCAATAACTTGTCACATCGACTCACTCGAGCACCGCCGCAATGTTGGATGCCTTTCGCTCCTTTATCGCTATATGCATGGTCAATGTTCTGATGAAATATCTAGTCTAATCCCTTGTAGAATGATTCGTGCACGCAATACTCGCGCTGTAAACCGCGCACATCCTTTAACCCTTCAAATTACTTTCGGCCGTACAGTAAAATTTTGTGATGCTTTTTTATCCCGAACAGTGCGAATTTGGAACAGCTTACCATCTGCTGTTTTTCCTCCGGCATACAATCTGCGGAAGTTTAAGGGCGACATACATCGGCACCTCCACCACAGTAACTTGGCGTGGAATTTAAATTACTTGTGGATTTCATGTCAATGGATTTACTTAAATATCTGTCAGTGGAATCTACCGGATTTATTAACAAAATATTTCGGACTTCGTTTTAAAATTTTAATTATGAGTCGAAGGAAGTGTTTTTATCAAGGATGTTTTGAAGGAAACGTTTATTTATAGCAAGAAAACCTGTGGTCATGTTCAGGTATACAAAATTTGATGAAAAGTGATGAACTGTCAAATATATTACTAAGTTTCCTTTTTTCTGCAAATACATCTGAACCTCGAGCAATTTCTCGTTCCCAATCGTTACAGTTCAGTGGGAAAGTATGCTATCACGGAGAGAGACAGGAATATGAAAGTGGTGCCATTTGATTTCATGAATTTTTGGTTCAACAAGCAGTTCATTCATATACATGTCAGTGGTTGTTGATTTGGCGGTTTTATCTTACGTTTAATTTTAAAGCTCGAATTTCACTCTGCGCTGTATTGTGAGCAGCGTCGCTCTGGATTCAAAGCTCACTCTGTTATAACTCTGCTCCACTATGCATTGTGAATGCAGCATAATGAGTAAGACTTACCTTCTTCACAACTTTCCGAAACGCCGATCTTTTCATGATAAGAATTCGTCCATGACATGAATATTCCGACTTTCTTCATTTTCGATGCTCCAGAGAATTCAGCCACATTTGTGACATGATAGTACGAAGGTAAGTCTTTATAAGTTTTAGCTTACTGAATGAACGGTCGGGCGTTGCTGTAGTGACTGGTAATGTGAGATAGATCTGTACAGCTGTATACAGATCCGAGACACTGCTTGTTATAGCAGAGCTATCTACAATTAAAGCGGGAAACAAAGTGCTAACTTTTCCTACCTCGACCTCAGTAAAACTTTAAGAACCTCAACCTGGTGAACTCTTCCAATTTTTATAACTCACAATCATTGAATAAATAACTAATAAGAAAACGGCATATCGGGTGAAAACGTAAGCATCTCGGCGAAGTGTATTAGTGTGCTCCGTTTGTATTAATTTCGTCATGGAAGTAATGAAATTCTGACATTCTGAAGGGGAGCATTTTTTATAATCCAAATTCCTATGTAAAATAAACAAATTTTTAGCTCCCCCTTATTTTCAGATAATATTTCTTGGCGTTGCCTTTGTATGACTGGAATAATTTAGCAACCAATGACAATTCAATTGTAAACAAATAAACCGGAATTGGTAAAATGTTAAATCTTTTGCCACGGCTCTTTATTTTTACAGATATTTCACTTTTATTTTGTTTAAAACAATATAATTAATAAATAAAGCTATTAAGCTTACTTGAAGAATGCTTTCCCACGACAATAACTCTGTTCGTTCCTGCAGCACAGCACAGCGCACTTCATTATGATAATTTAGGACTCCGGAGTCTCTATTACACAAAATGTCGTTCACAAAAGAAATATTCCGCACTTATTTTACACTACTATTCATAAAAATCACGTTTAATTAATTATTTTTCACAATATCGCGAAATCGAATCCGAAACTTATTTTCAAATAATATGAAATGTCAGAATGTTGAACTGACACAAAATAGCAACGACGCCTTCTTGTCATCTCTCCCCTCCCGACCGTAGGTCACGTACACTGTATTCGCACGATACCCCGCTTCCTTATTAGTTATTTATTCAATGCTCACAATGCGAGCTTTGACAACTTCTGTATATAGCTGTTCATTGGGCTGCTGGCTTAAAAATTAAAGTTGTTTTGTAATTATTTACTACAGTAGGAACAACTTCTCACGTTAAATATGCTTCCCAAATTTTTTTTTCAACAAATTTTCCGTACATTTTTTCTCGATAACAAAAATTAGCTGTCAAAGCTGACAAAGTTCCAGCAGAGTAGAGAGTAGACCTACTCGAGTTCAACCTCAACCTTGTCGACCTCACCAACTTTGCCCTTCATAACCTGTACCGAGATTCAGCTAATTCGCCAGTAATTCACTTCAGTCACTTCTTTCACTCACTTTTGAAAATAAAATGATTCCTTTAAAAAAGTGAAGTGAGTATTTTCGAATATTAACTTCGAATGTCAATTTCACAGCTGTTTGTCAATCTTATGTTCAAAAATGAACGCCGCTGCGAATTATTATCACGCTAATCACTTTATGCGGAAAATTAGGAGGAATATAAGAGATGAAACCAATCCCTTTGATATTCGATATTCCTGAGTCAAAATTGTGCTTTAAAGATATACATTTTACCTTCTAGTTTTCGGGAGCTGTACAGGCTTCCACAACACATCGCAATGGATTTTATTGAGAAATTAACATTATTTCTTATTGAAGCCACGAGAAGTGATGCTATTCCTTCCAGTACAAAAGTAACCTATCTCTTTTTATTGTTATAAAATCTGTTTTAGATTTTGTCAGCAATGAGTTCTTTGCATCTAGATCCTACCAAAGACGTGTTTGGCGCGGCGGGAAGCATAAGACAATCGGTCGCAAGAAATTTATTAAGTGAAAGATATTTTCCTTAATTTATATCAATAAAGCTTAAAAAACATCACAGCTCTTTTGTTTATAATCACTGAAAAATATACACTATATTACCTTTTTCGGTCGGGTGGGGTACACTCCACTTCCCATTTGCATATTTTCAAGCAATTTATTCATAATCTTTAGTGAAGTGTAGAGCACTACACTGGATCAAAAGAACATAATAATTATGTGCAAAGTAAAAAATTTAAAAAAAAATCCATTATGTCCACTGTGGAGCTGTTTTCGCTGTACCACAAAGATTTAATTTTGTTGCTATTTGTTCCCATATTTTATCCTTGCATTGGGTTCCTTGTGCACTGGAAAATCAATTTATTAGTAGTAATTAATATTTATAGCTGTGTTCTTTTGGATCCAAATGTAAAATTAGAACTTGATAAATTTCGAGACAAAGTTTGACAGGTTTAATGTATTCTTATAAAATTATGGCAGTATGATTATTTTCTCTATATTTTCAAAAAAAAAAAAAAAAAATAGTTCTTCTATGCACCCTACAAATAATATCAATTGCAATCTCTTGTGGTTTGTAGAACATCGCACGGAACCAAAAAAACACAGCTTAATTTACTTACCATTTCTAAAATAAAATCGCTGCTCGATGATTTCACTCCCACTCACCGCAAAATTGACGGTGAGTGAAGTGAGTGAGTGAATTTATTAGCAGAATCAAATTTTTAGAAAAGTGACTCACTTCACTCACTTTTTGCCAATTTCGACTCTCGGTACTGATCTCATATATTCTACAGAATTGTCAAAGTTGAGGCTGAGGCTGAGATTGGAAAGGCTAGCACTGTGTTTCCCGCTTAAGAGTTTGGCTAGCTCTCTAATAGTGGAAGTTTCTCGAATTCTTTCCAGCATCACGGATCGAAAGTTTAAAATTTGTTGAGGAAAAGTCGGCGGTAAGTCTTCTGAATAATACTCGCTGCGGCGATTTGCTTTTTCAAAAATTTCATTATCTGTTAATCCACTGAGAACTTGCGGTTGAAACAGCGAAAATCTTTCCGTCAACCTATTCATACTTTCATAGCGCATTGTCAATTGTTGAATTATGATATCCAGCCAACGGTTAAAAACAAAAATTCGGAATTTCTTTCCAGGATTCTGTATACCTTCATCTATAGCCAACTCATCAAAAACTTCTCCACAGCCGGATTTACTTTCTAAGATGTGGCGATTTCTTTAGCTTCTTTTAAAATTTTCGGGAAATCCTGTCTGAGCTCCATCATGTTTTTCTGAGTTTGCTGCAGCATTGAGGTGGCTGTCAATATATCAATGGCTGGGTCTTGTAAATATTTAGAGACAAGCGAATTTTAATTGAGTGAATCTACATAACTGTAACGATTGGGAACGCGGAATTGCTTCAGGTTCAACAGTATTTCCAACCAAAACAGCCTTGTAAAAAACACTTTCTTCGACTCATAATTAAAATTTAACAATATAAATAGTCCCAAATAGTAGTAGTAGTAGTTGGACCGAATCACTTGCATGTATATAAATGGACTGACTGATCTCCTGTTTCATGTGACACCAGTTTTGATTTCAGAAAGTATATGCTCTTACTGTCAATGCTACCAACTGTCATAAACTGGCGTCATATTTAAATTATTTGTGAATTTACTTATATGCATGTCAGTGGGATTTACCGCATTTACCACAAAAGTACTATTTGTATTGTTAAATGTTAATTATGAGCCGGAGGAAGTGTTTTTCACAAGGCTGTTTTGGTAGAAAAGTTTTGCATACCAAGTTGCCAGTTCTGGAAATACCGCTGAACTTCAAGCAATTTCTCGTTCTCAATCGTTACAGTTCAGTGGGAAAGTATTCTCTCTCGGGGAGAGGCAGGAATATGAAAGTGGTGCCATTTGTTTTCATGCATTTTTGGTTCGACGAACAGTCCATTTATATACATGTCAGTGGACCCGATTTACTATTGTGTGAATAATAATTCGATGTTCAACATGGGTAGTTTTCTTGGCCTGAGTTTCCTTCAATTTTTCTTCTTCATACCGAATTGTATTCAAAGCTAACAAAATTTCCTCTCAAATGTTTTAAATTTTCTTCAGTTGAACAGTTTCTCCCTAATCTATGTATAAAAATTTGAATTCAACTTTTAATCTAAGAGGGTTGAGAAACTTGGACTGCTTTTTACAATTGGTTTTGTGGATACATAATAATTTTTTAATTAGCTATGTATATTGGGTAAGGTTTGTATACATTCCTCGTAGTACAATGATTGTTTTGCTTTATTACATAATTTATGCCGTGGATTTTGTAAGCTGGGTTTATTTTGATGTGTCACCCTTTGCTTCAGAGGGCAGTACTTATGATATGAGGAAATCACAACTTGTTGGATCCAATGACTATTTCAATTTCCTCTCCTATTTTACCTAGTTGATCGGTTCGTTTAGGCTTTCTAATAGTATATAAAAGCTTTGTCCGTTAGTCTGCCTAGGTGCACAATAAAAAGTTTCTTCTGTAGTATCCACAATGCAAATCGTATTTATTTGTGATCTCAGATTTCAAAATATTGTTATAAAATATTTACAAGAGTTTTTTTTATTGTCTCGGTTTAACATGTGGGGATTTTTTGAAACAACCTACCTTATTTGTTGATATCTGAGCATGTCATGTTCACACAAGTTATTATTTTCCTTTCCTTACTTTCTATGTATATTTATAATTTCAACACCAACTAATATAACATAATTTTTCAGAGTTAAGTGCTCCTTTTTCCCTCCATAATCATAATGGAATCAGCCGATGCACTCGTAGAGGAAAAGAAGCTTCTAAATGAGCCGAAATATCGGAACTACATGTCTAATATTGATAAGGCGCTCAGGAACTTTGAATATTCAAGCGAATGGGCTGATTTGATATCAGCGTTAGGAAAGCTTAGTAAGGTAAGTACACATTTCGTTTTATAATTATAATGATTTCAATATTTCCAAGAAAATATCGATTGCATTCCATCTGACATCATTTCTCAAAAATCAATTTTATATTTTCACGCTAAATGCCCGGCTATAAAACAAATTGGGTCATATTCTGTCTACGGAATAATGTGTCTATGTACATACTTCAATTTTTATATGGAAGTGCTTGTTGATTGCGTAACTGAAGAAACTTTGCTAAGTAATTCCTCGTATATGAAAGAAATCGTTACATGCTGTCCATAGTACTTATTTGTTCACCTGGAAATAGACAATAGGTAAACGTTCTTGTTGAATGGGAACTAGGGTCACGCCAATTATTATTTAAGCGTAAGCGTTCCTCTAAGTTTTGACACGAATTCGTAATATGGTGTAATAACTTTGATGATCCCTTTGATGGCAAGCGTACATTAATAATAACAGTAAGATTTTCATTGAAGGTTAAGCTTTAGTGATTTTCCTCTTGGAATTCATAAAATCAATTCATAAACGTGCGTGGTACCATTGTCAACGAAACTGGAAAAATATTTCAAGTCATATACAATGCAATGTGTAAGTGTTTCTGTTATGTTTTATTTTTTGGATGTTATCACAGAAGACGTTCGGGATGGTATTAAGATGCATGAAAATTTGTATGAGCATTTAGTATTCTTGCAACGATTTAAAAAACAAGAGTTGCCAGAAGCGTATTTTTCATGACATCTTACGAAAAATTTCTGAAATGTTTTTGTGTGGATATATAGTAGTTTTCACCTTTGTGAAGCTGAAAATTAAAACTAAAATAGGTGACGTTCCAAAAATTACTAGAACGAAATTTAATTTTTAAGGATCGCAAGTAGTTTCAATTGAGTGATCTAGGGATCAAATTGCGTACACATTTTTTTGCAAAAATTAACGAAATATGTATAAAACGGAGACATTTGTAAATTAAAAAAAGAAAAAAAAAGTTGCTATAAGCTCTATTTTTTTTCTAATTCATTGTGCCCTCCATTCTATGTAGTTTTCCTACTACCCATTACCCAAGCAGTCAGCGAACCTCAACTAAGCTTTACAGTTTTTAACGTTTTTCTATTGAAACCGTTTTTCGACCTTTAACCAAGTCCAGGAACGTCTGAACAATAAAGGTTAATTTTGGTGTCACCTGAACAGCTTAATGTTGCCGCTGATTAACAGACCAATCGTTATATTTTTTGAAGAATTTAAGGCCTATTCTTTGAAAGGGCCCGTTTCCTGTTCTTCTCAATACAGTCCACAACACAGAACATTTAAATCATTGTACAAACAAAACACTGGCTGAATCTACTATTTAGCGTTACTTCACGTACTGGTAATTATTTTTCTAACACACTAATTACATTTGTTTTCATATCTAAACTAAATCTCAGAATATCTGTCGATATCAAGTTAAGGAGTGCCTTTCTTAGCTGTGATTAGCTTGACAATGGAGCTCCATCCAGTTCAGTTAGAATAAATCTGGAACTTTTTAATCGTTTGTTTTCCGGGACGTGGAAGGTCATTCAAGTCATCAAACCAGATTCTAAACCTGTGTAAATAGTTTTTACGATGTAACTATTTGAAAAATTTCGGGGGTGATTGATTTTCAAATATAGGATGGTTAGACCATGTTATCAGCCATGTGGTATATAAAAGAAAAAAAAAAACAGGGACCGAACCAGTTATCAGCCATATGGTATATAAAAGAAAAAAACAGGGACCGAACCAGTTATGAATTTTTACGAAAAAAGCTTACTTTACTTGTTATTCTTCATTCTGACCGACAATAGTTTTCAAGCTAGAAAAGCAAGCGCAGGAGTTTAATTCTCTTTTTCGATAAAAATATAAAGCCAGCTCGGCTTTTTAATTTTACTAGCCGAAAAGAGCAGGTTTCAAGAACTCTTTTAAATTTTTTAGCCAAGTGAATAGTGTCGTAAAAAACTGTTTGAAAAATAAAGTTTTATTTATTTTTTTGATAAAGATTTAGCCGAACAAATAATATATTTCGCAAATTTTCTTCCAACAAAATGCAACTGAGATCATTCAGAATGATTTATATGGCTGAAAAAGCCCTCTCAACGCTGACTTGTGCGGGGGGATCGGCGGACGTTGGACAATATGGGCCAGATTTCGTAGAATCGGAAATTAATACTTCTGGGATTTCCAGTACTTAAGAAGATCGGCATCGATGTCGATACACAATGTCAACAACACCTTGTCAGCAACTACAATGAAATAGTGAGGCCATTTTCACATATCTGATGACTCACCTTATCTCGTTGCCGCGTCGTAGTGCCGACAAATTGTTTGAAAAATGAAGAGAATTTCCATATCCGTATTATTTTTAATGGAAAGAAATTTATTTTTTCTACCCAAAAATGCAACTCGACTTGGAAAAATAAGAAGCCAGGCTGGCTTTCTATACTTCCTTGAGAAAAATAACCAGCTTCAAAATCTGTTAGTTCCAAATCGGAAAAAATTAAAAGCCTTTTTATTTTTGCCAGAAAAATATTAAGCCTTTCAGCTTATTTTTTTTTAGTTTAAATTATTTTATGATAAAAAGTTAAATTTTCAAAAGATTTACAGGAATCGAAACAGGTCCCACGAGAAATATTTTGGTATTATCCCAGCTTTTTTTTGTTTCAAATTTTCATAATACCAGTTATTTACGGTCCGTGGAAAAAGTACGTTGACTTGAAAAAACTCGTGGTATGGAAAGAACCAGTTGGAACATAACCATTTCGACAGAAGTATCATCAACTTTGTGATAATGATCAGCTAAACCCTATCGCACGGAACAGGGCATTAGATTAGATTAGATTTGTGAAGGGGTGTATAGGCGTTAGCCTCGCAATCACTGCGACCTGAAAGATCTATTGTGAATCCCCGTTGAATTTGCTCCATTTATAGGTTTAGACTGTTAATAAAGTCTAGAACCATTCTGGGCTTAAGGTTCCATACGTAACTTGGTGGAGGAAAAGCATGTTCAAGGTGGAGTAATCTCCGCCTGGCCAATGCTTCGCAGTGGCAGAGCAAGTGCTCCGAGGTTTCGTGAGCATCCTGACAGAAGCGGCAGGATGAAGTCTCAGCCAAACCCAGCTTGTTTAGGTGATACCTCAAGGGGCAATGGCCTGAGAAGAGCTCAGTGATTATTTTGAGCTCTGTTCTTCTAAGGAGTAAGAGTTCTTTTGTTTTTCCGCCAGAGGAGTCGATAAACTTTTTTGCCTGACGAAGTCCTTGTAGCCTTTCCCAATACAGGGATTTTTGTTTATTCTCCCAGTTATTTAGGGTAGCTCTGAGGTAACACTTTGAAGTGCCACAAAATGGCTCTGGTCCGACAAACTGAGTTTCCGCTCCTCTTTTGGCTAGGCCATCCGCAATTTCATTGCCTTTGTGGCCCTCATGTTCAGGTACCCACATGAGGATAACTTTGTTTCTCCTTGATAGATTTTTGAGGGTTTGTAGACATTCCCAGACTATCCCTGACTTGACAGTGTAGGACTTTAAGGCCTTGAGGGTAGCTTGACTTTCCGAGAGGATATTAATGGTTGATCCATTTACGGCTCTTTTAATGCAGGTATTGGCGCATTCTTCTATGGCCAATACCTCGGCTTGGAATACGGTAGGGGTAGAGCCTAGAGCCTTTGATATATGGCATTTGGGGCCGTATACCTCCAATCCGACCCCACTGTTTGTTTTTGAGCCGTCTGTATACCACACTATCGATCCTTGTTGGAAGGACGGTTTAGTGGAGCGCCGTTGTTATCGGTCTCCAAGAACCACTTGGAATGGTCTTACATAATCCACTCTGGGTGTGATTATATCAGATATTGTCGTCACTTGCTCGAAGCATATCTGTTTTAAGATACTTAAGTGACCAACCAGATCGCCTGGCTTTAACTGTTTCTCCGTTTGTACTCTAATAGCATTGGAGATCGCTTCCTTTTTCACCTGCAAATGCAGGGGTGCAAGGTTTAATAAGGCTTCCATGGCTGCTGTAGGACAGGTTCTCATGGCTCCAGTTATTCCTAGACAGGCAATCCGCTGGGTTTTTTGAAGCAGAGCCTCAGCCGTCTTTTGATTAGTTTTTGGCCACCATGCGAGGGCCGCATTGGTGACCATGGGTCTAACAACCGTGGTGTACGTCCAGTACATCATTTTTGGCTTCAGACCCCATGTTCTGCCAATGAAGCGACGACACGTGTGGAGAGATCGCATCGCTCTATCCGTCACTCTGGACAGATGCGAATTCCAGGTAAGTTTCTTATCTAGGGTTATCCCCAGATATTTGACTTCGTCTGAAAAAATCAAACAGGGCATAATAGAGGGCTATCGTTTCCAACAAAAAACTCTTGGCGGGATTGAAGTGAAATTAAATTAACAAGCTCCTTTTGTCTTAGCTGACTTGGAACTCCGTAGGCTTATGATAATAACTAGAATTTCATCTCAATCGTGTATGAATGATTGCCACGGTTATCGTATTGCTGGTTTGGTAGAATGCACGAAAAGTTGTTGGATTATATTTTCTGAATTTCTGTATAAGAGCTGGTTGATTGCAGATCTTCCACATCATTGATAATCACGTAGAAATGTTTTCTTGTATGATAAGATCGCCAGCAAATCTTTTATTTAGCGTTTTATTTTCCAAAGTTCCTAAAAGGGTTTACTTCGCCATGTTGGTCTATGGTTACTATCTCACTGCGGGCTGTCGAATGATGTGTGAACCTGTACACTCTCATTGATCACAGTACTAGAATTCTTTTTCGTTATAACCCAGATGAAATTGAAAACGCATTGTCTTGAAATTTTTTACACTGTTATTTAATGAAAAATATAAGATCGAGCTCTTAGATGGATATAATCGGGTAACTATTTCGTAGTGTTGCCATATAAAAGTCTTGATTTTCACTGATTGAAAATGTGTAGAGCTAGACAGTTAAAATTTTATATACGACCATATTATAAAAATGTTAAACTCGGCTTTGACTATGAGCAAAATCAGGTAACTACCTCGTACTGGTGCTACACCAATATTTCGATTTTTAATGCCTATTTTAAATACATACTCTAGAAAATGCTTTGACTTGTAGTGGAGTGAAATATTAAAAAATTTCATCCAGGTTATAATATTTTTGGTCTTAAACCAATTATAACTTTTTTCTTGTTTTTCTTTTTGTATTGTTTTTGCGGTGAAGTCCAGACTGCAGAACACTACCAATCCGTGTTGACTTTACTAAAAGTCCGGGAACGAGATAGTTCAGTATAGTCTATAAAGGAAGAGGTCCCGAAAACCTATCCCTGTCAAGTAAAAACATTAGCCGAGCGTAATTGTGAAAATATTGTGTACAACATTTTTTTCAAGAAACAGGTGCAGCTTTTCGTCATCTGCTCCCGAATGCTCTCAAGAGAGTTAAAATGAAGAACTTGTTTTTATATACAAAAGCGAATAAGAATAACGTTCGCTCACAGGTACATAGTCTATCATGGTATATTTTCGAAAGTTTTAATAATTTTAAATTGCACCTCTGGAGAAGTTGTTGCGTGTCGTTGAGTCCATTTGACTTCTTTTAACTAAATGTAATCATTTAAAATGCTAATTCAATTGCAAGACCATTCCTATTCTGTTGACCAAATTAAAAGAAAAATCCGGCTTAATTCAGTCATGCACAGCTTAAGGAATTGTCCTTGGATTGTATGCATACATACATGGTCATTTTGAAAGTGCATATACAATTAATGAATTATGTATCATGCAAGCCTAACAGATGTTTTGATCGATATGTTCGCTTGTAGTATGCAAACGTTATTGATACAAGTTCAAGGTTTTGTTAAAATAGTTAACCCAAAAGGGTTTTTTTTTATGTATGCATCACGTTAATTACCTTTACGAAGAACCTAATATTCTTGGTTGGTTCTTTTAACTGGAAATGTTAACATATTTTCTTGTTTACTAGTATCTTGAGAAATTTTCTTTACACTATTATTGGTTAAGCAGAGGGCTGGAAGTAGGAAATTGGTTGCAATCAATGAGTAGAGCATTCATTACTCATTATTATCATATGAAACACTCTTAATTGAATGCGAGGTATTGTAACGCCATCTAGATATTTATCACTAATATTAAGAGGCGCGAAAAGAGCTGGTACTTTGAGTGCTAAATGGATGCTAACCTACCTAAAATCTTCAAATAAACTGGCCATTTTAATGAAATTCAGTATGGTTTATCTACACGTAACAACTCTATTTCTTGCCTGTTACGTAAGCTGCGTCTTTAGAAGGTTACAACCTCCAACAACGTCTACCGATGAATTGTCAAAATTAAAAATATTCTTCCTCAGCTGACTGTCTTGAATATTTGATCATGAACAGGTTAATTAAAGTAGGATATTCTTTCTATCTCTTGTTCGAAAAAAATCACAATATAATAATTTCTCCGTGATGCATCTTTATAATTAATATTTTATAACTCCCCACTTAACATTAGCTACTGCTTTTATACGGTCAATCATAATTTCAATGCTTTTCTGAATCATGAATTCAATATCCTTGTCAT
Organism: Dioctria linearis; assembly: GCA_963930735.1. NCBI lineage: Eukaryota > Metazoa > Arthropoda > Insecta > Diptera > Asilidae > Dioctria > Dioctria linearis. Next base: position 350,264,881 of record OZ005740.1, on the reverse strand, counting down.
TTCTCCAGATATTCTCGATTCTCTTTTTCAATATTTTAACCGTTGGATTTGAAAAGCTAAAAACTTTAGATTTTAGCTTATCCCACCTGTTCTCTATTGGGTTTAAATCCGATGAGTTCCCACACCAGAGGAATAAAGGAATTTCATGCTCCACGAGATCTTTTTATAAATTTCACGGTATGGCAAGGGGAGCCATCTTGCATAAAAGTATATCCTGGGCGTTCAAATATTCAATATGAGGTCGGAGAACAGTATCCAAACCTATTTTGTTCTGATCTTGCCGCATTGTTCCCATAGAAAAATGGAGAGGACCCGTACCCTTTCCTAATATGCAGCTCCAAATCATAACCATGCTTGACTGTTCTAAGTAAACAGCTCTGCTCGTATTTCTCTGAAGGTCTTCTTCTGACATAAAGACTTACTTCCGTTTCAGCTTCTAGCTGGCATTCATCAGTTTTGGGGTGAGGGTGGGGTAACTACCGTTCGTGACATAGTTTTAGAGTAGTAAGCGTGGATGGATTTACATGTTTTTTTTTTAATTTAGAATGAGTGAATGGGGAGCTTTCCGTTGGGATACAATTTTCTTACGTGTTGGGGACTTTGGGGTGGGGGTGGTAACTACCATCCCTCGAGAGTGTCGTTCGTGACGAAAGAAGCAGTTTTACGGTAGTAAACGTGGATAGATTTACATGGGTTTTTTTGATTTAAAATGGGTGATGGGGTAAAATGTTCTTACGTGTTGGGAGTTTTGGGGTGGGGGTGGTAACTGCCACGCTTGGGGCTGTCCAATTTTGTCCGTGTGTGATATGAGTCGAGTTTCGAGAGTATGACTAAAAGGTAGAAATTTATTAAAAAAACTTTTGAAATAAATAACTTTTGTAAGTAAAATGTTCTAAAAAGTAAAAAATATTTTTTTTCTTCTGAGTGATATACACAAGAAAAATTTAATTGCAAAACAAGAAATGCTACAACTCAGATTAAATCTTAAAAGTTTGGGCATGAGTTGCAGTTAGATAATTGTGATTATAGTTGTGGATGCCTAAAAAACTATTTTTTACTTTTTAGTGCATTTTATTTACAAAAGTTATTTATTTTAAAAGTTTTTTTAATATATTTTCTTTGATACTTTAGACACCGAAAACCTGCACAAAAGTTGTTTTACTTTTGTTTTTTTAATTAAATAGTTTAAGACAATACACTAGATACAAATCAACACGTTCAATTGAAGTGAAACAGTTGAATACCAAGTGTTCAATTTAGTCGATAAAATTATGTCTATAAAGTTAGCCCAGCCTTTTTTGAAATTTTCAAAAATAAACCTTGTGCTGAATTGTACTCGGAATTCTGTTGCGTTGTGTCACAAAGAAAAAAAATTTCACAAATTAAATTTTTTATGAGGAAAATAAAATTTTCAAAAAAAGTTAGGCCAGCCATTTTCGAAATTTTGAAAAAGTTAGCTCAGCCATTATTTGCCTTTGGAAATATAAAGGTTATATCGAGTTGTTCTCAACTTCTGTTACGTTGAGCCGTAAAGAAAAAATGTTTTTTTTTTCTCAAAAATTACGGCTTTTACGAGCCAATTTTGAAATAAGGTTAGTCTATGAAGGTTGTACCGAGTTGTGATTAACTTGTACTACGTTTTACCGCAAGGAAAAGGTAAATATTTCGGAAATTACACTGTTTATGTACCATTTTTCTTTGTGGCACAATGCAGCACAAGTTGAGTGCAACTCGACACAAACCTTCACCACAATTGGGATAATTAAAAAAAAAACTTATATTTTTCATAGCAAATCAATTTTTTCAGATTCGTTTGTGATACAACACAGACACAGGACTATTCAACACACTCTTTACTTATTTCCAAATGTCGAAAATAGGCGGACTAATTTTTGTGAAAATCATATTTTCTTTATAAAGGCTTTTATTAATTTTTTCCCGTCGTAGCACAATGCGGCAGAAATCACGCGCGATCCAGCACATCCGTTATGTTTCTAAATTTCAAAAAGCAAAACAAATAAATGTTGAGTTACGGTTGTACTGAAAAAAACACCTATAATAATAAACTTTTTATGGGTAAAATAGTTAGTCCAGCAATTTTAGTAGTACGTTAAAATTTTGTCGGCAATGACATTTTTACGAATAAAATAAGATTTTGAAAGAAAGTTCACACAGTAAATTTTATTGGTCGCACTACTTTGATCAATAGATTTGGCAAGCTGCTGATCCTTCGTTTTTCAGTTTTTTTTTGAACATGTACCACAGTGAGATGTTAAGATTAAACTGTGCAAATTTTTGAATAACGCCTGAGTAAGGCTACCTACATTGATTTCTGCGTTAACGTTGACGATTTGACGGTGTGATCTTCCTTTCATGATTTCAATAAAGATTGGTTCTTAACTTTAATTCCATGATGTTTTGCGTGACAACTGATTCAGCTTTGCGGAGTTGATCTTAGAATTTACATCGCTACAACAGAGCGCAATCACATCGGAATCTAGCTTCACTTGTTAAGAAAGTTCCTCGTTTTGGGTTTCACCAAGAGTTAGATAATATTCCTCCTTAAGGTAGCCTTTGAATCCATCTAACAGCAGATAGTCTGACTCATGTTATTTCTTATCCGTAAGAAACTGAATTTTTCACTATCAGCTAACCTATTATTATCTCTGTTAGATAACTCACTGTTTCAATATTAAGGCCAGATATTTATTATTATGTACACATACGGCAAAATAATTTTATCCATAATTTCAATTAATGCAATATTTACAGTTGTAAATAAATCAATAATAACACTTATCTCTGTCGTCTCTTAACACATGATTAGGATGATTAACACTAGAGGAATGCCCTATATAATATTTCCTAATCAGTCCACTAACTTTGTGAGACATACGTGCTATCCGTTGTGTCATGTCATTTTCCACATTGAAATTACTATTTTTTGCGATAAGCTATGATGGAAAACATTATCATCTTTGACATTTACGATAAATTTTAAACTTTTAATCGAAAAATTAATTTAATTGAAAAAGTGGCATTGTATTGAAATATGTAAATATTTCAAAACAATACAATACAATTATAAAATACAATTTTGTTAAGTCAATAAATATTGCTCACTGAGATAATGCAATTATTATTTAAATGTTTCCTTTGGTAAATCACCCTCTGGTTGTTTAAAGAGAAGACAGAAAAGAAGAAAAAATTAAGAGAGCAGTTAGTCAAAAAATTCAGTTTAAGAGCTTCAGTCCCGGTTTGCTTCGTTTGTTTTTATCCTGTAGTGTTATCTCACTCAGTATAAGGATTTCTGCCAATAGTTTGATTTTTCGTCTGAGAGATTTTTTTTTTATTAGGTACCATGAAGAGATATAGCTAGACGGTCAGCAAGCTCGTTTCCATTGATTTCAGGCCCAGTTGAATCTTTTCGGCATAATGCAGTTTGCAGATTCACATTGCGTCTGTTAAACCTATAGCCATGTTGGCACATTGTATTTTTCAGTGTGGTCCAGTAGATTTTTATTGGCCTCAACGTGTGAAAAGAAGTTGACATGTCCAGACTATCTTTATTGCCTTGTCTTGCAATGTTAATTTTTGGCCTAAGAATATATATCATATAATAAGGTGAAATGACGCAAAAGGTCAGTGACAATTGCCATGACGAAACGAATACAAACACAGCACACTAATACATTTCGCCTAGTGACTTAGGTTTTCACCCGATATCCCGTTTCCTTATTAGTTATTTATTCAATGACTTCTATTCGTTGCTAACTTTCATTAAAGTAGGAGTTTGTGTTAGCTAGGCGGTTTCTCAGTTTCTATCTACATAAATCTGTCATCTTCACATCGATTTGTCCGGCTTGGAAGGCATCTCCCATAAGTATTGTTCCACACCGATTTAGTTCCTTTGCTACCCTGATATGTACATGTAAGGTTCAAGTCGTTCTTTTATTTAACTTTTTACATTCAATGTCGGTTTTTCATTAATACATAAATCAAGAACGAGTATAATAAAGTTTGACGATAAAAATCTCTTTAAGGCAATTTCCAGCAATACGCAATACCAAGTAATTCCTAGGAGGATAAAAATCTCCAAACGTTTGGCGCAATGTATGCATCCAGCTTTACCATCTGGTGTTCATCTTAAAGCCCTGGAAACATACGATGTTATCTTTAGTAAAACGGGACCAGAACGACTTGCAACTGAACTTTTTATATACAGGTAAGATTTATTATATTTATTTAAACAGAACGTTTTATTACATGTTATGTCTTTCCACAGTGCTGGTCTATTTCCCTTACTAGGATATGCTGCAATGAATGTGCGGCCTGCCCTTTTAGCCATTTATGAGAAATACTTTGTCCCTTTAGGTGAAAAACTTCGCCCAGCTCTTAGTGGATTTCTTAGTGGAGTTTTACCTGGATACGAGAGTGGATTGGATCATTACGAACGAACCAATTCTCTTTTAACGCAAGTTTGTGTTGCTGTAAGTCCCATGTATTTCTACACATGCTTATGGGAATGTGTGGCAACAAACGCTTCGATACGCTTACCTGCTATATCTTACCTGTTGGAACATTTCAATAAGCGTTTAGGCATGAAGGAACAAGTCTATATCATGGGACATAATCACGATGTTATGATGTCGGGATTATGTGCTTGTTTAAATGATTCTCTTATATTAGTACAAAGGAATACGTTGGAATTTCTGTTGTTGGGATTTCCAATGCATACGGCATATCTAAACGAAGAAGACCTCATTAAGCTAGTCATGAATGGTTTGAATACGATTCTAAGGCGGGATATGTCATTAAATCGACGTTTGTATTCATGGATGCTGGGAACAGAAGTCAATAAAGCATCTCAATTTGAAATGGAGGAGATCGGAGAGTCGTATTTCGAAAAGTATTCCAACAAAATTTTGATAAAAGCTCTCAAATGTACGTTAAAGCTTAGCTTGGAAAACGAACCAGTCGACTTGAAACCCTATAGGATATTAGTTTCACTATTGGATAAAGCAGAAATCGGTCCAGAAGTATTGGATTATGTTTTATGTGATGTTATTAGGACGATGTCATTGTCTAGTGGCAATTTGGAAGTTAGTAAATCAGCAAATTTGCTTTTTGCAACATTCGACCCGGCATATATTTGGAATTTTATGACAATTATGTACGAAAATTCTTGCAAGAAGGTAAGTTATAAGTAAAGAATTGGCAATACAACTAAATAACTGTTTTATATTAGGCAAATGAGCCATCGTCGAAATTAGCTAAAAATCTTCGTTATATTGCACAAACAGCTGATGAAAAGATCATTTCGATTGTTGGTTCCGGTGATCCGAGCTTAACAGAAATTTGTGACCTAACCGAATTTCTTCTCGAGACGATATCTCTTGAGATGTATAACGAGACTACCCGCATCTATCTGCCCAAGGTCTTCTTAGCAATATCACAACTGTTGACAGTACATTCTGAAAATTTGACACACCAAGAAGTAACAGCATCATTAAAACTGTGCATGAAAATCGTATCCCGTGTGCAGCCAATGATAACGTAAGGACGACTTTAGTAGCTTTTAACTTATTATGGAAGCAACTAAATCAATTTTGTTGACAGGAGTCCTATTAAAATGGCACATAATTCGAAGAAATCCTTGACTGAAGATCAGAATAAGCATGCTAATAGTACGATGGCCATCAATAATCACGTCGTAAGTGAATCTTGTAGTGCGCTCGAAAAAAGTAAATCAGACTCAAAGCTAAATCAATTCACATTTGACGATGATGAGCCCATTCGGAGGTCTAATTCAAATCATTACATTGACAAAAAGAGTCCCAAAAAAGCTAAAAAAGCCAAATCATATTCTAAGCTTTTAGAATTGGACAAAGAGGTAAGCTAGAATCCATTCATTTCGCTTTTTTTGTGCTTTTTATTATTATCTGTATGCGCTACCCGTTAGCAGGTTTCCTTCATTTTAAATGTAATGTTCATTATCACTGGTATATGGTTGTAGATTATACAATACAATTAACTAATTTTAAGAAAAACATTTCATTCTTTCCGTGGAAAATTACTGAACTCGAAGGTAATCCAGTCGATAAGCTTTCGAAAGTGTTTTTTTATACAAAATACTTAAGAGGAGTCAGTACCAATATTTGCAAGTTTCGTACATTTTTCAATGCAAATTTCTGGCAAACTATTTGTAGCAGAATAATGATTTATATCTTAAATTAAAGACAAGGAAGAAGTCTAGTAAATAACGTCTGCAAAAATGAATAAAAAATGTGTTGAAATGGAGATGTTAGCTCGGAAACTTGTAAAAACTGGTAAAAATTGAAGACCTTTAAATCAAATTCCTCTTAGTAAATATTCTCATTTTTTTAGATTGTGACTATTTTAGAAAGATAAAGCAGATCTAGCAAATAACGTCGAGTTTTTTAATTTTTAGTGGAGCTTTTTTTAATTATTTGACTCTAATAGTACTTGTTTTTAGTTCCGATATTTCACCGACGAGAAATTGCAATATTTAGTTGAAATTTGTTTAAATACAAGGCAAAATAGTAACAATTATGTGCAAAAAAATTTAGGAAAGTTAATTCTCCTTAAATTTTTCAATTTATTTTTGAATTGCAAATATTAATTTTTCGTCTTAAATTGGTGCATTATAGGTTTCTGTATTTTACGTTAGATGTCTCTAATTAAATTGGCTCATGATGGGTCTCTGTATTTTAAGCTAGATGTCTCTAATGTGGTTTGTGGTCTAGGGTTAGGCTAATTTTATATGAAATTTCTCTATTGCAGGACACAAACCTACGTGCAGTAAATTTTGTTGCCTACAGGCTCGCTGGTATCTAAATTGAAACTTTTCCTCTTAACGATTCTCCCGATTATTCATTGAATGGTTTAAAGACATTCATTCTTTCATTTTTTTAAGCTTTTCAAGTAGAGGTAGGTAAAACGCTGTTTCAAAATACGGAAGTAAAACACGATCATAAAACTTTTTCTTTATAAATTGGAGCGATGGAAATTTAGCTTGTTCCTGTACTTCTAGGCAGGATATTTTCAAGCTGTGGTAAAAATCTACAATAACAAATGTTCAATTCTTTCCTCATCCCATATGCGAATAAGAAAGTATAAGAAAAAACCTTCATTAATTTAATGTATTTAATATAATTTAATTTATATCTTGACCAGACAAAATAATATTCGGCAATCAAAAACTTTTAAGTTATCGCACAGATAACAGCTGTTTGGTCGTTTTACAATGTCACTTATTGTAGAGGTATCCTTACCATCGGCGTCTGAAAGCATTTGATATTATTTGGTTTGATTTTTATCGCGTATATCGATGCAGACAGATGACGAAACAAATCACAAATGGGTGTGGATGTGGGTGTCTGTAGTCCCAGAGTATAAAAATGTTTCACAAACTCCTTCGGAATTTCCCTACTACAAAAAGTTTAGCATAATAATAGCGTCTCAGTTTTCGTAGGTAAGCTAATAAATATTCGGAGAATCATAGTTTAATTCTAAACTGTAAATGAAATGCGTAAATAGCTCTCCAAGTTCGATAGCAACTGACTGACGAGAGGGCGACTAATAAATGTCAACAGTTAGACTGAACATTACATACATTAACGCCACCTTGATAGTGGCCTGACTTATTTATCTTTGAGGCTTGTTTCGCCTTGGTTAAATGTTGATATATGTTTGGTTATAGTCTAAGAGCACGCAGTAAAATTTTGGTGTGAAATATAACCAAAAACTGTAATCTAAAGGAAAGCAAGGTCAAAAATAATCGTCTGGCCTAAGTGAGAAATAGTATTTGAAAACACCTATTTTTCAAAATTGAAATACTTATTATAACCACTTAATGCACGTCTTAAAAGACAGATTTAATATCCCTCAGTACAAATATGCAGGTCCAAGACGATTTGCGCGCGGCTAACCCCTTGCCAGACGAAGTTAAAGTACTGTAAATTTAGATTTTTCCGTAATCCATATTACAAATAGTAAGCAGTTCCAAGAATTGTTGAAATACCAAAAAACAAATATCGCATTCAGTATATGCCTTCAGTCACCTCACCTCCGAAAAATATTCCAAAATCCTCTGTTCCTTTGAGATATCTGAGAATATGTTCAATAATTTTCCAATGACTATATTTAGGATCAATTACTTGTCTACTCAGATAATTGACGGAAAAACTAATGTCGGGCCTTGATATGGTAGATAGATACATCAGACTCCCGATAATTTCTCGATAAGGCTTGTTTTGGAGTGGTCTATCATTCACCTGTTTTTCAGTTAACATTCCAGGTTCAATAGGTGTTGCAACAGAGTGTGCATCATTAAAACCAAAATGAACTAACACTTAACGCCTTCCGTAGATATCTTTGCTGTGTCAACAATATCCCATTTCCCATTCGATGATAGAATAATTTTACTTTCTCCAGACCTGTAGTTTTCATTCTAAAATTCATTGCCAGTCCAGACATCAATCAATGTTTCATTCTGGCCAATAATAATTCCGTCATCTACAAATATTCCAATTATAGACCTGTCTTTGTTGTAGAAGATGCATGTTAATGGCTTTCGATTTTTAGGCAAGTCTACTAGCTCCCATCCCTCCATTTGTCTCAGTGCATCAATTTCGTTTTGCATTGCTTTTCTCCATCCGGAATTTTTTAATGCATTTTTCATTGAAATATCTTCAGCTTCACCAATCATAGTGTAGTCACGGCAGTTTGGCTGATACTTAATGTCCTGACGACTTCGTAGATCATATATCGGTATATTCTCGTTTGCTTCCAGACTTGATTCCGACTGATCACTTTGACAACTTCTGTAGTACTCCTCCTGATTCTTCTGACCTTGTTCATCATATTCTGACTCCGACTTAGATTCCTCCACGCTATCAACTGCTACTCCATCTTCCTTCTATTCAACTGGCTTGCAACTAACTGACGTTGATGCTCCGGTACTAGGAAATAGTAGTATTGTTGGTAAGACACATGCTGAATTGTGGTTTGGTCGTCAGATCAGTCTGAAAACCATGAAAAGTTTTGGTAGTGAATGGTACATGATGATACTGCAGCATCAACGTCAGAGGCTTGACCAAAAGAGCAAGAAAGGAACATGGATATCGAATCTATTTGCCAAGTGAACGACATGTCGAGGTCGCATGTAATATACTGTTAGATGAGAGAATTGGTCCGGAACGTGGATACACGGAAGTCAGTTGAAAGCCAATAGAACAGAAGGACGATGCAGTAGCAGTTGATAGCATGGAGGAATCAGAGGAATCGTACATATAACTAAAAAATTGTTGTTGCAACATCGCTGTCGATTTCTGACTTTTCTGGCCATAAACCTGCTCCAGTCTTTCTATCATTTCTGCTGCAGAATTGCATGTTGTAATTTTTAATGCAATTTTTTCATCAACATTGAGGCCAATAATGGTTTGAGCCTCTATGTCCTTCTTAATCCAGTCACTTACGCCTCCATCCGCAGCAAATGGTTTTCATGTTACACTAGTAGCATTATTTAGCAAGTCTTTCATTCTCAGCAACAAATTCAGTTTAAACCTCCAGGATGTGTAATTTGACTTTCCATTTCCCTCTTCAGATTCGACCAACTTTTCTAGACTTAACCTTGTATCCATTTTCTGGAACAAGCGTACACTACGTTTTTTGAGGTTATGCTTTCCGTTCAGACTATTTTATGTTTTATACTTTATTCCGACGCATACTGGGTACTGGGCACATAACCTGTTGTGGGGGAAGTATTTGCTGACGATATAAAGTAATAAAACAAACTGACTATAAAACTATATTTAATATAAACTGTAAAATTCAATACAAGACGAAGACAAAATTACACGCTCCGACTTGACTTGACATATATGTGATTTCAAGATGACTGATGGGTGATAGTTCCCCTTCCTTATACATAAATGAAGTTGCACACAACTACAATCTCCCACACATACTTATATCGATTTTTATCAATGTGACTCCTATAATTCTCTTTAAGTCTTTCGTCAGTAGTACTTACAAGATTGCTTTGTATTTCCTCCAATTTCGGGGAAGACTGAAAAAATTATGGAGCTCGAAATACTCCTATTTGATCGTATACATAAAAGATCCCTTCTCTTCCTTGTTTTTCTTAACTTATTATTAAATTGTGTCCTTAACTTGTACAGCTTCAGAGTGATTTCTCCAACTTGAATTTACAATTCCTAGAATTGGTCATGGGTGAAATAGAAGAATTTTGAGAACTTTTAATTTTTAACGATTCTAAATTGAACTATAAATACAAAATCGTTAAATATAAAAAGCTGTCAAAAATTCTTCTATTGCATTTATCAATTCTAAAATTTGTGAGTTCAATCTCGTTTAGGACAAGGTAAAAATAAATAAAGCACTCAGAATAAATTTCAAGAAAATTCAAAACTGGCTAAATCGGTTGATAATTTGACCTGTCTCCATGGAAATTGCAGCTACACTAATCTAGGAAGTTGTACTCAAGCTGATATATCGTCGCCTTCATGCATTGTCACAGAACTGAGAAATTAATCTTTTCAGATATAGCGATTTAAAGTTCTTTAGAGTAAATTTTTTTCGAGTATGTGAGCTCATAGTTCATCAATATGGAGTTGTCTATTTCAAGAGTACAATCCAATTACATAATATGCTTCTAACTTTTGTAATAAAAAAAGAAAAAAATATGGGTGGTCAGCTAGTTGCAACTATGTTATAATCGTTGAGTGTAAACAATAAGTAAATTTGAAGCATTCTCGGTATAAATAAGATATATGAAGAATTTTTTCCTTTTCGCTGCGAGATTATCAGTAGGTATTCTAAGACTTTTATCCTTTTTTTCTACAGAATCGACTCGATCCTTACGATTTTTATTTTTAATTTAAATTACTAATATCTTAAATCGCTAAATTCTCTTTCAGATATCCCCAGATACAGGACAAAATTCTGCTTTAAAGTTAGATACACCCGAAAGTATTAAAAAGCTTAAAAACAAGAAATTCTCACCAAATATGAAGATGAAATCTAGTCCAGGGCATGATCGAAAGGATAAAAGTCCAACGGATCCTACAGGAGAATCAAACATAGTATCATCAAAACAACATTTTGAATCGGCACCACCGGTTTTAATTTCTAATAATGATGGAATCCTTCTCAATCATGAATTTACCTCTGAAAGTCTTCGCAATAGTACATCCGCTCAGGAATATGGAATTTTAGAAAAATGTATTAAGCAATATGAAATTTTTTATGAAGTATACTTATCGAGACAAGTCCTGAAAATTGGGGAATGTCAACGTGTAAACACTTGTTCTATCACTGTACGATTAGTGAACGATAATAGTCCAGTGGCTGCAAAAAATATTTTTCAAAATGAAGAAGTTTACGAAGATGGCAATATTGAGCGACTCATAGAAATTGATAAACTTTTCGAAACGTTGAAAATGAATTTGGTGAATCGTACAACGCATTTGCAGAATTTATTAAATAAGTCAATGGTTACGGTGGATTCGGCCAGCGATTTGAGTGACGTTGAATTTAAGGATTGTCTTTCAAGTACAGAAATGCTTGACGCTTGTGAAATTAAAGCGAGACGTTTTGACGAAACTACCGAGAAAGCAATTTCAAATCTAATGTCGTTGAATTTGAGTGAATCGTTAATAAATTCAATTAAGTTGGCATCAAATTTACTTGTAGAAATGTCAACATTTCCTAATTGTGATAAGAATCTTGTTTTAGACCAACGAGGTAAGAGATTTAACTATTCTATACCGATGTTTTCAGAAATAACCGAAGATTTGTTTGTTGTGCATTTTAGAATTGGAGTTGCCCAGTTGGCTGAAGGTTCTATCTTTGGTTGCCTGCTATACTGAAAGTGATAAGGATCTTCAATTAGCTGCTATTTCTACATTATTCGATTTAATTAGGTAAATGCTGCTTAAGATATTTTCAATTCAGTGTAAGCAAGTATGGTTGGGCTACTCGAGCATAAATGATATTTAGGTTTACTTTCCGTTGGCCTTCGTGCGAATCGCAGGATCCTATCAAAAGAAGGAGTCACTTCGATATATAGACAGGTCCAGAGAAGATTTACATAATGGTAAAAAGGTTATGGCGGAATAACTGAAGGGAAAGATTGAGATATTCGTATCTTATTTCAAACTTCAATACCCGTGAATCAAACGGTGCTAACAAAATCACATCAACGAAATTCCGGCCATAACCCTTGCATCTGATTTTTCCAGCAGGAAATGGGAGCATAATTACATGCATCAGAGAGGCTCCTAAAGGAGGTGAAAATTGCTCTCTTTTTGCTCCCCCTTCATTGTCTTTTTGCTCCCCTTCATTGTAATTTAACATGGCGATGTCATTAGAAAGGAACAGTAAAACTTTTACTAGCCCTCTTTAGATAAGTATAAGGCGGACATTACATATTGTTATTCTAAAATAATTTCTCCATTATGCGCCTCTCAGGGAGAGCTCCCAATATTGCCCGCTGGGTACTTTCAAATTATGTGTAATACACATTAGTGCATTGCATCATACGGCAGAATCTTAGCTGTTACTTTTTGTTACATAACTTATTCAAATTTGACTTTTCCTTTCTAGTTTATTAAAATCTCAAATGGAGCATTCCACAAGCCCAGGAGTAACATTCGTTGTCATGCTGCCACTCTTAAAATTCGGACATGTTAGTTATATTGAGAACAAAAGCAGGATATTCCAGCTCTTAACGTCAGTCTTATGGAATTATTTGGGGGACCCGGCAACAGATCCAGCACAAATTAGCTCCCTACTGTACCAACTTCACAGTTGTCTTGAAAATGGTTTAGTTGAGACTGTAATTAGCAACAGAATGTCCAATGCACACATACAATTTACCGATGATGAGGCTTTGAAGAATTTTCTTAAATTAGGTAGCAATATAAAACTTTTATCGAAATATAAATTAGATAGGCTCTCAGATATTCAAGTAATGTGCGTGCCACCAACACAAGTCGATTGTAATGAAGAATTATATGAGAGCGAATCGAAGAACTTTAAGAAATTCGAATTGCTTTGGTACTCAGGAAGAGATAAGCAACCCGAAAAAGGTTTTGAAAAAACATTACTGCGAGTGCTAGATACACTAGCTTTGCCTTGCTATGTATCTATTAGGACTTTAGTTACGAAGTGGTTGCAAATATCTTTCCTCAGGGGAGATCTGTCTCGAATAATAAAGCCGCTGACAAAAATACTTCTATCGCCATTTTCTAAAAGAATAGGAGTGGTACACGCACATCTGATCAAGAAAGACACTGATGAGAGTTTGTCTGACACAACCTTAAGCCGTGATATTGAAGATGACACAGACACTTTGATTGATCGTGACGTGTATGCAATAAGCTCTGAGTATGGAAACGTTAAGTATCACATGGATGCGTCTCACAGCAAAAAACGTAGCCCCATTCGTTCATTGCAGAAGAAATTCTTCGGTGTGACATTGGGAAACAAAAACCGGACATCAAATTTCGTTAGTGATAAAGCGGCGTCTTCTTTGACTGAAAGTGATAGTAATATCGGGCTTATAATAAATCCGTTAGACATTTCTTCCGATCTGGAAGCTTGTGAGTCTGAACTAGGCTCCTTAAGCAGTAGCGCTCCAAATAAAATTAACATAGAACAGAAGTACACGGAGGCTGAAAAAGACACTAAAAATGAGGAAAGCAGAACAAATCGTGAATGTTCATCATCATCGAATGATTCGGATGATAGTTGTACAGAAACAGAGTCTGAGCTGCCTGATATTAGTGTGGAAAAAGAAAGTTACTCTTCATCGGGCAACTTAAAAAGGTTTGTAGGAGATTGTGAACGAGTCACGGAGGCATTGTCTGAACATGACCGTACAAAAAATAGAAAACGATATCACTTAACACGTGCTGGATCTGATGTTATAGAGAAGTTGGAAATGTCTTTAACTGATGTTACTGAAGGGGTTGTGACAAACGCAGTTTTAGAGGAGTCTCATACGGCCGAAGAGTACTTTAGTTCGTCTTCAGGAACGGATATAGTTGAGAATTTTATGCACGATTTAATGGATCAGGCTGCAATCAACTGTGACACGAAGATGCCGAAGAATAAGAATAAATTATCTGGGAAAAATAAAGGAAACAAAAAGTCTCGAAAATCAAACTCTAACAGTGACAAAAAACGCATGAGCTGCATATCTAAAACTTCAACCGATAGTAACGCTAGTGGATATACTTTAGACAGGAGCTTAAATGAAGTAGAAGGGATGTCCGATTCGAATAATTCAAATAGTGAGAATGAAAATGAAGTTTTCGATGAGAAGAGTACGAAGACGGAGCCCAGCACAGATAGGCAAGAGACTGACATAAAGAAGAGATCTTTGAGTTTAGGTACGGGAGCTATGGCAAAAATCAATTGGGAATTAGCAAAAGAGACTTTGGAAAAGAGCAAACAAAATGTCGAAATTTTGAGGCAAAATAATGCTTCAGATGCAAATAGTAAAAAGTTTCTGAAGAGGAAATTGTCTGAGGAGAGAAAGCGCCACTATGACAGGGTAGGTAAACGATTGATTTTTTCATTAGATTACTTAAACATAATTTGGATTATTGTATCCCCCTCATGCAAATTATTTCTTAACACTTTGCTGTCCGTTTAGTTCACGGTTTTGCATTCCAAGGACCGGTACGTGTGGTTCAACTATATGAAAAAAATTATATAATGCGAAATACGTTTGTGTTTTGGGTTGATGTTTAGATATTTTTCTTGAATATCAAACTTGTGTTATATGTAAAGAATCTTGCATGCAGGTATAGTCGATTTACGTTTGCCTTTCACTGGTCGTCTGCACATCCCTCGACGTAGAAACCGAAAGAATTTCTTGTACAAATAAAAAAGATTTATGTCTTAATTGTACAATAGTTATGTAAATAATAAATTTGAAATTTGAAATTTATCAGAAGATCATAAACGACTAAGGAGAATAGTGTTCACTTCACCATGTCGCTGCTCACCCCGGTTTATCTGACAAAAAAATACGATCTGTGTGCAATATTAATTCAACCAGCATCGAACGTCAACGTTGTTAAACTGAAAAAAATCCTTTCTAGAATCAAGTAAAAAGTAGCTCCCTAAAACCGTAAATTTCATGTGACTATAGATGGCTACCATTAGTTTGAACCTGCGAACAACAAAGTGTTAATTATTTAAGGGTGGAAAACCCGTAACAAATTTTATTACTAGTTCTTTCTTCTAAAATTAAGCAAATAATATTTCTTCGGCAGCTTCATCCTTATCATACGCACATATTGCTCTACTTTGGTGTATACGATACGAAGCAAACGTTATATGCATTCCAAACTCTGCGCAACATTATCCTAGCTGATCCCAGAACATTTTTATGCCTCTGTATTACTACATCCATTCCAAGCGGGTCTGTAAAGAACCTCCTAATTCGTCATAGGAAAAGTATTATAGGAAAGGGTTTTTTGGGGAATACAATCAATACTGAATACAGTCAAGTCTACCGTGGTTGCATGTACCTGGAGCTTGTAGTCACGATCTGTCTGTACTATGCAAGAAGCTATTTTCAGAAGGAAGTAACTGAAGGAAATGATCCTCCCACTATGGAAGATATCATTGGAAATAGCAAGATCCAATTGGAAAGTGTGGAGCTTCTGACTTTAACCTGCAACGAGTTAATTGAAATTGTAAAAGGCATGGGAAAAGGCTTAGCCTGCTACATCGCCGATCTTATGACGAAATGCAAATTGCAGAAAATCATATTACATTGCTTGAACTCTTCGGTGCTCGGATTTGTTCAAAATAAAAATGAGACCCTAACGGAACAGGTTCTTGCTCTTAATCAGCCCAAGGATGAAAATCTCCATGCAGAGTCATTACAAATTCAATTGCTACGTTTACTCATGGCTGTGATTAAATTAGAGTACGAAGTAGTTTTACTTAAAAATGACGAAGCTGTGAGCAAGGCAGACAGCACTACTGTTGTTAGCTCTAATTCGCCCACCAGACTTACGGGCTCCATCAATGTCAAGTACTTGCCGAACTGTTTAATAAGTCAACAGCCGATGTTTTTGGCAGCAGTATTAAGTGCTCTGCAGGTTAGTAAATGTGATCAGTTGATCTGAAACGAGTTTGGTTTCTAATAAATTTTCTTTCTCCCCAACAGGCTGATTCACTTCGTCATCTGCATCGCAATTGGACGGACTTGATTACCTCTTCTCTGAATTGCTTTAATTTCGGAAGTTTAACAAATATCGTCATAAGTGTGGTTCACCAACTTTGCGCCAACGTTGACAAAATCGCTAAATACACACTTAAGGAACAGTGCAATTTCCCTCCAGATTACGTAGTTTCGCAGTTGGAAGCAATAACGGTTCTATGTCATTACTGCCTACTGGACAATACGCAACAAACCACATTATCACATTTATTCAATCAAGTTTACCCTCAGACAAGTGTCTCAGCGCAAAGTTCCAACACTGGTCAACTGCTAAACAATATCGTGCACTCTTTCCTATCTTCGCAGAATTCAAATGACAGCCAAAATAAGAACACTCAACACATGGCAGCAAGAAATGCTGTTCTCAGTCACCTCTCACGGATTGTAGCGAGTGTTGCTACTATTTGGGATAGTGAATTGGGCCAAATTCGTCAAGTTAAGCAACAGCTGATGGAATTTCTAAGTCCGATATCTTTGCATCATGGGACGAATTTTTTAGCTGCAATCGCTGTGACATGGCAGGAAAGGGGCGAGGTCTTTAAAAGAGAACAGGAGAGAAGGAATGAAATACGAAAAATGTCTATCGGCGAGCAGTACCTGAAGAACTCTATGCCACAAGCAAGCTTAAGCCAATTGAGTCTAGTTAAACTTGTATCCAGTATACGTGTCATGCCGATGGATTCCTTCGTTCAAACTCTCCATCAAGTAGTTAAATCACCACCACCAATTCATAGACCACCAGTAGGACTCACCATAGAAGTGAGCGCATTAGAATTGTTTTATTTTTACATGAAAAATGCTGCAGCTCCGCAATTAGGTGATTCATGGAGTTCTATTTTGGTTCTGTTACGTGATGGACTTAGTTTATCACCACCCGCTCAATTTGTACTTCTCATGCTGCTCAATGAATTCGTACAACGGTGTCCTCAAATGCCATTCCAGGATAAGAAGGACATACGTGACTTGCATGATGTCACGTCAAGATTAGTTGAAGCTCTTTCAAATATAGCTGGTGCTTGTCTAGAGCAAACCACATGGCTAAGGAGAAATTTGGCTGTAAAAGAAGATATATCTCCAGTGACTCCGGATGGAAATGTCAAGGATTTAACAGGAAATCAACAATACTGTTTACAGGGACAATCAGTTCTTGCTTCGGTCCTAGCCAACTTGCTCGATGTTGCCTATGGAGCTCAGGAAAAGGATAAGGTGGTCACTATAATTACAACCCTTATGTATAATATTACGCCATACCTAAAGAATCACACAGTTCGAAACATTCCATCGTTTTACGCCTGTTCAAGTTTACTGGCCAACTTAAGTGGATACCAGGTGAATGAATCCTGTTTATGTATGGTTACATTAAAATATTTTTAACACAAACATTTTTGCAGTACACAAGAAAGGCCTGGCGAAAAGATATGTTAGACCTTCTTCTGGATCCATTCTTCTTCCAAATGGATATCTCTTGTTTACCATTTTGGAAACAAATTATGGATAGCTTAATGACATACGACAACACAACATTCAGGGAGCTTATGAGTCGCGTTTCTCTGACACAAACCGGTGGACTGAATATATTTACATCCCGGGAACAAGAGTACGAGCAAAGAGCTCTACTCCTCAAACGCTTAGCTTTTGTAATATTTTGTAGCGAATTAGATCAATATGACAAATATATGCCTGAAATTCAAGGTAAGGCTTCTATTATAAATTGCGTTTTGTATTTGGGCAAATCACGTCCACATGATATACTTTCAGAACAACTCGCCAACAGCTTACGTCTTCCAAATGTGGTGCCTTCAGTGCAAGCCGCTGTTTTTCTATGTTTCCGAGTTTTACTACTGCGAATGTCCCCGGATCATGTTACATCCTTGTGGCCGACCATAATTGCTGAAATGGTGCAAGTTTTTCTCGCTATTGAACACGAGCTCAAGTTAGACACTGAGGATGCAAGGTAGGTTTTAATTTTTCTTTTAATTTATTTCAGCTTCTTCTCCGCCTCCGCAAAAAACTTGCAACTATGGAGTTGAGATGCATCAATTGGTTAATACGCATCTCATATATTGATAAGTTTTATATGGCAGGTCGTAATATTACGACACGCTCTCACAAATTTTACGAAAACTTTGCTTTTTGCCGATCCGCCACTCACCGGTGGTGATATTATGATATCACAAATTGTACAAAATTTCTCTGTTTTTAACGGCCCGCAAATCACCGCGGTGTCGAGTGGCGTGTAGTCAAAGCACCATCAACATCATGTTCATGCATTGCATTGTGTGTTTTCTTGGCTTCTTTTACCTCTTCCCGAGAAAACCGGGTTCATCAAGTTTGAGAGAAATTTGATTTGTATTGCATTGCAGTAGAATAGAGGGAGAATATTAAGATGAGCGGATAAGAATTGGTGGGCGACAGGCAGTCTTGTCACAGTCACTCACATTCAGAGCAATATTCTCTCAGTGTCAAATCTTCGCTTCTTCCCGTCTGTTACCCCCGACGGTTTTAACAATAAAACATATATCTTGTGCATTTCTAGAGTCCATATAGAGCTCCTTGTTAAGTTATATGTTCTTTGCTCTAATCTCTGTAATATTCTCATTATTTGGCATCTGAAATATTAAGCTCAGGGTTTTTTACCCTAGATGAAATCTATAGGGTATACTAAGTTTGTCATTCCGTTTGTAACGCACAGAAATAATGATGGTAGAGCAAAATGGGTTGGACACCCACGCATAATAAGTTATTTTGATTTTTGCATGACCATTCGTCCGTCTGTCTGTCGGTCTGTCTGTGCACACGATAACTCCAGAACGCGTGAATCTAGAGAGCTGAAATTTTGTACAAAGGCTTTAAAAAAAAAGTAAAATTAAGTTCGAAAATGAGACAAATCGGGCAACTCCTTCATGGGGTCGCCCTACAAAAATTTCGTTTTCCACTATATATTTGGGCACTGCCTGAGAACGCGTCGACTTAGAGAGCTGAAATTTGGTACATGGTTTTTCATAGTAATAGCAAATAAAATTTCAGAAATGGACTAAATTGGGCAACCCCTTGGTCTGCCAGCTTGATTCACTCAAACATTAGAACCTTCCTGTCCCTTGATCAACTGCAGTAGTTTCTGGTGAGGTTATATACAGGTTTTTTAATTAAACTTCAATCTCACCCAATTGACCCTGTTTCTCAATACCATAATTTTTATTAATATCTGAGTTTATTATCTTGCATAAGCAAAATATTGTATTCCACTTCTATAAATTTATTCCGTTTAGTCAAATACGCAACATTGATGTACCGTGGGCAGTAAATTCTGGTAATGGCCTGTCATCGCAAAATAACTTAGTCCACTGGAGAAATGTTCAATTGGAAACAGCCAAGCTCTTAGAGCTGGGATGTGTTCTGCCAGCTACTAATTTACCCCATTTCCAAATGTATCGATGGGCTTTCGTCGGAACCGAGTTCGATAACTCTGAGGAGATTCTAACAAATGGACATTTGGATGATATGAGCTTTTTTCCTGGAACAGGATTAGGATATGTACCGCACGTAAGAAGAATTGCCAGACTCATGGACATGAAATATGCAGTACATTCGCCGGTAAGGCAATCTATAAATTTTTCGACTAAAACGTTGATTTTTTTTCTTTTTTTTTCTTTCAGAAAACTGAGCTTAAGAGAGGAAATCACTTGGTCCTTACTTGTCAGCAAGTAACCAGCTTACAAGACTTGTATGGATTTTTTTCAACTTTAAGTGTTACATGGCCGACACCGCATAATTTTGCTGATCGAGAAAAAGACGTAGCAGGATGTTTGGCCGAGATCGAAAATGTGCTTTCAATGGATTTCTTGGAAAAAATGCAGGCGAATACAACGCCGAGATGAAAAGCAGTTATCGCAGCAAACATAAAGACATCCGCTCCTTACTATGTGTGATTATTTCCAACACCAAGTTTAATTGGCTTACCAGTTTCAATCTTCCTATATATTTAGCTAGCTTAATACTAGACCTTTTGTATGTTTGAATGTTTTTAATCTTTACCGGATGACGCTTTTTCGTTCTCGCCCTTTGCTCTCAGGCTCAGCGATATAGGTAGGCACACGTCCGCTCTGTCTCAAAAGGACGCTGTATATATGTATACGTGTAAAACTTTTTATGTAAAACTGCGAATTTAAAATTGTATATCGCCGTGTTATTGTTATAAAAACAAACCATTTTAGATTTATTCTAAATTAACTAATAAAACATATTTTATTAAAAAAAAAAATTGCAGTGTAATCCTATCCTGTTCCATTCTCTCGACGCATATGCCAGATTGTAGGCTTGAAGAAGACCTGCAGTTGTGTGCCGAACATCCCCTACCTCTCTGCACTGATGGTGATTGGTCCACTGCTGCCAAGGTAGTTGAAATGGTGAAATGGTCAATTTCAACCTTCTCGGCTTTTAAAGCCCGGGTTCAGACGGTATTCTGTCTGCCCTTCTGACTCCATTTTCAGGGCATGTATCGCTTTTGGATATGTCCCTGAGGTGTGGAGGAAGGTGAGGGTTGCCTTCGTTCCGAAGCCTGGTAAGGCTTCTTATATGGACCCGAAGAGTTTTCGAACCACATATATGAAGGGAGTAGCCCTAAAGACTTTTCCCTTAAACACCTTACAGCACGCTTACCGGAGGGGCAGATCTACGGCGACGGCTCTCCATTCAATGGTTACTTTCATTGAGCGAGGACCGGATCGTGGACTGTTTACCTTGGGAGCCTTTCTGGACATCGAGGAGGCTTTTGACAGGGCCACCCCCGAGTCGCTATATGAGGCAGCTCGTCGACATGGTGTTGACCGTACTGAAGTGCAATGGATCGACCAAATGTTGAGACGAGGATACTTACTGTGGAGGTGGGCGGCCGAACCTCTCTCAGTGTGCTGGTGGAGGGAGGCTGCGCGCAAGGTGGCGTGCTTTCGCAGTACTCTGGTGTATGTTGGTTGACTCACTCATCACGGTGCTGAAAAACGTGGGATTCTCATGTGAAGCGTATGCGGATGACATCCCTCTGCTCATTTCCAGGCACAGCATGACTGCTATGTAACGTGGCCGCAATATTGTTGAGGACTGGTGCACCCGTCATGATATGACAGTGAACCCAATAAAGACCAGCTTGGTGCACTTCTCCAGAAGACGTAAGCTTGAGTACTTTGTTCTTCCAACGCTTTTTGGACACACTGCAACTCTCTCCTCATGTCAAGCACCTTGGAGTCTTCCTCGACTCGAAGCTGACATGGTGATTGCACGCAGAGAAAAAAGTTAATGCAGCTACGAGGGTCTTCGCTCTCAGTGCAGGAGAACCTTTGGCTGCACACAGGGCATGAGACCGAGGTTCGTGCAACTGGATGTACACTTCGTTTATTAGACCCATGCTTACATATGCCTCCTGCGTATGGCAGATAAGTCCTCTTTTGCTAATATATTTTTTTTTAAATCATCTAGAAATTTTACTTTGGTGCGACCCCATCGAATTATTTCTAAAGATCGGTCGAACTGTACTTTTCGTTTCTTAAAATGCATATATTCTTTCGAAATTTTGTTTTAAAATTTTCACAATCATTACATCGATCAACTTTTGATATATGTAGTTGCCTTGGCCAAAATTGCGGTTTAATCTGTGTCAAACCATCGCACGCTGTCCTTGAGGTACTTTGTGATATTTTGGACCATTATCCGATAAGAGCTGGTTCCAATCCGTCCAAAGCTGTGTATTTTCTCTCTCGAGTCAACTTTAATCGCCAAAATACCTCAAATCATCTAACACTAATTCTTGATAGGTGGCCGCGTTTATTTGAAGCACTAAGCGATTTAATTTCAGTTATTTCAACCCACATCGTCACAGAAACTGGAATCTGCTCCCGATAAACACGCTAATGATATAATTGATCGAAGAACGATCACTCAACCAAACACGGTCGTTTTGTTTGTATACGAATTGCTGAGCTGCGAAAATGTGCTCGTCAGTGAAAACAATATTTTTTAGTAACTAACTGTTAAGAACGAGCGCCCATTGTTTAATTTTCTTCGCTCTAACGATTCTAACTTTATTTTAAGATTGGTATGCTCATGCACATTTATATCGACCTTCAGGTTGTTTTTCGACATTAATGTTTCCAAACGTTTCTTCATTTGCACCGTTTGTTCGCTGTCATACACCGTCCATAAGTAAGTATTTAAGTCCTGGATTTATCCAGTTCTCTTCCAATTACAGGAGTGATTCGGAACTATGCCCGCAAATCAACAGGTTAAAATATTGACTATCTGCGTACTCTAAATCTTCTTATAATGAGAGTTATTAAGTTCCTCTGACTTGGAGACAACAGGAAAACTCCAGGGACTCTGCTTCGTCATTCATTCATCTATCACTTCAAGATCCGAGACAGTTCAGCGTCAAACATAAGATTCTTTATTTTATTTATTTTTTTTATTTATAGCAAGCAACATAGGCTGTTATAGGCGCATCATCTATAAAAATACCGTTACTCGAGTAATACATAGAAATGGATGAGTGAGACAAAAAAATAAATATATGTACTAAGATTAAACTAACTAGGTAATTATTATTAAAATTCTAACTATGCTGACGAAATGCATGCCGCTCGAAATCCATCTCTGCTCTCCAAAAAGATTATATCGCGAAAAAAGAGGACTTGGAGAAGTGAGAAATGTGGTTAAAAAGGGAAGAAGTGGTTGCAGAAAATCAATTAGTTAAGGAGGCTGACCCAATTGGAAAACCCTATAAAGAAAAAGCAGGTTCCCGCATTTCAAATACGGCTCTAGGGAACAGCCCAGCTATGAGAGACGGTAATAGAAAACATGATCATATCTGCGTAGTATGTAAATAAACCTAATATAGTGGAAACATCTGGTAAATAATCAGGAATGATAACACGTAAAAAAGCTATAATTCGTCTTAGACCAATTCTTATACTACCAGGTGTCGGCAACCTTTCTGGAGTTAAGAGCCATTTTTTTCCCGATGTGATAAATTATTTTTTTAAAGATAAATACATACATCGATAATATGTATTAGAAAAAAAAATATAGCCATTATCTGCTGTGAAACATGTCTTTATTGTGAAATCAAAACATTCCATTTTGCGTAGTAACAGAACATATAAGTCAACATATTAAAGAAAATGGAAGCACATTTTTATAACTTAAAAAACAATAAAACCTAATAGTAAAAGCCTAATTTCAGTAGGTTATATAGCTTTGCTTAAAATAAAAATTAAATGTAAAAAATAATATAAACGCAAATATGTAATATAAGTGAGATTTTTGGGATTGAGTACAGGCACAAAGTTGTTCCAAATTTGGTGAATATCCAGAGGTTTTTAATATCATGCAACTTTCGAACTTCTTAATTTGTTTTTAATAATCTTCATATTTGAAAATAATTGTTCACAGTAGTAAGTAGATCCGAAAATTGGCAAGATACCAAATGCATATGCTTTCACTTGATCAAAAAAATCAAGAAGACAGTTCCATGTTTCAAATATAATTTCTTCCTCCTCCTTCCTACATTTTGAAAGATCCGTCCAGTCCACTCGTGTCTTACAGCCAATTTTCCTTTCTCTCTAGCTAAATTTTCCTAGTTCTGACTGCAAATTTATGAACTTTTCTGTCTATAGATTTTTGTTTTTCAAATCTAACAACTGTAACTCAAACTGAGCTCTATCAATAGTTGCGAATTGTGTAAAATTCAACTCGCACACCTTCGCCACTAGTGGCTTTGTTAAAAATGATAGAGTAGGTTTTCAGATCTAAAATCTTTTAAATCAGTGTTAAAAGACTCTTGCAAGACTTTTACAATGGTTGTGACAAAAAAAGCGTTTTAATATTACAACCTGAATTGTTTCTTTAATCTCTTAAAGTTTCAAAATGTAGTAACTGTCCATTCTTTATGTCTTAAACAAGTAATGTTAATTAATGTACAAACGAAAGTATCGCTTCTAAAAGAGTGTGTGCAATATTGCCTCTCCCTTGTAGATTTTTATTCAATGTATTTAAATGTGATGTCATATCAACGGAAAAATAAAAATCTTCGTTTTTGAAGTAGAAATGTCAAAATATGATCAAGGCACGAAGCGATACGTCTCAGTACTGAGCCTCTGGACAACCAACGCACTTTGTTATGCAAATAGTGGTTATAATAATATTACGGCTCTAGATTGCCTCAATAAATTTAAGTCATTATTGGCAACATACCGCAGGAATGTAGCGCGCAAAAAATCGACCTGAGAGTCAGCGATAACGTGGGAATACTTTGTAGAAATGGTAAGTATATTTGGATGTCGCGAAAATATAAATATTCCACCTGATAACCTAGCAGACACAGCTACTTCACTCAATTTAAGTGATGCAAGTGAAATCGGCAGCAGTTCCAATTATAAAATTATTAAAAAAAAAAAAAAGGTTTGCTTAACTCT
Source organism: Dioctria linearis (assembly GCA_963930735.1). Lineage (NCBI taxonomy): Eukaryota > Metazoa > Arthropoda > Insecta > Diptera > Asilidae > Dioctria > Dioctria linearis. The sequence continues at coordinate 350,240,128 of OZ005740.1, read as the reverse complement.
GAATTCACTGAACCTCTTTTATATTTATATATTTTTAATACTTTATTTTATTTTTATTTTTAGATTTTACTTTACTTTGTTAATTTGTATTTGGATCTTTATGTTATGTGCAATTGGTCAGTGTGTTATTTTGGTTTTAATCTTATATGTTACTCTTTTTTACTCATCATACTTTTGTTGATTTGTTCTATTTTAGTTTTGTTTATCTTATGTTATCTTATTTCATTCTAATTTATCTTGTATTTTGCATTACATCAACCTTAATTTAAGTCCTATAACTTTATCACTCGTTATTATTACTACAATCTAGATAGTTTTCTACTGCAATGAGTTTGTTCGTTGCATTTTTGTTATTATTCTAAACCTTGTATTCACTCGACTTATTATCAATATCTATTGTATACTCGATTTTATCCTAACGTTATAACGTAGCGTAAGCTGAGGTTCTTTAATAAATGCTTTTCTATTCTATTCTATTCTATTCTATTCTATTCTATTCTATTCTATAAAAGAAAGCAAAATGTGCTATATGAAGAACGAAATGAAACTTTTAAAAGAAATTTTGAAACATTTAAAAGGAAAATAGAATTTCAAGATTCCACAAAATAATCTGTGTCCTTTGATTAATTAGTGTTAGTATGTTAAAAACAAGTTTTTGAAAATAGTTTGCTTTATTTTTTAAAAAAGTTCTTGAATTAAATTATTTATTTTGAAATAACTCTTCACAAAGGCGTTTCCTTTTATGGTCCGCCCTTTGGTTTAAGACTTCCTGCACGTCAATATTTCCCACCGATGACAATGAACAGATATCTATCTATCTTTCAACCTAAAATGAGCCGGTAATAAAACTGTTTTATTTTAAATTACATTATCTTAATACCGTTCCCATATACATGTTTAGTTTGGGAATTTTCCTTCTTTCCGGTAGCATTTCTAAAATTATTTTACGTCTTTGGCGCCTTCGACGCAAAAGCTCATCGTCGCTCTCATCACTACCTGCGACTTCCACGATTAAATTTTTAACAAAAATATCCATTACACGCTCTTCGATTGAAATGTCAATACTTATAAAAATCGTTGCTGATAAAAGAAATACGCCTGTCGTGATCCACCCTTTTTTTTAAGAGTGAAACAAAACCTAAGATTTGACCCGTTTTACTTTGTGCTCCATTTGTAGCAATAGAAACCAATTCATTTAGGTCGATTTCATTTGTTGTTAAGTATTCCAAAATAGCAGTACATACATCTTCTCCACGAGTTTGACCCTTAAGGGGTAGTAGTGCTAATAATTCTTCACGAAGATATATGCCGAATAAATATCGCGCTACTAGTGTAACTTTCGCTACATCTTTTATATCACACGCAATAGAAAATGCAGACGATACTTTCAAATCTTCAATTTGTTGACTTGTTGTGTATTACACCAAGAAGGGGTTGCCCGATTTAGTCCATTTTTGAAATTGCATTTGCTATTACTATGAAAACACTATGTATTCAGCTCTCTCCGCGAACGCGTTCTCAGGCAGTGTCCAAATATATAGTGAAAAATGAATTTCTTGGATGGCAACCCCACGAAGGAGCTGGTCGATTTGTCTCATTTTCGAACTTAATTTTACTTACTCTGTAGGTATTCGCGCTCTCGAGTTATCGTGCGTACCGGCAGACTGACTCATGGAGATGCAAAAATCAAAATAACTTTTAATATTTTGCTCTACCATCATTATTTCTGTGCGTTACAAACGGAATGACAAACTTAGTATACCCTATGATTTCATCTAGGGTATAAAAATGGAATGGGCAAGAGGCCGGAAAGAGAACAAAGAAGTATGGGTGTTAGCTGTCAGGGAGTGAAGTGGTACGAAGTGAAGACGTGAAATTAAAAAGTAAATTCCCGCCTACATGGGGCTTACTACGTAGTTAGCATCGAATAATAATTTAATCATAAGTCAAGGATTTGATTTTTACACACTATAATGCTTTGATTTCAACACGCCACATTCTTTAGACAGAATTTTCATATACCTACTTACATATTTACCGTTTTTGGGCAGCCGATCTAAATTCAGTCAAGGCATGTCAAGGCTTTGATCTATACATGCCACCATACAGGGCACAATATCCATTATATAATTATCGTTTTTTTACAACCGATTGACATCCAGTTAAGGCTTTGATCTGCATGCCTGTGGCATAGTTACATCATTTTGTTGCTCAAGAGATATCCAGTAACTGGTCCGACCAGCATCGAGTTCGCAACGCTTATGGTGAAAATCCAATGAACGCGGGAGGCGGCGCGCCGCTTTCATAGTCCAATAGAATATACGCGCTTAAAGTTCGTGCTGGCCAAATGGCTGCCGCGATTGTCGGATTCGAAGCGAAAGTAGACTAGTTTGCCTTAAGCACAGTATATTCTCCTTAAGAATAACAGTTTAAATTTTTCTTGTGAGTCCTGAGTCGCCCTAACGAACGGGTTACAGATTATTTGCTATATCATTTCTCATAACAGAGCGCGTGCAACACATGGCTTGTGAAGTATTCCCTTCAGAACTTGTGTATTGTTATGGTCGTAGCAATGTAGCATACTGCATGTAGCAGTACGCTACACTGATGTATGCGCGGGCTGCTTTCGATATGGTCGGAGTGTCGAGACGCGCCGAACGCACCCGAATCGAGAGGAAGAAGAAGAGTTTTGCTGGGACTTGGAAAAAATCAAGGGAGCCAAAAAAATCTCGGCTAATAGAAAATCAACGGGAGAGAAAAAATTCCTCCAATAAGAGTGCAATCAATAATTAAAGTGAAATAACGTGAAGAAAATCAGTTGTGAAATAAATTTCGCCAATAGGAAGCAAAATTAAGCCCGGCTGCCCAGCACGGCGACTTAGCATCAGAGGATTACTGGAGAAAGGAGATAAGTATATGTCTCCTCCAAATACTAAAGAAAACTTCCAAAAACCGTCTAGTACAAGTAAGTGATTCAGTTTTTACTTGATCGATTTCGCTTTAAAAAAAAGAAGAAAAAAAGAAGAAAAAAACGAAAACGGAGAAGCACACATCCCTGAAGTCCCGGCGAGGGCCCACTTCTGTGGGATGACTATATTTATGCATTATATGCAGCGAATCCATCTACAACGTCAGGCTGAGACCACGCAACGGCGTGGGAGCAACATAACTAAGTGCATTAGTAAACCACTCACCTACAGTACCTGAACGAGCACATGTGGGACAATTCACTTACCTAGGAGGCGTTCATAGATACCTACGACATTTAGCTGAGCACCCAAATTACGCACAGCAATCGCAATTATCTACAAGGAGGCGTTTACCTGTCTGAGCACCCAGTGGGAGACATGTGATTACGTGGAGTCAGCATAATCAAATCCACTTACTTGCCAGCAGTGCTCAGCTGACAGTTCATACGCTCATGACCGGATTTGTGACTTAAGATACATTTAGAATTCTACCGACCAGATGAAGTATATTTACAGATCTAGATACCAATATAGTGTCTTTATTTGCATATCTATTTAGACATCAACCTTATTCGTTAAATGACCTATATTTTTTTAACTGACATATATACATTAAGTAACTAAGGTATTTTATATATCATATGATGATAGCCTATATCCCAGTCAGATGCAAGCGCTAGCGCTTCTTGAGATGAATTGGTTGTAAAGTCAGTAACTTACGTACCTGAAATGCTTCGTTAGCGGCTTGTGAAAGTGCCATAAGCATTAGGAAATTTAGTAAAAACATACCCACATGTAGTCTTTACTGATAGGCTACATTAATTTTGTTAAACTCGTCAGGCATAGATGCGTCAGTAGTTTACCAAAAGTGGAAAGAGAATTGAGGCACAGACTAGCAGTGCTGTAAGAGTGCAACCCAAAGGGATCTCGGACGTGGTCATTTATTTCGTCTATTATTTTTCTTCTAATTTCAGTATAGCTGGAGCCGACGCTTCAGGTGGCCTGCTGGAGACATGAACATTCCAACTATCAAAGGAGTAAGTAAAGATTTTGTGAAATGCGGCTTAATAACTATTTCTTCGGGTTGCCTCGGCGACGCTGGCATAGTAGCCTAGTAGTATATAAACGTTTAAGTAAAATCTGTTATATCCACTTTAACATGTAGAACATGTTAGGACAATTAAAAGTAAGATACCAGAATCAGAATACTACGGGGGTGAAATTAAGCAAAAAAAAAAAAAATAAAATAAAGAAACCAAATCACTTGTAATTTTGAAATAATACAGTTTCGTTTATAACGTAATGGAACGGTAAAGTTTTAATTTTTTCCTTCACTCTCCTGGAACCCTCTTGATATAGGAGTTGAAAAGGTCCGCTCCGCTGTTCTCGTTTCAGGTCAGTACAGGGACACTGAAATTAAATTGCTGCCCTGTGTCGTATGGGTGGATGGGGCAAAGCAGCCGAAGGTACGTCACCTGTGCCTTCAAGGAAGTATGGGTAAGTAGTGTGAAGGTCCGTTCTCGACCGGATGTGTGCGACGGCTTTTGGTTAGGCACGATTTTTTTTTGTATATGGTAGGTAGCAGCGGCAGGTTTTCGTGGAACCTCCTCACACTCTCCGCCAATAGCCGAGGTGATCTAGCACCTGCATGTCAACGCTGTCTACCGAGTGATCTGTCAGCTCATGCTGGCAGTCTGGACTTCACGTCCAAACCAATCGCTCTGCATAGTTCCATAACAGTATTGGGGTTTTGTTTGTTTTCGCTTTCCCTCCAAGGCACGATTTATTTTTTGTATATGTATTTCTTCATAACCCACTCCACACTCTCCGCCATTAGTCGAGGAGTGCTAGCGCGCCTGCCTGCACCGACAGTCACCACCAGCTTCGGGGCTGATAGATAGGACTTCACGTCCATCACCTCCATCTCTCATGCGCGAACGTCGATAGAAAAAACCTTCAAACAACTTCCACCGTTTCTCCCCACAGTAATTGTTGAATTTTTTGATTTTTGTTTCCAACCGCGACTTGATTATTCCCATTAATTTAGAAGCTACATACATACCATCCTCTCCGATGCAGGGGATTTACATTAATTAATTTGAGTAATTATCATGGCCACTTAGATACTTTAATACCTCATTCACTCAAATTGACTTTTTATTCTAGACATTTTTGTTTTGCATTACTTAAATCTAGTACTCTTGCACGAGTAAAGCTACTCTAATTATCTCCCAGAAAGTCATTCGTGCGTGAGCTCATCGTATGAACATGGGAACAGCAATTAATATCAGCTGAACGCGTTTTTCATATCCATCGTCAAATGGTCGAACTTATCGGGGATGCAGTTTGTTTTGATTCTGAGCTGTAAAATTGCGAGTCACGCGTATAGCACAACAAATTTTCAGCTGCTATTTCCCTGTAGAAAGATTGATTATAGCTTTCACAACACAACAGCTGAGAGCTTATACTGTTGGGCGTATACCCAACTCATACACTGATGCACTTAAAAGAAAATCTGGGGACAGCGGAAGCTTCATTGGTCTAGCTAGTCCACTCCAGTCAGCCATCGTCAGCAGTAGCTAGTATATAGTTTCAATCTCGTCTTCACAACTTGTACTGCATTGAGTCAAGAGTTATTAAGACTACAATTATTGGATTGGAAGATTTTCTTTAACGTTGCGCAATAATTCTTAATCGGACGGAAATTGTTCAATAGTGTGACTAGTGATCGTTCATAAAGAGTTTAATTAAATCTAGAAATGGTTACAGTGAATAAATTCTTTTGCTTTCGCCTTCATACGGCTGGAGTGGTCCTGGGATGGGTTGGTGGTGCATTATCCCTGCTAAATATTGTAACTTACTCGATTCTCCTGGCTCGTATTGACGATATCATCAAGTACATTGCAGATAAGGATGCAACAATTCCAGATGAGGACGTCAGGACAGGTATGTAGCGTTCAAGACCATTGCTGTACTGTACCTTATAAGCCTTACCCTTTTGTTTTCATTTTAGTGGCCATTGGATTCATGTGCATTTATCTTACAATCAACCTTATCGATTGTTTTGCTTCAATACTTCTTATTATCGGGACAATTAGGGTAAGTTGGATAACTAAGCATGCAAGTAGAAATGGATGAGTCTAAATATCGAAAGTAATTATCAGCTAAATTCGAATATTTGTTATTGTTTAACCTGACTCATCTCTGCTTATCATAGCTTGAATACTTTTTCTTTATCAATGGCAGTGAGATAAGACTCAATTGGTCTGAATTTTTACTGTTACTTTATTTTGTTGTTGCTTTGTCTCTATAATTTAAGTTTTGGGTTTTCAAGTTATTTGCATCACAATTTGCTAGACAAATATTTGGATGGATAATAATTTAGTCTTTACCTAAGCAACGAAATATTTAGTAAAAACCTAAAAATTCTATAGATAGGTTCGGCTTCAAATAAATTCTTCAAAAGCTTCTAAGCATTACTCGATTACGAAGGTTTTTTGCTAGTTTAACACGGTCACCAATGCCAAGTTACTCATTCTAGAACGATATAGACATAAACATAACCGTATTTTCCTAAAGTTTCATATTGCTTGCTATCACTTTCTGAGAAGCCAGAACTCAGCATAAGTATAACAGCTGAAAATATTCTTGTCTCTTCATTAGTAACCTGGAGGAGATTTCCGAAGAAAATTTTTTCACTATAGAAAATATCTCGTAAGCTACATCTGACCGTGTGAATGTACATATGTAAATCTATATAGTATAGAAAATAATGGCGAGTTCGTCTCCCCAACACATACATTTATCAAGTTTTATTTAATTAATTTAAAGTATATACACAAGAAATCAATCTTTTGTTATCTACCCTACCTCAACTACAACAGATTAGTGATTACGATTAACTTATGAAAAGTACATTTATTTTTAATATTTTGCGTTTTAACTTGGCATAGTCTGCCATGAATTATTCCAGAAGTAAATTAACGGATAAAACTTGCATTGGAAATTTGAGAGAAAACGTAGTTTTTTCCAAATAAATCAGTAATGGGGTATGCTAAAAGAAGGTATAGAGAAAAACTCCCTGTTTTTGTATCAAAATTTTTTTCGCATACATCAATGAAACTTACGAACGTTTCATGGCTGAATATATAAGTTATTATTATGAGGGCAATGTAATAAGAATGGTGTAATTGGGTGTATGAAAAGAATGCGATACTGAGATTCTCTGGAATTTGTCCATTTCATTCATCTTCAGCACAAGTGGAAATCGGTTAAACTGAAATCGTGGGGACTAGCAAAAGGTTTCCGTGGTATCCGAATTTCGTATCAGGGTTGCCACTGGTCCAATTGGACCAAAATTGGCCCATTTTTTCCTCCTTGGTCCTACGGTCCTTTTTATCTTATAGAAGACCTTTTTCGTTTTACCTATAAAAGAAAAAAAAAAATTTCGTTCTTTTCTTTCTGCAAGTCTGCATCCCTCCAAATCATCTCTTTTTGGACTGCTTCTATTTAAGAAAGACTTTTTATACTTTAATACATTAAAAGAAATATCGATGTACAATTGGAATATTAAAAAAAAAGCAAGGCTTACTGTTTTAGTTATTTTTGTTATAAGAAAGCGTCAGTTATTTTGTGAATATTGGCAAAGACTTACTTAATTACAACTTAAGAATAAAGAATTAAAATCAACTAGCCATACTTAAATTTTTTGATTCCCATTTATACACTTTAGACCTTTTGAATCCGAAATGGTCCCCTTTGTATATTTTGAGTTGCAACAATATAGCCGTTGTCTTATAAATATACGCAAAAACAAATTCGTATACATTTTCACATTTATTGTTTAAAATAAAAATTATGCATGTTAATAAAATTTATTTGAGTGAAAAAAAGTCGGTAATTTTCTTCTGCACAGTTTTGGAAACTATCAGTATGTTTACATGAATACTTGATTACTTGAGTTGAAATACACTGCACATCAAGTAGGAATTTTGGTGAAATTAATTCCAATTACTTGACTTGAAATTTACTTGAAGTGGCATTTTACCTCTCCATTAGGCTCAATACATACCTACATATATATGGCTTTTTAGATTAATATTTTCAGAAAAGTGCTAAAAATAACAACCTGAATTAGTAGGGTTTTTGGTTGAATTAATTCCAATTACTTGACTTGAAATTTTCTTGAAATTTACTTGTAGTGACACTTTACCTTTGACAACTTTGCATTAAGTTCAATATATATTTGCGGATTTTTAGATAAATATCTTTTTTTTTCAGAAAAGTGCTAAAAATCACAGCCTGAATTACCAACAATCTTCTTCTTGTTCCTCTTTGTCGATTTCATATCTCGCACAAATGAAAAATTTTCAAGTACTGAAGTTGCGTTTACATGAATTTTTCAAGTAAATCGAACAAAATTTTGTGATTTACTTGACTCAAGTATACTTGAAGTCAATGCGCGTTTACATGATATTTTGATTTCTCGATCTCTACTTGAAGTATACTTCAAGTATTCATGTAAACGTACTGAATGTTGTGATTTACTTGACTCAAGTAGACTTGAAGTCACTGCAAGTTTACATAATATTTCGATTACTTGATCTCTACTTGAAGTATTCTTCAAATAATAAATAATAAAAGCACTGTATGTTTGCTTTCCTGTAAATTTTTATACGTTACACTGCCGTCTTCATGTGTTTCCACAAATTTACGAAGTTGCTTTAGTGATTTTCAAATTTCTGTAAAACTGGGCATAAGCATTTTATCCGCTTTTTCTTCATCCATATCTAAATTTGACGTTGTTGTTCTAATTATTTCCACAATGGAGCAGTCTCAATATGGTCGTCCAGGTTCAAATAATCTTCGAGCGTAATATCCGTGCCTAAATTCAGAGTTGTAGATACACGTACATATATTGTGCAATTCAACATCTTCTGAACAAGGAACCTGTGGTGGGGGAGGTATTATCAAAGAAAATTCAGCATGCTTGAAACAATTTTTAATTGTTGTGGATATTACACTTCGCCAGGTTGATTGCAGTAGATGGAAGGAATCTAAAATTGTTACTACCTTAATATCTTCCTTAGACTCAACACTCGTCAACAGAAACTTTCTGCAGAAGATTTCCAGTTTCTTAATGATACCCTGATCACATGGTTGTTGTGTTTGGTGGTAGAAAAATCACTTTTATTGTTTTAATTTTGGATGGGCTGGACAATTGTCAATAATTAAAGCTGCCTTCTTATTTTCTGTGAAAACTCGTACATCCAGATTCAATATCCACTGCGGAAAACTGTCTGCGGTAATCCATGCTTTCTTTATTAGCAGTGTAGTCTACAGGAAGTTTCTTTACATTTTTAAAGCATTGTGGGCTTAAAAATTTTCCAATGACAAAAAGAGGTAGCTTGTCAGAACCATCAGAATTACATCCAACAAGTACAGTAATACGCTCTTTAGATTTTTTATCTCCGGTTCATACTTCTCCTTTCAATGCTAAAGTCTTTCCTGGAAGGCAGCGATAAAAAAACCAGTTTCATTTGCATTATAGATGTCTTTTGCTTCAAACTCCTTCAACAATCCAAGTAATATTTCAGACAGCCAAACTGCACCACTTCAGACAAGTAATTTGGAACCACAAAAGTCTTTCGTTATACATTCATATATATATGATAGTTACAGGTTGGCCATTATCGTCAAATATTCGCGTGATTTGTTGGTTTTTGTTGGTTGATACTTAATTCGGGCAAAAGCGCTCAAACAAAACTATGGTACCCCCGATTCTACATAAAAGATAAGAGCTCTTATCCTATTAACTATGTGTCAAAGCCCATTAGCGGACATTGGTATTCCACGTAATTAAGAGATGTCAGACGTCAGCTGATATTTTAACTTTTGTAGAGATTTGGTATTCTAGCAAACGAAAATATCTGTCAAATATCTCTTAACATAACAGCTCCTTGCCAACGCGACGTACGCTTAAATCTCTTATCGTGATAGTTGCAGAAATTTTTTTATTTAAAATACCGAAATGTTGGATAAAAATGCTGTAAAATAATAATTCAATTATCATTACGTGCTGTGAATTTATCATACAATTATTATTTATATATATCGATAATTGTAATGATTAAAGACGCACACAATTATAGCTACGTGTGGGTTGGTCATATTGCTATCATCGCCTCACTAAAAGCGTTACTTCTTCTTCCTTCTTGAAAAGTAAACGTCTTTAATAGGTGGGCTGACTGAAAGGTACTCCGAACCCTCTTAATCTCTTAAAGTTAATATTTCTCCACAAAAATTTATGTAGAATACTAATTCTGCTAAAATATTTTACTTGCTAAATTTAAGAGGTTAAGAGATCTCGTAGGGGGCTAGTTTGCTTATTATGTCCTTAAAATCTTGATCTAAAAAAAATAACTCTTACAGATAATAGCATAGTGTACAGTAAAAATATCTTACTACTTTTAATGTAGGCTATTTAGTTGCTTACTTAGTCCAGGATTTTTAGGATATCACTTCGGAAAAAGTCCAACCAACTAAAAGTTGGTATATAATTACCTTTCAGCTCTCCAAATAAGGTGTGAAAAGTCTCCGAAATTCGGTTGATCGCATAACGTGTGACAGCCCAAAAACGGTTAAGTTTCCAACTTTTGAAATTTTGAAAATGAGTAGTTATAGCAGTAACATCCGGTTAAAAAAACTATGTTAATCTTAATCAGATATCAGAGAAGACAGACAAACAATCGCAATCTGCTCCTGCTCTCTAAAATCCCACTTTCTACCATTTTGTCACATTCACATCTTCATTCCTTGAAATGACTGAATTTTAAATTAAGTTATTATGGAGACAGTTTGTCTCGTATTAGCAAAATCGATTCTTCTCCCAATTTCTGTGCAATTTTCTGTTTTCGGAAATGTTGTCGATGGTATGGTATTGTTAGCGCATACAAATTATGAGGAAAAATTTTCGAAAAAGTTTTTAAGGAAAACTAGTAATGCTATTAAAAATCGTACACTACCTGGGGAGTGGGTAATAAGTGATTTTTTATTTGGGCACCATGTGACTGTCTTTTTTGCATATCACGACACTCAGAAAACAAGGCAATATAATTCTTGAATCATTTATAATTAATTTGTACATCTATAAGGAAATGTTAACAGCAATAGTTAAAAAGAATAAAAAAAAAACAAGGTATCTCTTCAAGATGCTCACTAAAGCTGCATGGAATATGAAGCCTTTTCACAATATCATTAAAACAAAAATGGGGCATTAAAGGGTGGAATAAAAAAAATTGCGTATAGTTCAGGCTGACCGATTCATGAAATATGAAAGAAATGTCTTTAATCCCTCCTAGCTCCCAAATTGTTCGTTTTGCACACAAAATGCTTTAAATAAATTTTTTCTTTTTTTTTCAGGAAAATCACTTGTTTATTGTACCTTGGCTCCTCAACTGTGGTCTCTCCCTTGCTTTTAACATCGGTAACTCCGTGATAACCGTTGTTATTCTTATTATGAACAGTGTGAATTTTACATCGGTTCTTGTTGTTGCTGTTGTAGCAATGATTTTAATTGGTAAGATAAATATTATTTGCACGTACATATTTTGCCTTACTAATTTTGACCCCGCACACAGGTATTCAATGGGCAGCGTGGTTAGCCATGCATTCACTCTTTAAGCTCATTAGGATGTCTACAGAACAACAGCCCCTCATTCCAGATAAAGGAGCTTCAGGACTTCCTTCTTACACGCGTATATAAATTTTGTTTTATTTCAAGTAGTGAAAAAAATGAGTTTCAGAAATTTAGCATTAAAATGAACTGAAAAAAAAATATAACTGTACTTTCTGTTTTATCCGTGTCTATTGTGACAGGATGTCTCTTTATTTTGTTGTATATATGTGTACATGGGGACAATATAATAGTTCTCATTTATTTAGAGATTTGCATTTAATTTGAGCAGAAATGACAATGTTATTAAATTTCGATCAAGTGAACTTTCCATACATTAGCATTTAAATAAGAAAACTATGAAATTTTACTAATGGCGACATCGACAACAAAATAAAGAAATCTTCTCACAACTACTCTGTATACATATTGGTGAACATAAGCACAGAATAAATATGTTTAAGTGTACATACTGTAGTTTAAATCTAATACATGCCGATGGTGTTTATTTTTAACCGGCATTGTCTGCTTATACGGGATTAATTTTCTTCATTCACAATTTTAATCAGACCCAATAACTGAGTGAATTATAGCTTCATATTTGTATATGAGAACAAGCAAACATAATATATCTAGATAACCAGCTCTTAAGAAAGAATGCAATATATGAAAGGCTTTCCCTTTCAACACAGAAGGACAATGACAATGTCTACAATCAATTGTAAATGACTTTGGTAACGAGCGCGGTGTTGTAACAGCTGCAATAAATAAACAGCAAGCTTTATTTATACTCATTATGACTGCTGTAATCTGAACAGTTTTCGAAACATAGAAACTGAAACGAAATAAAGACAACATTTTACACTACACACTACATTGAACTTCGATAATATTGGCTCGTAATTTTTTTAATGATTGTTTGCATCGCATCGATATTAATTTTCGGAGAAAGCTTTGCGTAGAGGAGCAATAATACTTACTTAACCCATTGCCGCCAACTACGGCTATAGCCGTCTAATTTTAGACGATATGTAGGCAAATTGCGGCTATAGCCATCTTACATAATTTCATCAATAAAAGAGGAAACCTTTTTAGTACGGACTCTAGTAATGCTGTTAATTCTTTAATAGTACGTTGAACAAAAAATTACGTAAAATTGTAGATAAATTGTAAGTTGATTTTGTGTATGATTTTTGTTGTCTTGAACAAGTCAAAATATGTTCGCCTTAATAATCAAATGATGGCTATAGCCGCTTGCATTTCTGGGCACGATTATAAAATTAAAAGTCAGTTTTAAACCATAATCTGTTAGATACGGATTGTTGCAGCATAAGGTGTGAATTACAATTACGACTGATCAGTGGACTGCGACTTTGCCCAAATGGTAAATACATGTGGCAAGATACAATTGCAACTTCAACTTCGAGTCCGACTACGACTGGAAGTAAACTTTGCTCAAAGTGCAAAGTTGGTGTCGACTGCGGCCAACTTCAGTTTAATCACAGTACAGTAGTCCAGATTCGGCACGGCATGGCTCTTCTGGTTTGTTCAAGCAGTTGAAGCCTTAATTTAATTACAAATTCCACCTCAGCGTCGATTTAAACTGAAAATCAAGTCGTAGCCGACAGATCAGTCGTAATTCAGGCCTAATGCAACATACATATATACATACATTTTATAATAAAAAAACAACAACTAACACTGATTAATTTGAATCTATTTATTCGCACAAATTGCACAAATTAGGTGATTGTGTTATGGTAGTATGTTGAGTGACTGGCTTGGACGTGAAGTCCAGACTGCCAGCATGAGCTGACAGATCACCCGACGGACAGCGTTGACTGCAGGGCGGCATGCTAGCTCGCCTCGGCTCATTGGCGGAGAGTGTGGGGAGGTTCCATGAAAAACCTGCCGCTGCCGTCTGCCATAATAAAAAAAAATTAATTCGTGCCTATTCACCAAGAAAAAAACCGGCACACATTCGGTCCTGAAGGGACCTTTACGTCACTTACCCGCACCCAATAATGAAGGCGCCGATGGTATGCCTTCACTGCATGCCCCAACCACCCATCTGACTCTGAGGGCAGACATTTTCAGAGTCCCTTTTGATGCTCTGAAAGAACGAAGTAGCGGACCTAATCAACCTTCATCGAAGAGGGCTCCGGGAGAATGAGGAGGAAATGAAAACTCATTAGGACTGCATCTGCTAATTTTCACAACTGTGGGGTTTATTACAACAATTCATTGCCATGCGTGGCAGGCTCCCTTAATACATATTATAAAGAAATGACGAGCACATCTGGATTTGTTCTTAACTAATCATTTTATATTGATTTTCCTTTCCTTAATTATCTTTCAGTTCTATAATCCTTTCTCATATTTCGTTTCTTAATTGATTCTAGAAAGAATGAGCGATATATACATGGTGAAGATTTGCTGATATACATATAAAGTAGTTGAAACTAATAAAAATTTCAATCAAAAATTATCTTATATATAAGAAAAATTGCGTAAGTATATACATATTGGGAATCAAAAATTATTATATATAAGAAAAATCCGCAAGCCTATTCTTGGAATCCATAAAAATTCTGATGAAAAATAATTTTATATAAGAAAAATTAACTCACTTGATACGTATATGGTAGGAATTAATAATAATGGTCTAATTAAAACTTATGACATATATGAGAAAGATGTTTAATAAGGGCCGGTTTCACAGTTCGAGTTTAAACTTAAGATGTGGTTCAAACGCAGTTTATCTCTTCAACACAGTTTCACAGTAGTAAGTTAAGCTTCGTTTAAACGTAAATAAAAAGATTACTCTTTTGGACTTTTTACCGGGTTAAACTTAATTTTGTTCAAGAAAGAATTTTTTGGGATTCTCCGGTATATAGCAAAAACTAAAAAATGTTCTAATTTGTTATTTCATCACACAACTTAAACTTAGTTTAAACCACCAAAATTGAGCGTTTAAACTCAGTTTATCTTTAAATGTGAATGAAGTGACATTTCGATTCGTTTTGGTTTTTATACAACATTTGTGTAACTATACAATTTGTATGATGAACTCAGACCAGGAAGATATTAGCGATGAAGAAATTTCAATCATGTTAACTGTAACATCCAGACGACAAAGGACAATGAGACATCAACCAAATCATTTTGATGAGTGGGATGAGAAGGATTTCATAACAAGATTTCGTCTCAGTAAGTAATGTCCAATTCTTGAGTTAATAGCACCAAATATTACACATAAAACTGATTGGTAAGCTTTGATGAATATAATCATGAAATACGAAAAGTATGTCATCTTTTATTGCAGTAATAGTGCGCTATCGCCTGAAAATATGCTTCTCCTGACACTCAGGCTGTATGCTACGGGGTGTATGCTCATTACAGCGGGCGATTTTTGTGGCGTTACAAAATCAACAGCTTGTAGAGTTGCTAAAATAGTTTCGCATTTCATTGCTTTATTAAAAGAGCACTTCATAAAATTCTCGAATGATCATGAGGAGCTGTAAACCATAAAATCAAGATTTTTTAATGTCGCGACATTTCCAAAAGTAATTGGGGCACTTGATTGCACCCATGTAAGGATATTGTCACCAGGTAAAGAGTGTTATTTACTTTTGATTTAATTTAATCGCATTTAATCTGTAGGAGGTCAAAACGCTGAGCTTTTCCGGAATAGAAAAGGATTTTTTTTTAAATAAATGTTCAAACCATCTGCGACTCTGATCTTACAATTTTGGATATTGTTGCAAGGTGGCCTGGATCAACTCATGATTCCACTATTTTTAACAACTCCAGGATACATGCTCGAATGGAAAGCGGAGAATTTAATGACAGCTTCATTGTTGCTGATAGCGGATATCAAAATAAAAATTTCGTGATGACCCCGTTGTTGAGTGTTAGAACACCGGAGGAGAATTTATATAACGAATCTCTTATTCGGACAAGGAATTATGTAGAAAGAAGCTACGGCGTGTGGAAAAGAAGGTTTCCGATTCTGTCAGTAGGAATGCGTTTGCGTCTTCGCACAGTACAAAGTGTTATTGTAGCTACAGCAGTACTGCATAATCTTTGTTGCGCGCGCGGAGAAACAGAATTACCAATTCTATCACAAGAATTAGATGATGCAGTTAACTTTGTATTTGGTATTCCCCGTAATCGTGAGAGTGCCAATTCCAATAATATCACGAGACGTGTACTCATAGATGATTATTTTAAGCAGCTGGTATAATTTCAAATAATTAAACAGAATTACAGAAATATTATTTAGCTAATTGATTGTTATTTACTTCTAATTGGGATTTCAAAATTTGAATTTTTAATTCGTGCTCTTCCCTCGTCATATTTATTTTTTCTGAATGTTCTTTTCTTAAGGCCCACTATGCTTTCTTCAGCCAACCGAAGTTTGTCATCAGCTACTTTGCTTCATTTATTTCTCTCGTGTTGTGTCTTGCTTTTCCTTGTAGTATTTTGTACTCTCAGCGCTTTGGAGCACTGCGCTTTCAACATCGGAGGAACATACTTCTCCCAATTTTTTGCCATTTCGTCTAAGAATAAAATATTTATATCAAAAACAAAAATAATAGTGAATATAAAGAATATTACCTTTACCAGAATCGCAAATCTCGACTGAATTTGATTTTTCTGGTTCCTCTTCTTCTATTATACCATCCATAACGAAACGAACGGGACTTCAATGGCATCACAGTCATAGATAGCCTCCATCCCTTCGATTTGCGGTGCTATCACTTCTTTGACTTTCATGTCAATGTCTGTGACTGTACTATTTGCGGGGGCCACCTCCTGTACCATACATTTGCCTCTTATCTTGAGCAAAATTTTGTTTAGCCTTTTTTTTTTAATTTTCGTACTTTCTTTTTAGTGCATCAAAAGGTCTATATACTTTACCACTTTCACAGTTGAAATGTTGTTCTATTTCCTTCCATTTATTCAGTTTCTCGTCTGCGCGCACTCTGTCAGTCCTTTTACACTCGATGATCTTTTGATGCCTTTCAACAAATTTCATTAATATTGATGTTTCTCCTGATGAAAAGTTCGTCGTGCGTTTCATTTTCATATGTTTAATTTATTTATTTTATTTTTTTCACTTTTGTAGGTTTAATTAATTTATTTTATTTTTTTCACTTTCCAAGGTTTAATTAATTTATTTAATTAATTAATTTTTTTGTCACAACGATTTGGCCGGTAATATTTTGACAGTAAATGATACAATAGTTTGCTCACAATTGTACAGAAAATAGCTTGTTAGTTCACAATTGCAAAGTGCTGCCATATTAAAAAAGGTCAAACACTGTGAAACTCATTTTGGTTTAAACTCAGTTTAAACTACGAACGGAGTTTAACTAATCCTGAGTTTAAACTCGAACTGTGAAACCGGCCCTAAGGGGTGGTTTCACAGTTCAAGTTTAAACATAATGTGTTTTAAACTAAGTTTATCTTTTCAACACAGTTTCACAGTAGTAAGTTAAACCTCGTTTAAACTTAGTTTAAACCACCAAAATTGAGCGTTTAAACTCAGTTTATCTTTAAATGTGAATGAAGTGACATTTCGATTTGACACTTGCTCAATTAGATTGGTTTTTAGACAACGTTTGTGTAATTATACAATTTGTGTGATGAATTCAGTCCAGGAAGACAAAGGAAAATGAGAAATCAACCAAATCATTTTCATGAGTGGCACTCTGTCAATCCTTTTACATTCGATGATCTTTTTATGTCTTTCAACAAATTTCATTAATAATGTTGTTTCTCTTGATGAAAAGCTCGTCGTGCGTTTCAAAGAGTCTTTACTCATTTTCGTAGGTTTAATTTATTTATTTTATTTTCACAACGATTTGGCCGGCAATATTTTGACAGTAAATAGTTTGCTAGTTCACAATTGTACAGAAAATAGCTTCTTAGCTCACAATTCCATAGTGCTGCCATATTAAAAAAGGTCGAACACTGTGAAACTCATTTTGGTTTAAACTCAGCTTAAGCTACGAACGGAGTTTAACTAATCCTGAGTTTAAACTCGAACTGTGAAACCGGCCCTAAGTATGTTATCGAAATTCATAAAAAAAAACTAATCAAACTCATGTTCATAGCAGCGAGAAAAATGTATATAAACTTGCATCTGAAACTAATAAATTCTTATTCAAACAAAACTCCTATCTTATTTGTTCTATTTTGCCCTAACCTTTTTCTTACTGGCCTGGATGTTACTTTCCCCAGGGTTAACGATACATTCGTAACAAAGATTTCATATATACATTTAGTTTTTGTTGTTACTCAGGTCCCACGCAGAGGCGCCTCCGAGAATGACCTGTCAGGATTCTGTTAAAGAAACTTATTTCGCAGAAATTATAATACTCCTGATATTACTTCCAAAAATTTTCACAATAATACTGCAAAACTATGATTTTTCACGTGCATCGAAAACCCATGGAGCGACGAAATCTATACTAGAAAACATCTGTTGTGAAATCGATGTCCAAAGAGTTCTGAACGACTCTGCGATGTTTGTTGCACTGCGTTTTGGGAACATTTACTGCATCCATATAGCCAAGAGCATATATACTGCGAAGTCGTTTATGTTGCGACAGGAAAATGATCACCTATACGTGAGCCCTCCGGAGTCCCTGATCTATCGGATTTGACCCTTTAAGTACTCAAAGTACGATTCTTGAAATCTTCTGGACAACTTCTTACCCTACAGGTTCACGAGGAGATGATCTCAGCGACAAATTATCGGAAATTATTTATAAAGTGTGTGGGCCACCATCGGTAGATTTATATAGGTTATTGGATTCCTAGCCAGGAGTACTGTCGCCGTGAAAATGTTTCCAGCGGTCTTGAAATTGTTACTCTCTGTAGCTCTATGACTTCTTGTCCATCCCAAAGATTTCGTAGACATAAATCCCGATTAATCGAGATAATTTCGATGTTAATTTTTACAAACTGGAATAGGTGTAGCTCTGAGTCTTCTTTTATATTCAAAATTTTATAAATCCCCAACACGATTATTTGAAAGAATTGTGATCTGAATTCCCACAAATTTTTATTCTCTAGCCTTAATCACTCTGTCAAGATTGTTTTTTCTGCACAGACAGCTGTCGATTCTCTTCTTCTTCTTCCTCATCCACCTGTCAGAGCTCGTTCGTCAAGTTTTTGGGGTGGGTTCAGCTGTCAGTTTCCACAGGCCGGCACACATGCTGTAGTATCTCTTCGTGTAGCATATTGCTATATGCAATGAGCTACGACCATAACAATTGGGTAGCTCTGCCCTGGAGTTACAAGATCTGAAAAGAAAACAAATAAAATTACAAAGCAAAAGTTCTGATTATTAATAGAAAAACTTATCTGACAGATCTGGACATCTACTCTGTTGAATAACATTTGCCGGCCTGCAGTCAGACAATTCAAAATTCATAAGCCGCTGTAACCAAATGGACTCTTGCATTCACTTCTCAAGGTTGGACACACGATAAGGAAATTTACCAGTGACGTCGACCATATTCTATAAAGGATGATCAAATATTGTGACGGATGACTCACTATTGTTACGGAGCTCCAGAGTATATAAGGCCGAAAGCAGCAAAGTAGAATTCTCCTCAGACGACTATCAAGGAAAGACCCTCATTATTTCTCACTTCATTATATTTATTAATACCTTGGGTTGAAAGGTAGTCTTGGCGTGGCTTTGGACCGTCAAGTACTTTCATATACATTATACCTTGTGTTGAAAGGTAAGCTTGGCGTGGCTTAGAACCGTCAAGTAAGTCTCTCTAAATATATGTTGTCTATCCACAGATTGGTGAATTGCCCAAATTTTTATTTTTATCATTGTTATATTTTTATTTTAGTAACTTGTTATTGAATTGTGTTTAGAATTAAATATCTGGAATTGTGAATCATTGAATAACCTTTTGGTGACATTAAATCGTGGGTTCTTATATGTAAACCTGCACCTATTTTATTTACAGGTTTTTTCCTATAGTTGCATATTAAGTATCTTAGAATAATAAAATTACAAGAAGCGACAAGAAGAACACAAAATGTGCAACCATTTCTGTTCGCACATCACCTCCAGTTGAAAAATATTAAAGCTGTAGATCATCTAAGTTGAAAACCCGAAAGCTTGAAACAAACTTTTTTATTATGTCGTGATGATTTGTTTTGTGACTTTTGGATCTTGGAGAGGAGTAGAGACGAGGGCGTAGCGACAGGCACTGTTTTTAGAGACATTATTCTTGGAAGCTGGATTACTTGGTCTACCTGCTTACTGCCTGGCAAGGGAGAAGAGATATAATGATAATGTGATTGCGTAAGCGTGGGAAAAAATATTATTAGCGTAGAGTAGACTCGTAGAAGAGCAACAAGCATTCATTTCTTCTTAGAAATTTACTTTGGTGACCGGCTGGAGTTTTTCAGATGCAATACTTTCATGTATGCCGTTGTCGGTCTCCAATGCATAAAAATTCTAAATCGCTTGGAGGCATAGGTAGTCGTAAATACTTTTATTAGCAACGCTATTTCAATGCTGTTTCATAGCTTTCCCGTACATACCCGTGCCAACCAAAAATCCACCCTTAACTTTTCTCGCTTTCCGTCCGCGTCCATCTTATCACCTATCCTTCTTTTCCTCTATTCATTCCATTTAACCATCCAATCCATCTAGATTTGGTTTCTCGCATATATTTCGTCGGACAGTAAAAATGATTATAATCAATTTCATAGGATTTTATATTTTGAGTACGTAAAAAAACCTTAATTTTTGTATGGCAGCACCAAGAAGTGGTTGCCCGTCTTAGCCTATTTTAAAATTTTATTTACTATTACCAAATTGCAGCTCTCCACGTTCTCAAGCAGTGCCCAAATACATATATAGTGAGAAACGAAATTTTTGTTTGGCAACCCCACGAAGGAATTTTACTGCTAGTCCTACTCAAACACAAGTATGTGCACTCGAGTATGTAAACTCGATGTCGCTACCCACAGCCTTAATTTAATTAATCGCCTTATGATCTGAGCATGACAGGCTTCTTATATGTGCCTAGCACGACAATTATATAACAATAACACTACGGATGCTTAAAGTGGAAACTTCCAACTCCCGCCCCTCCCAGAGCTTGCCCCTCCGGCAAAAATGAAGATGCGGAATAATGAAATCTACGTAAATATCAAGTTTGGTAAAAAAGTGTTTTTTCGAAATTACCCCCTCCATTTTCGAAATTCGAAATCGAAAAGTACCCTATCTAATAGCCAGTTCAGATTCCCTTACAATGACGTATAAATGGTTGTCGTAGGTTAAGAACTGTAGGAGGAGATAGAAACCTACGAAAAAACTGAAGATTACCTCGATGGGCACATCTTCCAAATGTTTGCTTATAACTTTTGATTGTTATTGTTGATAGCACTTAGGGAGGTCATTTTGGAAAGGGGACATAATGCGAAAATTTTTTCATAGTTTTGCCAAATTCGTGCAATGGTGATATTTCGAATAAATGTACACTGAATAGCGACAAAAATTTTGGTGAAATAAAAAGTTCTAGAGAAATCTGTTTTTTTTATGTAAATAATTGAAGCCACAATTATAACTAATTATGCATTCTTAGAAAGGCAAATATGTGTTGTTTTAAATAAAGGTTTGAACGTCACAATCCATTAATTACGATAGAACTTATAACGAAATTACTCTGAAAAGGTAAGCAATATCTCGAAAATCGATATTATCGATTTACTCGAAAACCAAGCGAAGTTCGATATAAAAGTACCTAGACTTTTTTGACCCAAATGACCTCTACTTTCATCCCGTTAAAGGATTAAAGGCATTTACGGAACACCCTGTATATATATATATATATGTGTATTTACTTATATACTACCCACCAGGGCCCAATATCGTCCCTGACTATTTTGCGTAGTTGTTATAAGTCTAAGGCAGTCTTAACGGTTCTAAAATATCGTTCAATTTGCCCATTAGCTCGTGGAGTCCTATGATGGCAAGGTCCTTCATGGTTAAAAAGTCCTTCTACATCCTGGCCGGAACAACGACTCTCTAAACCTGACGACATTGATTTAGAAGAACGACAAAATGCAGCGACAAACATCGCAACCACGACATCACCTCTATGGAACCTCATCTACAATTATTCATCCTTGAATCGATTACTAAGAGTAACAGTCTATTGTCAACGATTCTTCCTCAATGCGAAAGTCGCTCCAGAAAACAGAACACTGGGTTTGCCTTCTGCATCCGAGCTTTCTAAGGCTCTACTTTTCTGGATACAACATTGCCAGAAATATGATTTTCCAGAGGAATACAAACGGCTGTCACAGGGAAAACTAATCTACACAACCAGTGCACTACTGAGACTAACACCATATTTAGACATAACAACGAAAACTATTCGAGTAGGTGGACGACTTCAGTACGCTATCTTACTGGATGAAGCCAAGCATCAGTATTTGATCGGTAAGGAAAGTTCGCTCGCTAGCTTAATCATCAATGATGCACATCAGCGATGCCTCCATGGCGGTGTACAGCTGACAACGAGCGTAATACGGCAAAAATTTTGGATTCTTTCCTGCAGAGAAAAGGTGCGACGTTTAATTCGGCGCTGTCTGGTATGCTTCCGTCTTAGAGCATCTGCATCCAATCAACTGTTGGGTCAACTTCCAATCGTCAGAGTCACCCCATCTCGACCGTTCCAAAATACTGGACTCGACTACGCTGGACCAATCCTGGTTCGTTCTGCTCCTGGAAGAGGACGTCAAGCCTACAAAGCCTACATCGCTATCTTCGTTTGTATGTCTACCAAAGCAGTACATATTGATCTTGTTTCGGACTTAACCACTGCTGCCTTCCTCAATGCTTACAAACGCTTCATCGCTAGAAGAGGCTATCCTGAAAAAATGTACAGCGACAACGGCAAAACGTTCATTGGTGCCAATACTGAATTGAGAAAATCTTGGTTCCTTTTGAACTCGAAACTTCCTGAGGAATTAAATTTGTTTATAGTGAAAAATGGTACAACTTGGATCTTCATACCAACATATAGTCCAAACTTTGGCGGGCTATGTGAAGCGGGCGTTAAAGCTGCAAAGCACCATCTGAAAAGAGTCATCAGTGATACCACTCTAACCTTTGAGGAGCTGTATACGCTTCTGACAGAGATCGAAGCGTGTCTTAACTCGAGGCCACTATATCCTATGAGCTCAGATCCAAGTGATTACGAGGTACTCACGCCTGATTGGCACAGCACCGCTCACAGTTCCCGAACCTAGTCTATTATCAATAAATCCACATCGTTTGTCGTGGTGGCAGCTAGTCCAGCAAATGTATGAGCACTTCTGGCGTCAATGGTCATCGGAATACCTAAACAACCTTCAAGTGAGAAATAAATGGACTACTATAAACCAAATGTAAAGCTTGGGAGCTTGGTCCTTCTTCGGGATGATCGATTGCCAGGGCCCTAGGACGCATAATCAATATTCATCCAGGACTTGATGGACTTGTCCGCGTCATCACTGTAAAAACTAAGGACTCTACCTTCAAACGTCCAGTCAACAAAGTTTGTCCACTACCAATGAGAAACAACGACTATTTTAGTTAATTATGCAGAATCATAGTCACATGAAAAACAATTAAATCAGTGAAAGAATTATTGAAATCGGATAAAAAACGACGAAGTTATTGCGATTTTAGTGCCGCATTCTCAAAAACGCACTCTAACTTGAACGATCGGCTGATGACGTCACGATACACAAGACAATTTGCGGTCTAGCGCAGCGCGAGTGTAGTCGCTGTGCCGCCCTTATAGAAAGCGCTCGGGATTGGATTTGTTTTGAATTTATTTCATAAAATGTCGTCTTATAAATATTATATTGTGCAAACTGGCATTGTGCGTATTGTGTATCGTGACGTCATCACCAGACTCACTGGCCGCGGCCGTTTTCAATTTCCGTTATTTTAAACTTCAATAACTTTGTCATTTTTTGACGGATGTGAGTCATTCAAAAAGAAATATATTCAGAAATGTATATTGCTTTTGATCTGATATAGTAAATTTGAATATCTTGCAGTAAGATTGTTCTCCATTCCAGAAGATGACACACCAGTCTCGAATTCTTTCAATACGGTGGGCGGCCTATCTACAGCGGCAACCGTGTTTCGTCCATAGGACGAGGCGGGCGGTGATGTTAGAACGCAATTATAACATACATATACACATGCAGCATTTATCTGCAATCAACACTAATGATTCAAAATAAATAGCATTTACAAACCTACTTC
Source organism: Dioctria linearis (assembly GCA_963930735.1). Lineage (NCBI taxonomy): Eukaryota > Metazoa > Arthropoda > Insecta > Diptera > Asilidae > Dioctria > Dioctria linearis. Next base: position 350,216,172 of record OZ005740.1, on the reverse strand, counting down.
CTATAAAACTACATTCATACTAGTGATTCTCAATTATACACATACATAAATTATTGTCTAACTTGCATTCACTCAGTTCTTTGGCATTTTACATTTTTATAACAAAAGGTAACAGTTATCCAATTTTCTAGTTTTGTAGAGTAATTAACTTGCTGCTATGTAATTTCTGTTCAAACCGGCGTGCAATAAAGATTTGAAGTAAATCCATATTTCGAGAGTTTTAATTAAAGCAATCCGATCTGCTATTTAGTGCAGTTCTATAATTTCGGGGACATATCCGACTACGCGGAAACAGAGACATTGACAGAAACTTGATCTGTTTTAATTTCAAAAAAGTATTCTTGAAAAAATAACCACACACATATACTAATTCTTGAATACTCCAAATTAAACACAATAATTAGTTTTATAGATACATCTAAGCATTTGAGAAAAGCAGGCAATTTATACTTACACCATCCGAGTAGACATAAAATTGTTCCAAGTTTGTGATATCTGGCCCCACAACAATAATCCTTGGCTGCAATTTTAACTTTTTTCCGAATACTCCTTCCTTAAATTTTTTATGCTCAGCTCAATATCATTTATTGTTTTAATGTGGAATGAAATCTTCCTGGGAATCAGAGATTGTAGGTTTGTAAGTACGATTAATTCTGGTAGGCTGAATAATAAAATGTAACAGCAAATCATCAAATTAAATAAATTAGCTCTGAACGTATTTCTTCTAAAGTTGATTTTGAAATTCTTTTATTTAGTTTACAACTTGGCAGCTTCGGTTTAAAGGAGACATTCGCATAGCGATCATATAATTTCCCAGAAGGGCGCACTTTTCCTTTTCTAGGAGTATAGTATGTTTCCTGAAATATTTTCCAACATTAGCTATCTATTTAACTAGGAAAACACGATACAATTGCTTTTGCGTAGGCAGAGAAATTTCGTGGAAATAAACTTCTTTTATTAGCAATCACTTTGTCGATAATGCAATGAACAAGAAATTTTTGATCGACTTTTGAAAGGATACCTTTTTCCTTATAGTTTTTTAATACAGTCTGCCCTTTTACACTATCTTTTAGAAAACTTTTAATGCCAAATATATCGGATGTTGATGGATTGCTTTGTGAAATGTTGAAACTTTGCTGACTCTGAATCCATTCAATTCCATTCGAATTCATGGAAAGTGTTTCATATGCAGAATGTCTTTCCACTTTTAAAGATGGATAAAAGCAATTAAAATAGTCGCAATCAAAACTACTAAATTCACCCCAGTTCCGAAATATGGGTTTTTGATTTAACATGTCTCTTTTTTCCTTATCTTTTTTAAATTCCGGACATCCCCCATAGCTGGCCGGGTGACCTGGAGCCCCACAGTTAGCACATTTAGGGGGTTATTTATTAACGTTATTTGCGTTCTGACCATAAAACTGACATGAAAGATGAAACAGAGAAAATAAAATATTATATTAATATTTTAATGTTGATCCTATTTGGTCTATGGTTCGACCATACTCGAATCATCTAGAGAAAAGTGATCAAAATTTACCACTTTCTATAAAAGGTGCGTACACTGTGGGAAATTTTATAAACGTCGTTAACTGGAATCGTCACAGATATTGTGCAAGTGTGTCATATTTCGATCTCAGACAGGTCTTCTCAAAGCAATTAAGTTTTTTGTTAAAAAATTGCACTGAACAATTCAGTGCACTACTACTTTCTTCAGTGTCGCTTATTATTTCTTATGGAAAGGAAGAAACGATTAAAAAAAATGTTTAATGTCCCAGTGTCTAAGCTGTCGTTCATGCGGAAAATAGCATTCGAGTAATTTTTACTTTAGTTTGTAAGCTTCCTAAAGATGGCCAACTTTGTACAGACACGCTATAGAAAATAGAGGGGGTGATATTTGTCAAGAGAAGACATTATTACTGGGCTAGGTTCTACTAATCAGTACAGAAAACTAGGTCTAAATGTCTACCCATCTCATTCTTTAGATTACTGATTTGGTTGAGACCAAAAGATGACATAGTGTCCAGGAATAGTGATTCGTTTGGTGACAAGTTATTAAGAAGATAGTCATCGTCATCTTCATTAAGTACCCATTGTATATTGGGCAAATTAAAGTCACCAATAAGTATAGTAGTTCGTCAAGAGATTGCATCTTACCGAGAATTATATGTTGAAGTGAATAGGTCGTAAATATTTTGACCTTTGTCAACAACAATGTTTATGGAGTCTAGATGGACAAAGGATGCAACCAGTTTCGAGGATTTACTAATTTTACGACAAGAAATACTCTCTGTTGCAATGTTATTGGATTTTAGACACGTCAATATGTCATCACACAACGTTTCAGGAGATAACCGAGTGACAAAAACACTCGAATGTTTTGGTACTGTCCTCAAAGAGGTACCATTACCATTCCTTAATGTGGACAGAGAAGTAATAATATTCGGTACTGTGAATTCTGAAGTAAGAGCTAGAATGGTATTATCTCCGCATTGGCTCACTGCACTACATACGGCCACACCTGCCGAGCAAGGACCCTGACTAAGAGGGATTGTCGGATTCTGCGGATTGAATCTTTCAGTCGACAAAACCACCTGTTTTTTAGAAGGTTTTTTTTTAAACAGGATTAGGTTGGTGAGGGCAGTCAACTACATTTGAAATTGAGCAGTCAACCCTGTTTTGCTCAATTAAGCAATTGAGCATAAGGTTAACCTTGTCTGATAAGTCAACCACCATGCTCTTAAGGTTGTCCAGTTCACCTCTGTACAACGCGAGCGTGTCAAAAATAGTATGGGCTGGGGCTCGCCCACATGAATTGCAGACCCACAGTAGACTTTCCACTCAAGTCCCCCCACTTATGCGGAAACCTGTCTTTGCCTTTCTGCGAAATAACAATATTATTTTATTCAGAAAAAAACAATATGTGTGTAAAATATTTTGAGATGGTTGGTATTATTTTTATGTAGTTTTTTTTTATATTTGGTTTAGTCTCCGATAGAATGTATCTTAAGTCGCGTTCTGCATTAAGTCGGTCTTTGGCCTTTATTTTGATTAATCCCAATTTCGAAAACCACTCTCGCATCTATTAGTAGTAGCAAATAGAAGTAATCTCTTTTCCCTAATAGCAGAACATGAAGTGTAAATGCAACGATAAAAATAGGCATAAACTAAAACTAACTAAAAGTCATGCCATTTTTGTTTTCAATAATTGTCTTAAATAGCACTCATCTATGTACTAGAGAGAGCTACGTAACATAAATATACTGTTGCGAGCGTGGCCTTTGTTTCGTTATTTAAAACACAATATTAAATACTTAATATACAAGCTCTTTATTTCACTCTAATCTTATAGAATTCACAATCATTCAATTAATCAACTCAACTTTAATTATCGCTAACACCGTACTTTCAATTATCGCAATCCAATTACAACACTTTCGCTTATTTATTACTTTCGCTTGTTTACACTGCAACGTCTAAGACAAGACTCATATTTCTGGTTGTGACAACTGTTATATTTATACCCTAGAAACTCTCCGGATTATTCTGGAGTGTTCTATTCCAAAAGCTTCCCGTAGATTCCATGATCGATTCTCCGAACCTGAAGTCGTTTACTCTCCATTGCCAGTAGATGTCACCAGTTGTCTCTTTCTATTGCACGTAACAATAAGTATATCTAACTTATTCATTCCGGTCCCCTTTTTTAAATATCTGTTAATTTATTATCATATTTCATTTATTTCAATTTTTATTTTCATTTTATGAAGACTTACGTATTAATCCTATATATGTAGATATATTTCGTTTCATTTACAGTTGGCCCGATATGACATTTCAACTCTTTGGTTTTGATTATTTATTATTAGTTCTTGAAGAATATGAAGAATTTCCAATGATTAAAAAAGATTAGTGAAAAAGATGAAAATCTCTGCAAATTCCTTATTGTATTGGTACTATTTTTCAAAAAGAAAAATGAAAGAAAGAGTATAAATTTTCAGTCAGTTCAACGCCGCAGGTCGTATAAAAAAAAACGGTTTTGCGTAAATCCAATTGTTTATAACCGTGATATTTCCGGTGATTTTTCAAATTTGTACCAAGAGCTACTTAATGACAGACAAAAGTTCTTTAACTACACTCGCATGTCATTTACTCAAGAGAGAAGAGCTCGTGTGTTGGACAGAGGAATCTCTCACTAAGTGTAATTTCCGAGAAGCACTTCCATCAAGATTAATTTCAATTCTTCACAGGTTTTTGGCGACGGGGGATAGTTATTCCTCTCTTAGTTTTGCATTCCGTATTGGTAAAAGTACGGTTTGTAACATCAGAGAGGTCACAGAGGTTTTATGGAATATGTTGAAAGACGAATTTCTCACTATTTCTGATCAACGGTATTGGGAGGAAATTAGCAAAGATTTCTATTAATTATGGAACTTACCTAATTGCTGTGGGTCAATAGATGGCTTAATATGCCCTGCTGACAGCGGCACACTTTTTTTTTTTAACTATAAGAAGACATATAGCATTATCTTACTTGCAGTTTGTGATGCCCATTATAACTTTACATATGTAGACATTGGAGCTTATGGCATAGAATCTGATGGTAACAAATAGTGAAATAAAATACCATATTATATAAGATATTTACACATATACATTTCAGGTGGCGTGTTATCAAGAAGCCAATTTGGGACGGCACTCGCAGGAAATATCTTGAATTTTCCATCAGATAAGGCTCTACCAGATACTGTCGTTCATTTCCCCCATTATATGGTTGGAGATGAAGCTTTTCCATTAAAGGAAAATTTGATGAGACCCTACAGTGGCTGAAACTTCCCGCCAGATCAAATAACCTTCAACAAGAGGCTAAGTAGAGCTCGCCGTATTATAGAAAATACCTTTGGTATTTTGGCATCTCGATTTCGAATCTTCCAGCGTACGATAAACGGTAATGTTGTAACAGTCAAATCAATAGTGAAAGCGACATGTGTTCATCACAATTTTCTGCGCAGAGCAAGCTTTGTCAAAAATGCATCCAGTAATGATGTCGTAGTAGACAGCACGACTTTAACCGGAGACAGCACTACCTCAACCGGAATATTTTAGATTTCTAGCAATCTTCGCCTTGGAACACGAAATGCTACACAGGAAGCATTTACTACTAAAGATGTCTTGTGTCAATGGATTCAGGATCATCCACTATTAATCGAATAAATATTTCACTTAATAGTTTCAAAGTATTTCTATGCTACTATACAGGGTGTCCCGTATGTGGTCTGGCACCCGAAGGCTATGGATAGGTCATGCTTTGACAAACAAAAAAATTGTATGGGGGGGGGGGGAGGGAAATGTTAACGGTTTCCGAGATAACGGGACTTTAAGATATTTGGGTATGTTTTTATAGATCACCCTGTAACTTCTGAACGTTACACCCTATGATGATGATTCACACTTTAGTAGATAGATAATCTTTGGGCCTTTCCAATGGTCTATAAATATTTTTGCCTCACCCTTTCCGTTTTGAAGTTATGGCTCAACAAATTTAAAATTTCGGAATTTTTACTGGTTTTTTTTTAAGTTTAAATCATCATCATAGGGTGTAACGTTCAAAAGTTATAGGGTGACTCTATTTTTGTTTTTAGTGAATAGGTCGTGGGTAGAAGATCACACCACTAATACATTTTGTTTAATGACACGGGAAGGATGGGAAGTAGGAAGCTTGTATTTTTGTGAGCCACGCACACTACTAGCATGCAACACTGTGATGCAACTTTTTGTGGATGAGGGACACTCAGGGAAGGAACTTTTCCGCTCCATGAGTGTCTCCCATCTACAAAAAGTTGACAGTGATGCATGCTAGTAGCGTGCACGGCACGAGATAGGCTCACAAAAATGCAAGCTTCCTACTTCCGATCCTTTTCTTGTCATGAAACAAAATGTATTAGTGGTGTGAACAAGGATAACTGCCCACTACTTACTCAAAACAAAAATAGAATGGTTATAAGTGCTTTCTTTACATTCCTTTTATTTGTATAATTAACTGCAAGATTTTTCCCTCAAGCATTGTAGCTTTCTCCTCTTCAAGCCCGTCTAGAATTTTTGCAACATAATTTCCGAACTCTGAAAATTTTGATTTTTGCAATATTTATTAAATCTGTTATTTCGCTTTGTGTTTGTATTGCTTCGCTGGAGAAGTTCTCACTATGGGCTGAAGGCAAAGCGCTTTCATGTGATACTGGATTGGTGTCTTCAGAGAAACAATAAAAAGTGCTCTCAGTTTCTTCGTTGATTCCAGACATGCTTTCATAAGTCCTAGATAGTTTATTTAATTAAATGTGTAGATGTAAAGAATCTTCATCACTTCTTATCTTCTTTTTTTATATACAGTATCCAAGAATTGAAGCTCATCAAAATAAATCCAATAGCATTTTTTCCACCACTTGCTCCACTTCTACTTCCTTCAGATAGTTTCTTTTTTTCTTTATTATATTTTTCCCTCGGGCCTTAACCTTTTTCACATGGCTTGACATTCTAAATTGGAATTTGTTTACATTAGTTTATCGGAAAATTCAACTCTTTTCTCACTAACCTGATGCGTGATCTATACATCCCCAAAAGTAATTTTTGAAATCTCCCTTCTAATTCGATAGTCGAACTAAATTATTTTTATAGTTTCTTTCTTCAGGATTCCATAATACACTTTCTTGCTGTACAGCAGTTATTAATATGCCGTAATTAAAATGTCCCATCTTCAAAATATTCACAGAGGGATTATAAGTTTCTAAACAAATAGGCTCATATGTTGCATTATCTACTTCTATAGATTTTGCAGACTTATTTAATAATATCTCGTCAGATATCTTGTTGAGAAAAACTTCTGTAATTTAGCTTGATTTGCTGATTTCGATAATGAAGCTCTCCAATTTCGCAGCACGTGTCGCTATGAGTTAATTTTAATAAAAAAGTTTAGCTGTATCAAATATTTGACTTTGTAAGTGCGGTATTCTTGTGGTTTAAGTGAACAACATTTGAGATGTGCAAGGGAGAAAAGATTATAAGAACTGTTGCAAGAGTTACAAAAAGATGGGGATATTTTTCAATTAGTAAAATAAATTAATTTAACGTTGAAAATGAGGCATAAGGTTTACACGTTTTTTGTTTGGTTCTGCTATTTTTTTCTAAAGCTAGCAGAACTGTGATTTCTGGGAAAAATATGGGGGCCTTAAATTTTGCTGTTAGCCTTAAATGATCCCTTAATACATATACTACCGCCTCAAAACCCGTTCCCAGCTTTAAGGACGTCTTGCGCACAGATGGGTGACAGACTATACAAAATTACATACGGACACCATTGAATAAATAACTAATAAGGAAACGGCATATCGGGTGAAAACGTAAGCATCTCGGCGAAATGTATTAGTGTGCTCTGTTTGTATTCGTTTCGTCATGGCAGTAGTGGAATCGTGCAATTTTGAAGGGGAACATTTTTTATAATCCAAATTCCTATGTAAAATAAACAAATTTTTAGCTCCCCCTTATTTTCAGATAATATTTCTTGGCGTTGCCTTTGTATGACTGGAATAAATTATCAACCAATGACAATTCAATTGTAAACAAATAAACCGGCATTGGTAAAATGTTAAATCTTTTGCCACGGCTCTTTATTTTTACAGATATTTCACTTTTATTTTGTTTAAAACAATATAATTAATAAGTAAAGCTATTAAGCTTACTTGAAGAATGTTTTCCCACGACAATAACTCTGTTCTTTCCTGCAGCACAGCACAGCGCACTTCATTATGATAATTTAGGACTCCGGAGTCGCTATTACACAAAATGTCGTTCACAAAAGAAATATTCCGCACTTATTTCACACTACTATTCATAAAAATCACGTTTAATTACTTATTTTTCACAATATCGCGAACTGAAAACCGAAACTTATTTTCAAATAATATGAAATGTCAGAATGTTGAACTGACACCAAATATCAACGACGCCCTCTTGTCATTTCTCCCCCTCGACCATAGGTCTCACTGTCATTGAAATGCTTAAACACGTACACTGTATTCGCACGATACCCCGCTTCCTCATTAGTTATTTATTCAATGACGGACACTCATCTAGAGTATAATGAGAATTGGTCTTACAAATTTTAGCTTTTTTACTTATTCTTTTAATAAGCTGTGTTCTTTTCTGTACTTTTTCTAGAACTCCCATATACTAATAGCTTCATTTAAATCTTCAATAAAAACGTATGGGGCATTCTTTCGTGTATCTTTTATTCTGCGAACACAAAATTCAAATTCTTATGTCGCGTTACTATCCAGAAAAACATCCGTGACAGACAGACGATGCAAGCGCGATCTTATAAGGATTCCGTTTTTTTTATTCTTTTGAATAAGGAATGCTAATTGGTTGAGAACTGTTTTTTTTATGTGATGAGCCAAACAAAGAATGGTGGCTGATTACTTTTGGAGAGTAATATTTTGTTAAGATTGTCTTTTGTGTATGACCAAACGAGATATTTTCTATAGGAAAAACGTTTCAGACTCAAACAATGTCAAATACATATGTATATCAGTAGGCACTACCATATTGTAATTTATTCTTAGCAAAATTTTATCAAAGAATTGGCATACATTTGCATTTTGAAAATTATTCGTTAATTCTCGTATACATCTCAACAGATGAAATCTGTTGAGTCGAAATAATATCGGTGCCAGCAGATGTAAAATTTTAAAACTTTTATGTTAAAATTTCCCAATTTTACTAAAAATTAATTGGAAAATCTTTGCTCCGTATTCATTTGTCAGTTTTACGATGTATTTTCCTTTTTCTCTTCTTTGTAAAGGGATAGCATAGCTACCCACAATGCAAAGAACAAGCCTAGAAGAGCAATTAATTAATGACATACTTCATTTCCGTCAGTTTCATAAAGCTTACCCATTGCCATACTTTTATGCACCGTGTAGCTCATGTGTCCTGCAGAAATAAAAGTGTCAGCACCAATCATATAAAGAGTGACAACGACACAGATGACCCAATTGATTATTAGTGATGCGGCCCAATAGATCAGCCAAGGCAATATCAATGCGGGTTTTTTCTAAAAAATTATGAAAAAAATTCTGGCAGTAGATAATTGAAGTTGGCTTGTTACTTACTTTAATAAGGGCTACAAGAAGAACCGGACACACTATGAGTGTTATGATATGACTCACCATAGGTCCGTAAGATAGTAGATTTGCTGAAATAAGAATTGCAGATGTATTTTTTTTTGTGAATGTATATTTGAAAATATTTATACACATTGCCTTCAAAAAAGAGTCTTCCACAAGAACGTCACCACCATCAGTATTTACTTGCTCTGATTCCTTGGACAAGTCATCATATGTAATTGCAGAGCTGCAGATACCCATTACGCTATAGATAATACTCGTTATCGCGATTATAAAACCAAGCGATCTCAAGTCCAAATTAAAGAACTTTTGAGTTGAAAGCATTTTGATTTTTTAGTTAAATGATTGAACAAAAGAAATGAATACAGAGCACAATAATAAATTTTGCGACCTTTTCTGCGAATTTAATAAGAAATAATGACAACTAATTTGGAATTTATTGCAAAGGATACTTAGATGTAGGACGAGGATATATATATGTCAGTGATTCATACTCAGCACTTTCAGTTCAGAGCCTTAAATCAGTTAATTGGCACATACATAATTAATCCGACACTCCATCTCACCCTTAGGCCTTAGAAAATAGAGTGTTGTGTCTATATTCTAAGATCTCACCTGAGAGTACGTAAAATTTTAAGAAGCACACATTCAAATAATTCTCTAAGGAATGACAGTTTTGATTACTTTGGTGCAGTGTTCTGGTCCAAGGACTTCCATTTTGGATGCTATAGAGATCGGTCACATCGTCACACCTAGTTTGCAAGCAAGTTTGAAATATAAAAACTTACATGGTTATAATGTTCAAAAGAATTACCGTGAATGTATAAAGTGCGGAAAAGGGTAAAAATAAATAAATAAATAGTTTGTTGGTGCGTTGAAAAATAAAAGCTGTAAAATGCTGATCAGTAGGTATGTGTGACAAAGTGCTGGGGAGCTTTTAGTACCTAATTTGTGTGTTTAGACCCCGAAAATGAGCTCCTCCAGCAATGAGGCTAAATGGCGCTTAGTTTTTCCCTTTAATTTATTGCCGAAGAATGACAAGAAGCAAATAGTAAAAAATTTAGAGGACAGTTACGCCACATGGCTAGCGGCGGTTGTTGATGCGGATATGGTGAAATGCACCAACACCTAACAAGTGGTGAAATGCACCAATACCAAGAACAGGTGGTGAGTTGCACCAATTCCAAACAACAAGTGACGGAAGGCATAAATACATACGGAACAACCAAGCGGTGAAATCCACTAATACTATGCAACAAGTTACTTTTATGTTGGCAGCATTAAATAAATAACTATAATAAGGAACAGAGTTGCTAGACTGCAACAAATGGATTCTCGTACCAACTTTACAAAAATCTCGTACGTCATGAAAAATTCTCGTACACTAGGTTTATCGCGAAATTAATGAGAAATGGCGGCAAAACTAAAACTGGTGATTGTTTAGTAACATTTTATTTTATATATAGCTTCGTTTTTGTATCTCTCTAATCTGATCCGATTCAATTTTATGTACGTAAAACAGCAATGCGTGATTCATTGTTGTTGCTTTACGTCCAAAAAATTATTATGGTCGTAGCATATTGTATATAGCAATATGCTACACTGAGCTAGATACACGTCTAAGCGAACCGTAGCAGCTCGAGGTGGGCGCGAACTGTCTTCTGTATGGATGGAGATCAAAACGCGCCGAACCACTGACTTATAACAATGGACTGAGCGTATTGTCATTTTCCTTTAGGAAAGCATGGCACAAGTTTTATAGTTCTCTCTTTTGCCCTATGGCAGAGTTGGAGCTACCAACAGAAAATATTACATTCTGGAACGTTTGATTATGCCATTTGATGTCTTTATGTTGGCTACAGATGCAATCACTGCAGAAGGAATAAGGTAAATATAGTGTTTACCTTGCTCCGTCTCTCTTGCCCATAAGCAAGATTCAGTTACGAATAACTTTTGAAAATTAAAGTCGAAATGAGTTTAATTCCTTATAAGCGATTAAAATATCACTTGGGCACAAGAAAATATATTTTTTTAATTTAATTCGATTTTCGGATGTAAGATTTCATCTGATTAGTTGAGTTTTACATGTTTTTTATGTAATCGATTTAAAGGGTGCTCTAACGGTGATATAGAGAAACACAATATTTTTTGTGCCACATGAAATAGCAAATCGCTCAGTCCATTGTTATAAGTCAGTGCGCCGAACGCACCCAAATCGAGAGTCGAAAGAGGCCCCGAAAAAAGGAAGAAGAAGAAGATTTGCCTGTCGGTCTGAAAAAGTGTGGTTGTGCCAAATTTTTTTTGAGAAGTGATTTTTAAAAATAGAAAAATAGAAAATTTGATAGGTATAAACCTGAGACATCCTCAAAAGTTAAAGCCGAGGCAAGAAAATTGTAGGAATAAATTTGAAGTATTCGAGCCTTATCATACATTTTGTAAGATTCTTTTTTGGCGAAATTAAGAAGAGGAAGGGAGAACACAGAGTTAAGGGACGGATAGGTGTCCGAGCGGTAAACCAGGGAAGATTTAAAGGATTTAGGAAGGCATCTATTAAATATTGGGAATGAAGAAATTATGGAACTGATCCAGTAAAATAATTTACAATTGAAACGATTAAGCAACATCTTCCAGATGGTCTCAAGACACAAGTTAATATTTATGGAGACATCTTTATGCAAGCAAAAGTATCAAAATTAACCGTATGTAAATTGCTTAATATTGGAAAAGATATTTACGTAGATTTCAGATTAGATGTAAATGAATCTTTAATATATATACATATATCTAAGGAAATTAGTGTATTTTATATGAAATTTCAATTCACCTAACAGATTTTCGCACATGACTTTATTCTAAAGTTAGGGATTTAAGCTATAGATAACTTTCGTTACATGTCCTAAGTACACTTTTAAAACGTATATGTATGAACTTTTTGCTTATAACTTAATTGCTATTTTGAAAACTTAATTATTTATATATCGGTGGTTCTGATATTTTACACTATAAGTGAGTTTTTCGATATGATTTAAGCATAATTTTGGGAATTTAACATATGGATGAGTTTTTTCCGGTGCGCTCATAAGGTGATAATTTAACGTTTTAGTGAGACTCTTCTCACCTCGTATACCCAGATTTAAAAGAGGTAGCTTCCGAACCATATGGTATATGTGTTATATAAGCGTCGTGTCTTAGATTACGTATATATATATAAGAAGGATATTTAATATCTACCTGAAGGTCAGATAATATTATGTGCGTACATGTATAGTTGATGAATTACCTCTTGCAAAATCCTTTTCGGATGAGATACATAAATAGAGCTCATGTTATTTGTGGCTATATGCGATCCGGATGATCCTTATAGACCTGTAAACTTAGTCCGAGAAGAGTTGACATTGTATTATTGTAAGGGAAATCCCTGACGTTAATTTTTCTTTGGGACATCTTGTTCCTTTTTGGTTTTTTTTTTCGTTTCAGTTTCAGAACCGAAGTATTCTCAGGAGACCTTCATGGAGGAACATGCTTCACCAGAGTAAAGTGAAGGTAATTTAAAAGAAAGAAAAAGAGAAAATCTGTCTGGGATTTGCTCATGAACTCTACTCCGTATAATTTTTTTTTTTGTTATTAGCAGATAGAATGAGCTATAGGATTTTATTTTGAATTATATCCTAAAACGGTCTAGCCTATGACGATATTACGCTGCGGGGGTGAAATGAAGTATCAACTAAAAAATTGAATAGAAATGTCCAAATAAAGTAAAGTTTCAATTATAACGTAATGAGGCGATAATCTTTCATTTCCCTTCACTCTCCCGGAGCCCTCTCGACATGAAGGTCGCTTAGGTCCGCTACTCTCTCTCTCTTTACAGGTCTAATAGGGACACTGAAAACAGGCTGCCCTCAGTGTCGTTGGGAGGATGGGGCAAGCAGTCGAAGGCAGTCCATCTGTGCCTTCACGCAGGTAAGGGTAAGTGTGGTGTAAAGGCCCCTTCAGGGCTAGAGTGTGTGCTACGGCTATTTTGCTTGTAGGCACGAACATTTTTGATAATGGCAGGTGATAGCGGCAGGTTTTTGGTTACCCCCCCCCCCCTATAACTCTCCCGCAATAGCCGAGGTGCTAGCGTGCCGCCTTGCAGTCAACGCTGTCTACCGAGTGGTCTGTCAGCTCATGACAGCTGGGACTTCACGTCCAAAATAAATCACTCAACATATGTTCCATAAAAAAATCGAACCGGATCAGATTAGAGAGATAAAAAAACGCAGCTAATGAATATCTTTAAAAAAGTTTTATTTGTTCATTTTTTTAAAACAATTTTTGTATTAAATTTGTGTATAGTCTTGTTCTTAAAATAGAAGACATCTGATCAAGCTGTCACACATGATGTGATGCCCACGTCGTGCGACATTTGGGTTTTTAGACTTGAACCAAAAGAAGCAATCTTTCGACTGTGTTTTAACACATTGAGCTGAACGAAGGGCTCCCTTTACGGTTTTTGTTGAGAGCTTGTTCCTTAATTTTTTTTGTTAGGTTGTTCTTGCTAAAAAACCTCTGGGTATCGGCATTGGTATGTGCAGGAGTTAAAACGGATAGAGTAAATTGAGGTAAAACTGCGCATTTGTGGTCTGAGTGATTAAATATCGTCTGGGTGTCTTACCTATAAAGCTCACCCAATTAGCAAAAATTCCAGATGTGGAATTTTCTGACAGAATTCCAGTGGGAAAAAGTGACTGCATTTTCAGCTACACAGCTGATTTACACGCTTACACGGCGCCATTTTCAGTTTACAGATGTCATTCACAAACAAAATAATAAGGTTATTGCAGTTTACCGGAGTAGGTAGTAGGCATGATACAAAGATAGCAAGGTATGGTCAATTCGAGAAGAACTTTTTGTGTTACTACGTCATGTGGACACAATAGTCATTTGTCAAAGCATGTCAATTATTTTGTAAAATATCAAAATATTTTTATCTGTCATTGAACAGAAAAAAGATTGCTTGGTTGCGTTTGGATGTTCAATACTTTATAAATTTGGCTTGTTACTGATCATCAGAGAATTTAACTGTACATATAACTATCATCGGAAAAGTGCTGCCAGAAAAGGTATTCCCTCCAATCTCTAAAAAAAAAATATTTTATCAAAGGTAAGAACTAAATACATATATGCATATACAACAAGTTAACAAAATATTTTTAGCTGAAAAGTAAACGTTCCACTCGCCTTTGGCAAACGGCTGTAGGTACCTGCTTTAGAAGAATCCAAAAGCATAAAACAATGGGGAATTGAAAATATGGAGTAAGTTCGGGTATTGCGGAATACTAATGAGTCGTTGAGCTCTTATTTCATTTGTATTGTACAAGCCTAAATTTTCTTTGAAGGATCTTTAAGTTGTAAAATAAACATAATTATGTGTATCAATCGACATTGAAGAAAACAGAAATTGTGTCAGGAAAAACTTTTAGGCGAGTAATGAGGAATACCTATGGAGGTAAATGTGGAATACTATTCCAGATTGTCCAGCCAGATTTTATCAAGTAAAGATTTCAATTTTTGTGTTGCGAAATAAACTAAATTGTAAAGTAAATATTCACAAGTTTTATTAAAAATATAAAACTTTTTTTTTTTTTTGTTTTTTTATATTATTAAGCCAAGCTCAGGGGATACCCTATGATGCAAAGCACAGCATGGCAGGAAGGAGATAGGGAAAGGATTAGGGGATGTGAGGAGAGTGGCGGAGGTGCCGATGTGTGTCGTCCTTCGTCCTTAAACTTCCGCAGATTGTATGCCGGAGGAAAAACAGAAGATGGTAAGCTGTTCCACATTCGCACTGTTCGGGATAAAAAAGCATCTCGGAATTTTACTGTACGGCCGAAAGTAATTTGAAGGGTTAAAGGATGTGCGCGGTTTGCAGCGCGAGTATTGCGTGCAGGAATCATTCTACAAGGGATTAGACTAGATATTTCATCAGAACATTGACCATGCATATAGCGATAAAGGAGCGAAAGGCATCCAACATTGCGGCGGTGCTGGAGTGAGTCGATATGACAAGTTATTGCCAAATCGCCAATGAGCTTGAAGGCTCTCTTTTGGACAATATCCAATGAAGCTAAGGCTGTGCGACCAGCCCCGGCCCATATATGGGAGTTGTATTCCATTCTAGGTCTAATGTAGGACTTGTAGAGGAGCGCTAGATTTGACGGGCTGAAATATTTCTTACACCTTTTCAGAAATCCAAGACATTTCGATGCTTCTTTGGCAACAGAGAAGATGTGATCTGTCCAGTTTAACTTACTGGAAATATTAATGCCAAGAATGCTTAGTGACGGTGAATCAGAAATTAATGCTCCATCAAAAGAAACGGGTGTGGTTAAGTTATGATCTTGTTTTAATGAGATGAGACAGCTTTGAGACTTAGATGCATTGAATTCGACGCGATTCGCTTTGCCCCAAGCGAGGATACTGTTAAGATCGTTATTCAATGATCTAGTCATGCAATCTCGTTTAACACATGCGGCATTCCCCCTGGATTCCGCAAGAGTGTCAAAGGAGTAAGCGAAATCAAGAGTACTGTCATCTGCGAAACTATGGATGGGATTGAAAGTAAGAGAAAGCAGATCATTAATGAAAACTAAAAAGAGAGTTGGAGAGATAATAGAGCCTTGAGGCACACCGGCATTTATGGGATGCGGTTCAGATGTAACGCCATCTAATACAACACGTATTTGGCGACTAGATAGGAAACTTTCAATCCATAATAGAAGAGGAGGGGAGAGACCAAGTGCTTTAAGTTTGGCTAAAAGGGCTGGATGCCAGACTCTATCAAAGGATTTTGAAATATCTAGAGCAACGATTTTAGACTCACCAAAATTGTGAAGACTACGGTTCCAACGTTCCGTAAGAAAGGTCAGCAAGTCTCCAGATGATCGTCCAGCTCGGAAGCCATATTGGCGATCGTTGATGAGATGATTAGTTTCTAGATACTTCATTAATTTTGAGTTAATGATAGATTCAAAAACCTTTGAAAGAATCGAAGTGATGGCAATTGGTCGATAATTTGAGGGATCGCTACCCTCTCCTTTCTTAGGAATAGGCTGAATGTGAGCTAGCTTCCAAGCAGTTGGAAATTTTCCTGTCGAATAAGACAAGTAAAATAGTTTGCGCAGAGGTTTAGCCAAGGATGAGGCGCAGCTTTTAATTAACAGGGGCGAAAAACCATCAGGGCCTACGGCTTTGGAGACGTTGATCCCCTTAAGGACCCTGAACACATCCCTCGTACGAACGTGTATTGGCTCTTGTACACATTCACACGGGTGATGCAAAACAGGTGTTTGTGAAGTTGGTGGAAGACGAGAATTTGAAGCGAATCTAGCAGCTAAAATATTAGCTTTATCCAGGGAGTCAACAATCACTTCACCATTATTAAGTAGTGAAGGTATAGAGGAACTGGTGAAATTGTTCCTGATGGTT
The DNA here is from genome assembly GCA_963930735.1 of Dioctria linearis. Lineage (NCBI taxonomy): Eukaryota > Metazoa > Arthropoda > Insecta > Diptera > Asilidae > Dioctria > Dioctria linearis. The sequence continues at coordinate 350,199,529 of OZ005740.1, read as the reverse complement.
TTGACCAGGGACCAGGAACCTTTGCTACCTTTGCGGCTTGTCAAGATTCTTTGTCTAATATTCTGGTCAAAAAGAAATTTTTCTCTCTGGATAATGGACTTGCAGGTGTTCCGTGCAGTCTTGTAGACTTGTTTCATTTCCGGACATGGATGCAATTGATAGGCGCGAAAAGCAGACTCTTTCGCTTTTATAGCTTGGTTGCACTTATCGTTAAACCAGGAGCGATCATGCTGTTGTTGAGACCTGCTGTAAGAATACGGAATGTATTCACGCATGCCAAGATTTAGTATGTTACTAAATTGTAATGTGCATTCATCAACATCCCTCGAAGCAAAACAGACCGACCAATCAATTTCTTTAAGATACTTATTGAGACTTTCCCAATCAGCATTCTTATAGTGCCAAAGAAGCCTACTTGTAGGTGGAGCAGTTGGGCGGCACAGGTTTGAGGTGGTAAATTGAGCCGTGATTAAACAATGGTCTGAATTTCCAAGAGGGGAACCGACTGAAATGGAATATTTGTCAGGATGAGATGTTAGAAACAAGTCGAGTAAATTAGCTTTATCTCCAGCTGTATCAGGAATTCGCGTTGGTGCATCCACTAGTTGTTGCAAATTAAATGATTCACAGAAGAGTTCAACGAAACGGCCCGCAGGACTTGTGGTAGAAGAAAATAAGAAAAAAATAATAATTCGTTTGCAAACAAAAACAAAAATACCTACTATCTATCTTAAATTGTGTACATATCTACAGATAAAAGCAAAAATGTAATGTAATACATTTTGGCAAGATTCGCACACAAAAACTCCATCTTTAAGGGCACTTTCACATCTAAAACGATAACCTAAAAACGCATATCATTCCACTTTAAAACAAGATTTTTGCTCCAATGACTAATAAAATCATGGGAAATAGGATAAACTAATAATTTTACTATAAAATAGTATATTTATTTCAGAATGTTTTTCCCATGAGTTTATTAAACATTGGAGCAAAAATCTTGTTTGAAAGTGGAATAAATTGAGTTTTTCCGGTTCTCGTTTTTGATGTGAAAACAATACCATGCGAAGTTATTGTTTAGCAATTGCTGATTATTTCGCTGTGATGCCTTTGGCTGCTGGAAGAATCTTCCGTATATTGGGCCATAACAGCAATTTTTCGGCACCTGTAAAAGACAAGAAAGGTTGAAGAACCAAGTTGAATTCTACTGGAGGAATACTGATAGCTGTCTGTAGGCATTCAAAATAATTTTTGGAGAATTACTCCAAGAAAAGTATTTCCGAGCTACTAAATCTAGAAAAAAAGCATCTGCACACAATCAGCATTACCAGCGATGAAATGTGTAGATTGTGTGAAGTTGAAGAGGAAAGTGCAGAACACATTCTTTCTTGCTTTGTTGTTGCGAAAAACTGGCTCACAGAAAACTCAGGCTACTCGGCCAATACTTTCTTACACCCTTGGAAGTAATGTCTAGCGCAATAAAGAAGGTTTTAGAATTCCTAGACAATTTTCCGTTTAATAAGCTATACATATTATGGGAAAAATTACTAAGAGAAAACTACTGTGTACCAAATTTCATTTATATGCATTGTTATATAGGAAAGAAGGAAAAAAAACAACTATTCTGCTATTTGTTATCGAAGACAACATAATATCCTTATATATTACAAATTTTTGTTAATAGATGGCGCCGTCTGTAAACATGATTTCTGTCATACGTTAAAAATTTCGCCTCTGTTTTCTAATTTGGTACATGCAATTCCATCTGTCGAGAAGAGGTAACTGATTTGATAGCATACTTATATGTATAAAATCAATAGCTAAGGTGAAATTTGGGAACAATAAACTTTCAAGAATTTTACATTTCAAATTGGTCTATCTAAGTCTTATCCTTTTACAAGCACCTCCCCATTTTTTATGAAAAGCCTATATTGAGATTTTACAGGGCGCATGGAATATATTATTATTATTATCCTTTAACCTTAGATCATATAACAAAAAGGATAGGCCATGGGGAAGAAAAACTTTAGTATTTTTCTGCGTGTAGTAGAACCGCATCGATGTATTCGTTTTAGTCATGGAAGTGGTAAACTACGATATTTTCACACCGGGCGAATAATTTAGGGGTTGAAACTTTATTAAGTATTGCAGAAATTCAATAGAAGAGATCCCATTATATCACAACATTTTTAAATTAATTTTTAAGTTTATAATTTTATAATAAGTTTTTATATTTTTACGAATTTTCCTAGTGCCCCGTTTATTTTCTGATCATATTTTTTAGTGTAGCCTTTGTATGGCTACTGTAACTTAAGGCGACAATGACAATTCAATTATAAGCAAACAAACCGGCATTGGAAAAGTTAAATTTGTTTGCCACGGCAGTTTATTTTTATAAATATTTCACTCTTATTTTATTTAAAACACTATAATTTATTATTAAAAGAATGAAGCTTGCCTGCAAAATGATTTCCTAAGAGAATATCACCGGTTGTTTCGGCAGCACAGCACAGCGCACTTCATTCCGATAATTGAAGACTCCGGAGTCTCGTTTCTATGAAATCCCGTTCACAAAACAATATTTGAGTATAAATAGCACTTCAAGTACATATTCACTTATAATCACTTTTATATAACAAATTCACTAAATGAAACACGAACTTTCCTTTGATAAAATCTGAAATGTCAGAAATAAATCAGAATTGTCAAACTGAATAATATCCTTAGAGTAACAAGGCGATAGCCTACTTATCATGTCGCCTCCGTGTCTAAAAAAAAATTCTTATCACACGTACAGCAATTTTACGGAGCATAGTCTATCGTTTTCGTTATATGATCTAAGCCTTTAACTCGGTAAGTCACCACAAATTGATTTTTAAACTTGTCACTTAATATAGCTTCTCTTCGTCGATCATTGTGTTAATTGTCGCTTTCAATCGATCTAGTTGTAAAGGTGCAGAGTTCCAAATTTGCTCGATTGTCCCTTTTCGCTGGTGTACCTCAAAGTTCGGTCTTAGGCCCTATTCTCTACTCTATCTATATAAAAGATCTTCCATCTGTTGTGAATAGCGCTTCCCTGCACTTTTATAATAATGATGTTCAGCTGTACCTTAGCAGACCCATAGACCTGGTCGAGGACTATATTACTCGAATCAATGATGATTTACAACACATACATGAATGGCAATATATCCAAACAAGCGTTTCAATGGGGAATATTTATTTCAATCTCGTTAACTATCAATTTCCTCCCAGTTGTATGTCTGTGGATTTGCGCAGAAAATTGGCCATGACTTTTATTGTTTCCCATTTTAACTATGGGAGCCTTATCTTGAGCAAACTGGGTACAATTTGTCAAAGAAGACTTTCTGTGCCCTTCAACGGTATCATTCGTTATAGTATTATAAAGACTCCCTCGTTATGCTCATGTATCTGTGCTGTGCTCTCCTTACGTTTCTACTCAGGACCTCTATCGAGACCTATTTCACTCGTCGTAGGCTTATGTTTCTGTACAGATTAATTTATATTAAATCCTCTGCATATCTCTCCGAAAGTCTACAGTTCTTACACTTGAATAGAGGTCTTAGACTGCTTGTCCCGGAATGTACATCTAGATACGGCGAACACTCTTACTTCGTCCAAGTTGCTTGAAAATGGAACTCTCTTCCAAATATAATTCAGTTCAAAGCTTCCGCCCTGACCTTTGCTAAACTAATAAAAGATAACCCAAATTATTAGATTGTGATTGGTATTGATTCTCAGTTAGCTTGGCACATTGTCTTAATTTTTTGATTTGTTATATTTTTATTCTTTATTCTTTTCTTTGCGTCCATGGTGACCATGTAATTTTGTGATAAACGGCTGGTGTGAGAAAATATTTTTGCATGAAGACCTTTTTGTTTGTCTTGGGGAATTAACCACGACGATGAGTGAAAAGGTGTTATGCCGGTAAAATAAAATAAAATTAAATTACATTAAATTTTACGCGAATTGCATTGGAATTTTCCTTAAATCTAAATGGAAGTGATGAGAAAATTTATTTGAAAGTAGTCCTTCAAACGATACCCCACATGATACAACAACATTTTTTTGAGAGGACTCAATTCTCCCTTATAACATTTTTTAAAAAAATATTTCATAATCTCTGACTTTCGAAATATGTGTGCGTCACAAAGACCGAACATTTTCCAAATTTAAAATTCCTACGCCAAGTTACTTTCGAGAGAAACGTCGCAAGAGCGATCTTATAAGGATTCCGTTTTTTTCCTTTTGAATACGGAGTCCTAACTGCTTTCGAATTTTTTTTTATGTATGAGCCAAGCAAAAAATTACTGCTGATAACTTTTGCGGAGCCATACATAATTAAGATTTTGTGAATTATTTTATAGTTCCATTTTGCCTGTGGGTGTGAACGAGATATTTTCTATAGGTAAACGTTTCAGACTTGGTCAATGCCAATAATATTTGTATATCAGTTGCACTACACCTACAATATTGTAATTTATTTTTTAGTTTTATTTTTTATATATTTATGTACAGAGCTTTTCACCTTTCCACAACTCTCACCATCTCTCTAGTTCATATAAGAAAATCATGAAATAATTGGGCATCTTCACAGACACCTAAGGGCTGGTATTAGTGAAGGGCACTACTCCTATTTTCTATTTTTTGTTTTTTTTGTCACTGTTACTATTTATGACTATTTACATTTCAGCACAAGGTTTTCAAACAATTGGAATACATTTACATTTCGGAACTCTGTGCATTTCAACAGATGAAATCTGTTGAGTCGAAACACATTGTGTACCAACAGATATAATATTATTGTGAGCGTGGCCTTGGTTAGTTATTTAAAACACAATATTAAATAATTAATATATAAGTTCTTTATTTCACTCTAATCATATAAAATTCACAATTACTCAATTAATCAACTCAATTCTAATTATCGCTAACACTGTACTTTCAATTATCGCAATCTAATTACACACTTTCGCTTCTTTATTACTTTCACTTGTTAACACTGCAACGTCTAAGACAAGACTCTTTTTCTGGCGGTGACAACTGTTATATTTATACCCTAGAAACTCTCCGGATTATTCTGGAGTGTTCTATTCCATAAGCTTCTTGACTGTTCTATTCATTCTCATTCCTGAACCTTATAATCGATTCTCTGAACCTGAAGTCGTTTACTCTCCATTGCCAGTAGATGTCACCACTTGTCTCTTTCTATTGCACGTAAGAATATTCTTACACAAATCACGCAGGAGTCTTCATTAAGAACGTCACCATCGTCAGTAATTACTTGTTCCATTATGATAGTGATGTTATTTGTTCTTACTAAGGCTTCATCGTTACCAACCACAATATGTATTGGTGGCGTTTTCATCTGTTTCGTTATCGTTATTACAATGTTGAAAAGACCAAGTACGCTATAGAAAATACTCGTTGTCGCGATTATAAAACCAAGCAATCTCAAGTTCAAATTAAAGAACTTAGTTGAAAACATTTTAATTTTTTAGTTAAGTGATTGAACGAACGAAATGAACACAAACCACAAAAAATAAATTTTATGACCGTTTCTGCGAAATTAAATTAGAAATAATGACAATTAATTAACTTTGAATTTATTGCAAAGGATATTAGATGTATGCCGAGCAGGCTTGTCCGTGAATACTCAGTTAAGGCTGAAACCACTAACATATATATAACATAGACTGCCTGATTTACTATTTCATATGGGTCAACTTTTGTTGGCAGGGTGTGACAATTATCTTAATTTCAAGTTTTACTTTCGCTTTACTATTCATATTATACGTTCAAAAAATTACAGATGCATTCGAAATTATCCTCTCACTTACGTTATATTACGTCAAATATATCTTGAAACACATTGGAATAAGTTTTTTTTAACAAGAATAACATAGCTTAGTTGAATTAAAATTAAATGTGGTAGTGAATAAAAATTTCTCGAGTATCAGAGTGCGTTTGAACCGATAAGAGCTAAGAAATAGCCAACTATTAGAAAATTATCTCAAATTTGAAAAGTGAGGAAAAGGCACTAGAATAGAAAAAGTGAGTCTGGTTGAATTAATTCTTAAAGTTAAAAAGCCAGGAAAAGTGTCTTTTCAGTTGATAATAATTACAATAACATACTCGTACGGCAGAAAATACCCTTTCTCCCTCTCTAAGGTTATAAGTGATAATTTCTAAAATCCCTTATATTAACATTACTAATATTCGAAAATGGAGCAATTACATGAGGCAATCAAGCAATTGACAGGAGCATCTAATGCTCAAATCGCGTTGCTAAAAGAAATCGAACGTCGACTTCAGAAGTTAGAAAAAGAAATAGCTGCTTCTAAGGTAACTCCAGCTCCAACTAATAATATACTCCAAGCTCCAAAAAATGAAGAGGAATTAAAGGATATCTGGAAACTTCCAGATAGTGTAAGGGAACTGCAGACATTTGATGGAAATCCAGTGCAATATATTTCTTGGATACACGCAGTTGAAAACATATTAAAGGACTACGAAATTGTTCGTAACAAACCAATTTATAGTGCAATCCTACAAAGTATATGGCAAAAAATAAGAGGTCCCGCAGACACTGCTTTAATATCCTACAACATATTTAGTGACGATTGGCCTTCTATAAAAAAGTGTTTATCTTTACATTATGCTAATAAGAGGGATATTCGTACTCTTGAGAATCAATTAAACCTTCTTAGCAAAGGAAACATGAGTTTACATGAATTTTATGCAAATGTTAACCAACAATTCTCACTAATAATTAATAAAATTAAAACGGAAAATTATTCGCCAGAAACAATCAATGTACTCGTTGAAACGTATAGATATAGTGCACTTGGCGTGTTTATGAGAGGTGTAAATGGTGATCTTTCCAAGATGTTAGTTATACAAAAACCCCCAACACTCCCAGAAGCTTATGCTTTATGGCTAGAAATTCAGAACTTAAACTTTAGGAATCTAAATAATTCAGTGACGGCACCCATAAACCAATTCTTCTGTAGCGACTACACTTATAAACAACCTATTTCAAGAGTACCACCTAAACCAGCTCTGCGAGCCATGCTACGGACTTTGCCATTTGACCAAAGCAACAAAGCATATAACATCCAACACGAAAAATGTATCCAACCACCTCCAAGACCAAATCATCCGAAACCCCCCGTTCAATGGAAGTTGATCGATTTATACAAACTAAACAAACTGATTATTATATGAATTGACCTGGAAATAATAAGCCTTACCAGTATAAGAGATACAACAATTCTGAAAATTATCCACACAAACAGCAGAGAATAAATATTTTAGAAACAGAAGCTGGGCCATCATATGAAGATTATATCCAAACTCGCGAGAATGAATTAGATGACGACTATTCTGAGGGAACTGATGACGAAAATCCTGAACTAAATTTAATGACGGAAGCCTCTCTAGCGTTCCATACCTAGAATACCAAACACGGGATGGTAAAATTCTCAAATTCTTAATCGACATGGGAGCTAATAAAAATTTCATAAAATCAGAATGGGGAACGAATAAGAAACGAGCAAAAAAGGCTTTTAAAATAAAATCGGCTGCAGGAGAGATAGAAGTTAAAGAAAAAATTACCGGAAAATTCTTTGCCAGCATAGGAAATAATATGTACCTTAATACATTTGTTTATTTTACCTGGACTAAAATCATTTGACGGAATTATCGGTGATGATACCCTAAAAGAATTAGAAGCAATTATCGATAGAAAGAATAATATTCTGAAAATTAAGCCAAATATCGTAATACCTCTCAAAGAAAAACAATCCTTTCAAGTTAATAACTTAGAAATTAGCGACAAACATCTGAAACCACAAATCAAAGGAAAATTGCATGAAATAATAAAGAAATACCATGTATTATTTGAACCAACAAATAATCAAGAAATAGTGAATACAAAGATTGAAGCTGAGAACAAAACGACAACAGATGAGCCAATCTACCAATCTACCCTTATCTTGCCAATATGAGAGACGAGGTGGAACGTCAAATAAGAACTTCTGGAGGAGGGAATAATCAGACCATCTAAAAGCCTTATAACTCACCCATCTGGATTATTGAAAAGAAGATAGATGCTTCAGGAATAAAAAAATATAGAATGGTAATAGACTTCAAAAGATTGAATGCCGTAACAACGTAAGATACCTATCCTATACCTGATATATGCAGCATTAAGCAAGCCTAGGGAATTCCAGGTTTTTAACGACCCTCGAATTGACGTCAGGTTTCTACCAAATAAAAATGAAAAAGGAGGATATCCCAAATACGGCATTTTCTACAATGAACGGGAAGTATGAGTGTACAAGATTACCATTTGGTCTAAAAAACGCGCCCTCGATATTTCAGAGAATGATTGATGATGTCCTCAAGGAAGATATCGATTGATTACATTGATGACATAATCATATTTGACAGAACCGAGGCAGAACATCTACAGAATATTGAGAAGATATTTCCTAAATTAAAGCAGGCCAACCTAAAAGTAAATCTGGATAAAACAGATTTCCTAAAAACAGAAACAAAATTTTTGGGTTTTATGATCACTGATAAAGGAATCAAGCCTGATGAAAAAAAGGTGCGGGCCATAAAAGGAATTAAACCACCAGAAAATTTAAGAGACTTAAAGAGTTTCATTGGACTGACTTCATACTACCGACGTTTTATTAGAGACTTTGCAAAAATAGCAAAACCCCTGACTAACCTCACATGGGGAGAAAATTGGCAGATCAAGTCAAACCAATCTAGGAAAATTAAAATGGCAGAAAAAGAACTAAAGACATTTAACGACCTGAACTTCTAGCATCTCCCGAAATATTAGCATTTCCAGACTTCACGAAGCCATTCATTCTTACAACGGATGCTTCAGATCATGCGACTGGAGCAGTGCTCTCGCAGGGAGTAATTGGAAGGGATAAACCTATTACCATCATATCTCGGTAACTCAATAAAACTGAAAAAAACTACGCCACTAATGAAAAGGAAATGTTAGCGATAGTTTGGGCTCTAGAAAACCTACGAAACTATTTGTATGGAGCAAGAAAAATCAAAATTTTGACCGATCATCAACCTCTAACATTTAGCCTGAGTATTAGAAACAACAATGCAAAACTAAAAAGGTGGAAGGCTAGAATAGAAGAGTATAATTACGGGCTTGTTTACAAGCCAGGGAAGACAAATCATGTTGCCGATGCACTATCAAGATTGACGTCACATGCAAACGTTCTTACATCGGATTCAAGCCAAACCATACACAGTGCAGAGAAAGATAGCACAGATCTCATCCCATACTGTGAAGCGCCGATTAATGTATTTAAAAACCAACTCATCTTCGAGGTGGGACAACACAATATGCACGCTATCAAAGAACCCCACACAGGATACCACCGACATTACATAAAACTTGAGGAAATAACCAAAGGGAATCTTGTAAATATATTAAAGGAACTTCTTAACCCAAACATTCTGAACGGACTTAAAAATCCAGAACAACATATTCAAGTGCTGCAGGAAATCTTCTAGAAGCATTTTAGTAAATTTTAAATCCACATAATACAAATAGTAGTGCAAGATATCGCCAAGCTAGAAAACCAATTCCAAATCATCGATCACGAGCATAGAAGAGCCCACAGGAATGGTAAGGAAAACAAGAACCAGATATTAGAAAAATACTACTTCCCCCACATGGCGAGCAAAATTAAAAAGTACATTAAAACCTGCGATATCTGTAATTCAAACAAATACGATCGACACCCCAATAGGTCCGAATTGCTAGAAACACCCATTCCAACTTATCCATCGGAAATAATACATATTTAGATATTATTTAACCAGGAATAGTTCATCTCTTGTGTGGACAAATTCTCAAAATTTATTCTATTTTCAGAATAAAATACAAATCAGTGCTAACTTTAAGGGATAAAATAACAAAAATATTGCACTATTTTACCACACCTAAAATTCTTGTAATAGCCAACGAGAAAAGTAAAACGTTAGGGATAGAATTATATATAACCCCATCTAAAAAAAGTGAGGTAAATGGAACTGTGGAAAGAGTTCATTCCACTATATTCGAAATCGCAAGATGTCTGCAAAGGGAATATCCGGATTTATCTCTGAAGGAAATAATAAATATATCAGTAGATAGATACAACAACACCATACACTCCATAACCAAGCAAAAATCTAGCGACATATTCTTTGGAAGAACACATCGAATCAATTATCTGAATTTATTAGATTTTATAGCAAAGGTAAATGAGGACCTATTGGAACAAATAAAAAAGATCCAAAAAAGTAAAATAAGTAACCAAAATTTGAAGAGACAAAAACCGAAAAATTATCATCCTGGGCAGACAATATACACAACCGTAAAACAAATTCAAGGAAAACACAAACCTGTATTTAAGAAAGAAACAGTTGCCAAAGACAATAGAGTCACTGTTATAACAACTACTGGAAGACGTATTCATAAATCGCACATTAAAAATCTTAGCCAATAAAACGTACTTTCCTATTTCAGACTAATATGGGCGCATATCGCCTTCACAGCAAGCGTGTTTGAATACTTGGGTCCAGTCTACTAAGTATGAACAAGTGCTTAACGACGGAACCAGCATTCTTAAGCCCCAACTAGAATATCAAATAAAGCAGGTACAGGAATTAACCCGGAAGTTAAAGGGAACAAATTCAATAAAAGGGAGATCAATTAACTGGATAGGATCTGCGTGGAAATGGATAGCCGGTTCACCTGATGCTACAGATTGGGACAATATAATTAAAAGTCAAGATGATATAATTGCATTAATAAGTATCCTAAAACAGGAAGTTAATGAAATAGTACTTGCAGAATAGTTGGCTAAGAAGGAATTGTAAACACTAACACCCTGGACAAAGAAGAAATTAACCAACTCATACCTCAAATAGAAACGCTCCCCTACGAAAATGAGATAGATGCTATAGAGTACGCTGAACCAATAATTGTTGTAAAGGAGTCAAATCTTCTGTTCATAGTTTCACTGCCGAAGACAAGCACAAGTGAATATAACCATATTATTGTTAGGCCCAATTCAGAATCGACGCAGCATGCTTGCCGGCCAATTCACAAACGGCGCAGCAAGCATATTTGCAGCAAGCAGTGTAGGAAACTTTGTAATGCTAACTTTTTTTATAATTCACATTTATTTACAAACATAACACCTTAATACCGAGTTTTCTATTGTGCATAATTTTAACTTAGTCCTTTTTCTTAAAAAAAAAAAAAAAAGAACCGGAGGAAATGTGAGATAAATAAGATTTGAAATTTATTTTTTTCCTCAGTATGTTGGCAGAACTGTTGCAGCATGCATCAAAATTTGATCATGATGCATGCTGCGTCGATTGCGAATTGCGTCATATGATCCCATGATATCAAACCTTGCATCACTTCTGCTGCATGCTGCGTTGATGCATGCTGCGCCGATTCTGAATTGGGCTTTAACACTTACAACGAAAAACAAGAAGCGTGCGTATTTAAACTTCGAAGAATTAATAATTGATCAGTTTGAAAGATTTGGAATAAAGGAGAAGTGCAGTAGCATTAGGAATTTAACAATATGCAAGGAAAGTCAGCTTGAGAAACTACCAGACGATCATTATATTAGTCGTCTAATGAGGGAATTGAAGGCTGAATGTGATTACCAGTTTAACAAAAATGAAAAAATTTAAATAATTAACGAAAATATAATATTCCTTGACAACTTCCCTGGAAGTTTTTCGAAAATAATTCAACCAGGCACTAAAACGGCAGCTATGTTATACAATATCACAATGAAACTATAAAGATAAAGAACAGAGAATTCATCAGCAAAGAGATAAAAACATTTCAAGCCCTACCGCCAATACTTCAAACCAGCCCGATCGAGAAAAACCTAAAATCAGATGTAGAATATCTTCACGAGCTACACCTAAACAATAGAAAACAGCTACAAAGCCTCCAAACTAAGCACGGGATATCTCTTATAACAGATATAATTTAGTTACCGTTCTAATTATAATTTTTAGTGTATTTATAGTTTTCAAAATCAAAAGAGAAAAAGGAAAACTGGAGATCATTCAACCAACAATTCAGATGACAACAACCCCCAGCATCCAAGACCTGCAGCCAGTCAAACTTAATCTTTGACCTGCGGGACGCAGACATTTCAGGAGGGAGGAGTTAACTCAGTTAACCCAGCAACACGCGCCGCTGACAATCCATTTTTTACACTGACATGTATATAAATCAACGAGGAAGAACTAAAGGAGATGCAAAAGAGAAAATATCACGTACCAAAACCCTCGAGAATACTTCACAAGCCATGAAACAGACTCCCTCCCTACCACATGCGAGGCCCAACGTAGTCCTTACATTCTAAAATATTTGCAGTGTTCTTATGTAAAAGTGACAAAAGTTTGATTTGAATAGCTCCTCCGCTCTAAACTACTATTCATACAGAAAAATTGTCTTCTGATAATCTTAAGCTTGCTTTCTTATCTTCCGAACCGTAATAAAATTTTCATACCTTTCCTAACAAAATTGTTTAAAAAAAATTATCTTAACCAAATGACTACGATTCCTCAAACAAAAATTCTCAGCTGAGTAATCATTGTAATGTCGCTGTGCCGTCATGGCATGCCGTGGGCTGATATCGAATGTAGCTGCCTACAGATTCGGACTACGGCTGCACATATACACATGCAATTATCACTCAGCAGAGAGGTGTTGAGCGTAAAATGGTAAGGTTACTTTGTAATCAAAACTATTTTAATATTTTGTTAAGTAAGGTATATAGGAAGTGCAACCTTTGGGAAGGTAAGCAACCAAGCTCTAAATTACTAGAAGACTATTTTCCTGTATGGATAGTAGTTTAGGCTCTATAGCATATATAAAGCCAATGTTTAGCACTTTTCCATAAGTGTCAATATAGAACATTTTAGAAAACGGACTAAGCACGCACACATATAGATTTCTGTTTCATGGCTTGGGAAGTATTCTCGAGGGTTTTGCACGTACCCATTTCTAACACATTGACACTGATATTGTTTGTACATAAGCGCTGTAAAATTTGTACGCCTGTACACAATTGTACAACCTGTTCGCAATTTTAATCGCTTTTATTTTCACATACTTAAAAGTATTTACTGAATTTGCAAACATGAACATAAAAAAGTTAATAATTAAGAAGAAAAGTTCAGTGATAAAAAGTTTTTGAGTAATATTTGCTTCGTGCCCCTACGGTTATTTCATGAGGTTTTCTGCGTCAATGCGCCAAGCCCAAATCAAACCAAACCTAAGTATGGATCTGACAGCGAAGACCAAAAATGGCGGAATGAAACATACACAAATGCAGGGCCATTTTGGATACGCTCATGTACACGGATCGTACATATAATTGCATCTCCTTTAGTTATTACCTCGTTGATATAAATGGACTGCTTGTTGAACTAAAAATGCATGAAAGCAAATGGCACCACTTTCATATTCCTGTCTCTTTCCGTGAGAGCATACTTTTCCACTGAACTGTAACGATTAGGAACGAAAAATTGCTTGTAAAAATCCTTGTGAAAAACACTCTCTTCGACTAATAAGTAAAATTTAACAATACAAATAGTCCCAAATACTTTTGTAGTAAATTCGCTAAATCCCACGGACATGCATATAAGTATTGGTAGCATTGACAGTGAGAGCATACTCTCTGAAATGAAAATTGGTGCCACATGAAAGAGGAGATCAGTCAGTCCAATTATATATATATCAAGTGACTGAGCCACAGTTCTTTCACACATTCATATATATTACAGTGAATGAGATATTTTCTATAGGAAAACCTTAGAATATAGAGACAACTCTCTATATTCTAGGAGGAAAACGTTTCAGACTCAGTCAATGTCAAATACATATGTAAATCAGTAGGCAAAATTTATTTACATTTTAGCACAACATTGTTGAACAATTGGCATAGAGGTATGTTAAAATTTCCAATGTTCACTAACTAAAAAAGTTATTGTAAAAATCTTTGCTCCGTATTCATTTGTCAGTCTTACGATGTATTTTCCTTTTTCTCTTCTCTGTGAAGGGATACCATAGCTACCCACAATGCAAAGTACAAGCCTAGCAAGAGCAATTAATTAATGAAATATTTCTTTTCCATAAGTTTTATAAAGCTTACCCATTGCCATGCTTTGATGCACCGTGTAGCTCATGCGTTCTGCAGAAATAACAGCGTCAACAGAAGTCATATAAATAATCACAACGACACAGATGACCCAATTGGATATTAGTGATACAGCCCAGTAGATCAGCCAAGGCAATATCAATCCGGGTCTTTTCTGAAAAATTATGAAATAAAATTTTGGCGGTAGATAATTGAAAGTGGCTTGCTACTTACTTTAATAAGGGCTACAAGAAGAAGCGGACACACTATGAGTGTTACGATTTCATATATTAAATTTTCACAAGATAATAGAATTGCTGAAATAAGAATTGCAAATTTCTTTTGTGAATGTATATTTGAAAATATGTATACATTATATTCCTACACATTATGTCCAAAAAATCATCTTCACTAAGAACGTCACCACCTTCAGTAATTACTTGTTTTGGTTTATGTTTATTTATTGAAAAAGAAATACCAAATATATCTTTTTTAAAGATGGTGTGATCATCCTCGTCATAATCTTCAAAGTCAATATGCCCAAATACGTGGTAGAAAATACTCGTTACTGCGATTATAAAACCAAGCGATCTCAACTCTAAATTAAAGAACTTTTGAGTTGAAAACATTTTGATTTTTTAGTTAAGTGATAGAACAAAAGAAATAAATACAGAGCACAATAATAAATTTTGCGAACAGTTCTGCGAAATTATATAAAAAATAATGACAATTAATTCTAAGCAAATGACATTTTTAATTACTTTGGTGCAGTGCTGTCGAAACCAGTGGGCGAGACTCAAAACGATAATCGACGCATTTCATTTCGGTACAGTGTTTAATTTAATAATCCTAAAGCCGATTATTAAGTAATTGCAGTGGGATTATTTGATGAACATACTGTAGAGAACAAGAGTTAAAGGCTTAAAAACAATTGCGATGCCGACGACAACGACCAAAAATGTTCGGCGTTAAATTTCTAAAAGCACAGCGTCTTATGTGGATGCTAAAAATTGCGACGGCCGACAAACTCCACGTCGGGATTGATCAAATTGTAATTTGGTCGTCTGTCGCTACAGTACTACCGCAGGCATGTAATAACAGTTAAACAAGACCAAAACAAAAACCCCCGAGAAATACTCCCCAAGGCATCCCAGCAGGAGAAATTTTCAGGCCTTCCAATGGAAGCCTTTTGGAAGCAAAGTACTTTTTCTCAATTGCTTTAATGTTAGTCGCATTGAACCTTGGTGGAAGTGAGCTCAGCGGAAAAAAATTATCAGACCTTCCAATGGAAGATTGGAGGAAGCGATAGAAAAGCTTCGTCCTAATTATATGTAATGTTAAAAAGAAATGAGGTGTCCAACAAAAAGCCATGCATGCATCTATGCCTTCTGAGTAGAGCTTCCGCTTGCATCCAGTTATGCTTCCAATTCCCGCTGGGATGAAACAAATTCGCTCACTACCACATGAGAACCCCAACCCCTCCTAAGCCGTATATCCTAAGACACACAGCACGACCTAACGAATCATTAGTACTAACTATTCATTAAAATGCCGTGTGTCACATATTATACGTCATTATGGCTCGAAAATCAGATTATAATGAAGTACACTAATTATTATATATTATAGCTATAATGAAGAAAAATGTGCTAGATTTGGCATATAATATAAATCTGGAGATGAAGAAATGTTAATCACAAACTTATTCTTTTTAATATAATGTTTTTCTCATTTGTAAATTGTTAAATTGAAAAATAAAATAAATAAAAACAAAGTCGTTAATTTGACCCATATCGCTTCTTTAATGTCATAAGTATATCAAAACCAGTTTGACAGTACAACTTAATTATACAAATGGCTGTGCGTCTGCAGTTTATAATCAATCATTATAGACTAATGAGTCGTTTCTTATTTCTTTATTAAGAGCGCAGTGTGTCTAGGGCATAATATTTGAAAATATTTGCAGTGTTCTTATGGAAGATTGATAAAACTTTGTTTTGAATAGCTCCTGCGTGTAAAACTACTATTCATACAGAAAAATTATCTTCTGATAATCTTAAGGATCTTCCCAAATCAAATTTTTATACATTTCCTAACAAAATTATAGAATTTATTTTAACCTAAATGCCTACGATTCCCCAAACAAAAACTTTTAGCTGAGCATATCTCGCTGTGAAGTGGTCTAATGAAATTGAATCAGTCTGCCTACAGATTCGGACTACGGCCGCACATACACTATTGCAACTATTACTCTTTTGAGAGTAATTGGGTGTAAAATGGTAAAGTTACTTTTAAATCAAAACTATTTTATTATCTTGTTAAGTAAGGTATATAGTAAAGTAAGGGTAGCCTTTGGGAATGTAAGGAGCCAAGCTTAAAATTCCTGGAAGACTATTTTCCTGTGTTGATAGTAGTTTAGGCCTTATGGTATATATAAAGTCAATGTTTGGCACTTTTCCACAAGTATCAATATAGAACATTTTAGAGAACGGACTAGCACGCACACATATATATTTCTGTTTCATGGTACTGGTACTTAAAAATCGCACATATTAGCTTTTAACTACCTTAGTAATTCCGCCATACCGTCAAGTACATATACTGAAGTTCTTGTCAGTTATTTAATTACGCTTTGTATAATAATAGGAGGTTCAAGAGATTTCGAAATCTCAAATCAGGAATTGTGAAAAATCTATAGCATTTTGGAAGTTGTTTATATAGAGTATAGTTTTTATGCAGTATTTGAGTTCGACTTTAGCAAAACAAGATTTTCAAATGTTACATCATATTATGATTGCCTATGTGTAGCATTTAAAAGACCTGCAAATTATAATAAACGCTCCACAGGTGCTGTGGTGTTCCATTTGATTGCCAGCCTTCTCAAGAAAAGATCGATTCAGCATGTCAATTTCTGTTATACTGTCACTCTTATATTGGACGAGTTTTCTTTCTATTTTACTGAAGGCTGTAAGATTTCTTGAAGAATTCTTAGAAGGAGCATTTAAATAATTTAGAAGAGATAAAGAACCTCGCGTTCATGTACTTGTGGGGTACTTAAGCTTATATATGGGACTTATTAGTACCAGGACTTGCAATTGTATTTGACAATATGTAACTACCAGTATCGGGAGTTGCACTTGAAAATTTTTTTGCATACCAGTACCGGGACTTATGCTTACTTAAAAATTTTTTAAGTCCAGATCCTGGTACTAGTACTTCTGTACTAATGTACTCAAGTATTTCACAGGTCTGATTTATACCATCTGAATGCGTTTCAAAAAATAAAGTTAAATACAC
Organism: Dioctria linearis; assembly: GCA_963930735.1. Taxonomy (NCBI): domain Eukaryota; kingdom Metazoa; phylum Arthropoda; class Insecta; order Diptera; family Asilidae; genus Dioctria; species Dioctria linearis. The sequence goes on along the minus strand of OZ005740.1, from coordinate 350,182,001 downwards.
ATCTTTGAACATTTATTCACGTTTTTATTAAGCACTTATAAAGAGATATGTAATAGTTAAAATCTATACCTATAAGCTTTAGTTTACGGTTCTGCAAATTTATTTAGCACCTATTGCGCCACTGTTACTTTGCTCTTACTTATTTCGTTTTGAATGTTTAGGAGTGCCATATTCGAAAACCTCTCCCGAAACATAGCTCGACATATAGGGAAAAGTTCCGTTCACAGCTGGCCGAGAAGACCAAGCACTGCTTTCAGCGATTTGTACAAATTTGGGTAGAAGTTTTTATTAATTTCTGTTCTTAGTTTTTCCAAACTTATTACAATGTTCTTGTTTTGGAACATGTTCTTTCTTACTTTTACTTTACTTAACTTCACAAATAAGTCACTTCACTAGGCCAAAGGTAGATTTACAAACCAATTGTTGAAGTTAGTGATAATGTTGTCTATCAATCACTAGGTTGTAAATATGTATCTTCCAATATTCGGAAGGCTTTTTATCTGATGACAAGTCCACTAAATTACTTTTACCTACAGTGTCTAAAGTTGCTAATTTAGTTTTATTTCATAATGTAACGTAATAAGAATATTATTGATTTTTTTAATTCCGCGCTAAATATTTCTTCCTTATAAAGGTCTTATTATTGAACCCGTTTGAAAGTTTTACGAAATTTTCGAATTTTCATTGATATCAAAGATTATCAATTGAAATTTCCGCACAAACTATCAAAATGATTCCATATGATTTCTGTGTCGGAACAGTTTTTAAAAATTTAACAAGAAATTCAAAAGATTTTCCTAAAAAGAACTTTTTAAAACCTCTTCGATTCCGATACGAAAGGATTCAAGATTGTACAAATTGACGAATGTTTTTAGGAATTTCCTGGGAGGGGGGCAGTTCGCATTCTGAGGTGTTAGGCCAATGGGAATAATGTTCGTGACCTCAGTATTTATGAGCAAGATCCACCACTAGTAAATTTAAATCCTGACGACCTAAAACAAATAGTTTGGTACTGTGGCTACAACTATGCCTTTCATGAATACTTCTCTCATGAGGGTTTTTCCTTCCATTGTGTTCATGTGTAAAGTTTCCTTATTACCTCCTCTTGATTCCTTCTCTGTGGTTTTCAAATGTTGCGATTCTTATATGAAGAATCGGAAAGAAGGAAAACAAATTTATATTAACGAGAAGATACAAGCGGTATAGAGTTTAACAGAGACTCTATATTCTTATATCTCGACCAAAATGGAGCTGTAAAGCTCAAAGTTTGGTCTTAATATAAGTGAATCGATTTACAAGAGGTATTGGTAGCTCTAACTAATAGCAATGCTTCACTTGGGTAGAGCTAAGAAGCTCAAAGTAAAGCTTGGTCAACTTGATTGGGTTAAAGCTAAGAAGCTCAAAGTCAAGTCAGGTATAAAGGGGTGAGAACTAAAGAGCTCAATTACCTTTAAAGCCTTCCATTTCGGACCTAAGGGAGTCGAAATAAAATCTGAATTTATTGATGATATACTCAAAGTTCATTAGACAATATGCTTAATGCTTGTTTACCCATGATGAGATCATGTGTATAGCTATTACGTTTCGTCATATAAACAAGCTTTAATTGTAAAATGTTTTTATTTATATTTTGCTTGTATACAATTTTTATTCTGCAATTTCATTCATGCAGTGTATGATTCATTTATGTGTAGTAAACTCGCATTTTATTTTGATTTAATGCTTTTAATTGCATTTGTCTTCATTCATGAATAGTTTGTTGTGAGCATATATTTTTGCAGTAGATCGATTAACTTGTGCTCTACATGTGTTTTACCTGGATTAATCTGGAAAACATGCCTTGTCAACTTAGATGACATAATAGTAATCGGAAGGTCATTCGAGGAACTTAAGAACATCTTACGGGACGTAAAAGGTTTTGCAGATATAGTAAGGAGCCTACATCAACTTACAGAAAAGGTATAGCCGTTCATATGATGGTCGGATAAATGTAACGAAAGTTTCGCAAATTTGAAACAACAGCTCTGTAAAACTTCAGTAATTCACTTTCCAAAGCTGGGAAAAACTTTAAAATTGAACACGGAGGCCACCAATGTATTGGTATAATGTAAATTCATCCTTCGCACCGATCATGCAGCCTTTGAATGGCTTTTGCAGTTTAAGAATCCTGAGGGACAAGTGGAGAGATTGATACAGTGCCTCCAAGCTTATGGCTTTCACATCCTGTACCCGAAAAGGACGTATCCTTAGAAATGCAGACGGCCTTTCGTGACGTTCATGCAAACTTGAATGCAAACATTGCGTCCGGATGGAAGAAAAACAAACAACTGCAACTATACAGTTAGTAACCAATGGAACCATTGTGTTGTGTCAACCAGAACTTGCGAACAGCATAGCGAGAAGATCTAGACATATCGCTTATTCTTGCTTAGAAAGAAGACAAAACCCAATGGAAGGATATTTCGGAGAGAAGCGAGAAGTTGAAAAGCTACTGGGCTCAAAGGAATTCTTTTCACGTTGTACACGTTGCAACCAACGGTGTGTCGTTTCGAATGCAGATTGTCGTGCCAGCATGACAGGTCAACGGTGTTCTAGAAGAGATGCACAGACATTTGGGGTGAATAAAACAATCCCCGAAATACAAGAAAAGTTTTATTGGTTATACAGGGTGTTTCGTAAATGTCTTTAATCCTTTAAGGAGATGAAAGTAGAGGTCATTTGGGTCAAAAAAGTTTAGATACTTTTATACCGAACTTCGCTTGGTTTTCGAGTAAATCGATAATATCGATTTTCGAGATTTTGCATACCTTTTCAGAGTAATTTCGTTATAAGTTCTATTGTAATTAATGGATTGTGACGTTCATACCTTTATTTAAAACAACACATATTGGCCTTTCTAAGAATGCATAATTAGTTATAATTGTGGCTTCAATTATTTAAGACAAAAACAGTTTTCTCTAGAATTTTTTATTTCACTAAAATTTTTGTCGCTCTTCAGTGTACATTTATTCGAAATATCACCATTGCACGAATTTGGCAAAACTATGAAAAAATTTTCGCATTATGTCCCCTTTCCAAAATGACCTCCCTAAGTGCTATCAACAATAACAATCAAAAGTTATAAGCAAACATTTGGAAGATGTGGCCATCGAGGTAATCTTCAGTTTTTTCGTAGGTTTCTATCTCCTCCTACAGTTCTTAACCTACGACAACCATTTATATGTCATTGTACGGGAATCTGAACTGGCTATTAGATAGGGTACTTTTCGATTTCGAATTTCGAAAATAGAGGGGGTAATTTCGAAAAAAACACTTTTTTACCAAACTTGATATTTACGTAGATTTCGTTTTTCCGCATCTTAATTTTTGCGGGAGGGGCAAGCTCTGGCGGGGGCGGGAGTTCAAAGTTTCATCTTTAAGCGGCTAAAATCTAACATGAATGAAACCATTCAGAACTTCAACAAAAACATGAATCACACTACCCAAAAACATGTAGTGATGCTAAAAGCGGAGGATGCAAATCATATTCTGAATGAAAATCCTACCGGCTGCTCCAAAATAGTTAGGAGTAATTCTTATATATCAAATGAGTTACTCCTAGAGTGTCTCATAAGAATGTTCCTGGGGACGTCGTCAGTCGTTGATTGGTCTGTATAGATTTTCACAGTAGTTTGTCTTGGAGTAGCTTGAATAAGCTTAGCTCCCTTTGTACGTTTAGTGGAGTAGCTTGAGTAAGCTTCGTTCCCTTTGTTTGTATGATGGAGTAGCTTGAATAAGCTTAGCTCCCTTTATTAATAAAACCACTTGGCTTCTGTAGACTCTTCACTTCTTAAGATACGACTTTAGACTCACTTTATTCTAAAAATACAAGTATATTTATACAAAATTGATCACTTACTTTTCTTTAAGTGCCATTCGTTACATTTCTTAATTTCTATTTCCTTATGGCACTCGCTGCTTCATGTATATACATATGTACATCAATTTCCGCATTTTAACATCTTTTTCCGCAAAGTTCTTTTCGCTTTGCTATTGTTACATACATATTTTTATTTCCGCAAATAAATTAATAACGATTACTAGTGTATCGGAACCACAGGCATGTATATAAATGGACTGCTTGTTGAACCAAAAATGCATGAAAGCAAATAGCACCACTTTCATATTCCTGTCTCTTTCCGTGAGAGCATACTTTCCCACTGAACTGTAACGTTTAGGAACGAGAAATTGCTTGTAAAAATCCTTGTAAAAAACACTTTCTTCGACTCATAATTAAAATGTAACAATACAAATAGTCTCAAATACTTTTGTAGTAAAGTCGCTAAATCCCACGGACAACCATATAAGTAAATTCGCAAATAATTTAAATATAGCGCCAATTTACGACAGTTGGTAGCATTGACAGTGAGAGCATACTTTCTGGAATCAAAATTGGTGCCACATCAAACAGGATATCAAGCAGTCCATTTACATATATATATGTCAGTGATCGGAACGAAGATATTGGAAATAATAACCATAAATTAATTGTTTGAGAATCGAAGTGAAAATCTCGAAATAGTTTATAGTTTAATATCTAGTGGAATAAAAATCTGTTTGAGAATCAGAGTCACTGACATATATAACATAGACTGCCTGATTTGCTATTTCATATGGGTCAACTTTTTTTGGCAGGGTGTGACAATTATCTTAATTTCAAGTTTTACTTTTGCTTTAATATTCATATTAAAAGTTCAACAAATTATAGAAGCACTCGAAATTATTTCTCTTCTTGGAAGCTTATCTCCTACAACATCAAATATTTTTTAAACTTGATTTTTAAAGAAATAAAATTAAGCAATTTTTGTCTACCTGCCCCTAAAAGTAGCTATGGGGGACAGAGAAAGGATTACAAATATTGTATTGCCATCTATTTCTATCCTATATATTCATTTGGAAAACCACTGAACTGAAACTGGACTATAGTGTATTTTGTATAGAACTTATTATTTGTAGTTCAGCGGAATAAAGTAGTTAAACCAAAAAGGGACAACTATAGAAAAGTGATCCCATAATAATGTCAAATAATGTAAGGAATTTCAGTAGTATCAGCAGTCCATTTTATATATGTCAGTGGTTAAGAGCAAAAGAAACGTATTTTGTACATACATTTTTTGCAATTACTTAATTCATAAAACCCTAAAGAAATACTCGAAGTAAAGGACGGTGAAAATGAAATTTGAATCATTATTTCAACTCGATTCATATCAACAAATGCAGTCAGTCTAATTTTAACTCGACCTTTTCTATATGGAATTGAATCCAAATTCAATCAAACTTCAACCGTGAATTTATGAATGTATAGATTTAGACTTAACTTTTTAGCTGAATGAATGGCCTTCATTGGCTTATTGGGCACCACTTTCCTTTATAGTTTATTCAATAATCCCAGTCTTTAGAAAGCTTGAGTCAAAATACTGAAATTTACATCGTGCAATGGCCTCACATTTGCATAAGACTTACTCCGATGTTTCATTAGTAATTTATTAGAGGTTCTTAATTAAAACTGTGATTTAGAATTGATATCCTTATACCAGCGTGATCAAAATTAACACAGAAAGTAGAACTTTCCTTGGATATAATGCTGTCAATCAAATTTATTGGGCCCATACTATACCTACCATGAAAATGCTATTCACTCCATTCTGTTGCCTAGGAAGATAATAAAATTGAATTTGTCAGTCCATATGATATTATACTCCATTATATCTTGCGATCTTTTCTAGGCGTCTGAAAAGAATCATTGCAAATATTTTCTTGGTGATCTTCATTAATCTTCATCAAATCATAGTCTCTCTCTTGAAAAGACATGACGATTTTTCTATCTTATGATCCGGTCGTTTTCTGTAGTTGCTCTCACTTGTTTTGATTATTTCTCTTCTTCAGGGCATTCTGGACTGTTCCCAAAAAATAGTGAATAATTTGTGTAATCTTATGCAGGACGTAAACATCATTTCTTAGAAATTTTTTGTCTGAACAGCAGTGTTTATTTCGGCCGATATTTAAATTAAGAAATAATTTTGGCGTTGACAAATGAATTTATTCAATGGTTTTGAATTAATTAAAAATAAATATTACTGAAAATTTAAAAATTATTTTGTCAAATACTAAAGTAATCCTTTTACCAGCGATCGTAACGGCTATAAGTTCTATTGTAAAACTCATTGTTCAGTTTATATACGAGTTTTACTTCAAATGACCAAACGAAACGGTTAAACTTCACTCACATAAGGTTTCAGTCCCTGTTAAATGCTTATGAAAGTTTTTTTTTTAAGTCATCAATAATCATTATGAGATGATTAATATTTTTCTCATCACAAATAAAAATTATTATTAATCATATATTTTGTATTTTTACTATACTTACTCGAAGCAATAAACAGACCCACTTAATAGCTGCAAGTATGTATCGAAAAGATTTTAATTCGATATATACTTCTCTGTGATTTTCTATTTTCTATTTTGCGACGATAAATACAACTGTGCTCAACGTTGGACCGTTCTTCCTTTGTCAATTAAAACAAAATGACTTAGCAGTTGACTATTAAGATTCTTAAATATAAAACAAAAAAGCAACCGACAAGCTCCTCAGTAAAATTTCGTTCTTAATTCAAAAGCCAAATTATATCCTTGAGATACATTGAGGAAATGGAAACTTCCTGCATCCAATATCCTGACAGAAGATTACCTTTATTACAACAAACGGAAAATTTTCAAAGTGTGATATGATAAAATGCACCTGATAGCGTTGCCATAATTATCTTCCTGTGGTTTGAGTGTGCTTTGAGTTGTAAACATTTTTCTTTCCAGTACTCGTTTGAGAATCACAGTCACTGACATATATATGTCAGTGATCAGAGTAAGAAATTCGAAATACTTTAATATTTAGTGGAATGTAAATATGGCTTAAATAAATATCTGTATATAGATAGTGAGTTGTGATTTAAGTATTAAAACCCTATCTCCGACTGCTTCTCTATCTTTAATCGGGGGGCACGAGAGAACGAACCACAACAAGGGACACGAAGCAAATATTACTCACAAACTATTTACGACCGAACTTTTCTTCTTAATTATTAACTTTTTTGTTTTCATGTTTGCAAATTCAGTATATGAAAATAAAATTGCGTACCTACAGGTTGTACAATTGTGTGCAGGTGTTACAATTTTGCGGCGCTTATGTACAAACAATATCAGTGTCATTGTGTTAGAAATGGGTACGTGATATTTTCTCACTTTCATCTCCTTTAGTTCTTACCTCGTTGCCATTTTGGCCGTGAATTTTGAAGAAGTATACCTGTGAGTTTCTGTCGAGTGGTCATTTCAAAATTATTTGTTATGCTATTTATTTTACCATACTCTAAGCCGTAGTCGCCTTAATACCTAGTGAATTCATGTAACTTATTTCATATGACTAAACTTAACTTCTTCAAGAAGACTATTTTCTCACTCAAACAACATTCAGCACTTCACAGTGTACACAGTTACTTACGGATTCCAGCCCCGGTTCTGCTAGCAACCGGCATCGACATCTATTATTAAAAAATAGCTCGATTGAACCGCAGTATTTAAGGTTCATTTAATTTTTATTAAATCCCTCCAAAGGAATACGATTTGTACGTGGAAAGTTGTTTTTAGGGCTATTTAGTGCAGTGATAGTATTCTTTTATAAATCATCAGCTCTGCAATATTCATGTACTTTGAGGGAATTATTTAGATATGTCGTTATTTATGTAGCCTTAAATTAGCCTTAAATTTCTATATACTTTACATCATAATAGTTTTTTGTTAGGTTCTGCTAATTTTTTCTAAAGCTAACAGAACCGTGATTTCTGGGAAAACTATGGGGTCCTTACATTTAATTGTTGGGCATTAACTTAGCCTTAAATGATCCCTTAATATACTACCACCTCAAAACAACCCGTTCCCAGCTTTGACATCGCGCGCTCAGATGGGTGACAGACTATACAAAATTACATCTAGAGTATAATGAGAACTGGTCTTACCAATTCTAGCTTTTATACTTGTTTTCAAAAGCTGTGTTCTTTTGTGTACCTTATTCTGAAACTCCCATATACTGTCGATTGAAGCGAACTATTTATACTAATAGCTTCATTTAAATCTTCTATGAAAACGTATGGGGGATTCTTTTGTGTATCTTTTGTTCTGCGAACACAAAAGGTTCAAATTCTTACGTCGCGTTGCTTTCGAGAAAAACATCCGTTATAGACAGACGTACGACGCAAGCGCGATTTTAAGGACTCCGTTTTCTTCTTCTTTTGAGTAGGGAATCCTAATTAGTTGAGAACTTGTTTTTTTATGTGATGATCCAAACAAAGAATGGCGTCTGATTACTTTTGGAGAGTAATATCTTGATTGTCTTCTGCGTATGACCGAACGAGATATTTTCTATAGGAAAAACGTTTCAAACTCAAACGATGTCCAATACTTATGCATATCAGTAGGCACTACCATATTTTAATTTATTCTTAGCAAAATTTTATCAAACAATTGGCATACATTTACATTTTGAAACTTATTCGTTAATTCTCGTACATCTCAACAGATGAAATCTGTTGAGTCGAAATAATATCGTGTGCCAGTAGATTTAAAATTTTAAAACTTTTGTTAAAATTTCCCAATTTTACTAAATAAAAAAATTATTGGAAAATCTATGCTCCGTATTCATCTGCCAGTATTACGATGTATTTTCATTTTTCTCTTCTTTGCGAAGGGATAGCATAGCTACCCACAATCCAAAAAACAAGCCTAGAAGAGCAATTAATTAATGAAATATTTCATTCGCGTCAGTTTCATAAAGCTTACCCATTGCCATACTTTTATGCACCGTGTAGCTCATGTGTCCTGCAGAAATAAAAGTGTCAACACAAATCATATAAAAAATGACAACGACACAGATGACCCAATTGATTATTAGTGATGCGGCCCAATAGATCAGCCAAGGCAATATCAATGCGGGTTTTTTCTGAAAAATTATGAAATAATATTCTGGCGGTAGATAATTGAAAGTAGATTGTTACTTACTTTGATAAGGGCTACAAGAAGAAGCGGACACACTATGAGTGTTATGATATGGTTCACCAAAGGTGCGTAAGATAGTATACATGCTGAAATAAGAATTGGAGATGTATTTTTTTTTTTGGTAATGTATATTTGAAAATTTTCATACACAATGTCTTCAAAAAAGAGTCTTCAACAAGAACTTCACCACCTGCAGCATTTGCTTGCTCTGCTTGCGTGGTCTTGTTAAATAATATTGCAGAGCTGGATACACCCAGTACGCTGTAGATAATACTCGTTACTGCGATTATAAAACCAAGCGATCTCAAGCTCAAATTAAAAAACTTTTGAGTTGAAAGCATTTTGATTTTGATTAATGATACTGTATCACAATAATAGATTTAGCGACCTTTTCTGCGAATTTAATAAGAAATAATGACAACTAATTTGGAATTTATTGCAAAGGATACTTAGATGTAGGACGAGGATGCTTGTCCGTGATAACTGAGTCTATTCATACTCAGCACTTTCAGTTCAGAACCTTAAATCAGTCAATTGGTTGCACATACATAATTAATCCGACACTACATTTCACCCTTAGAATATAGAGAGTTGTCTCTATATTCTAAGATCTCACCTGAGAGTACGTAAAATTTTAAGAAGTACACATCTTAGATCATATAACGAAAAGGATAGGCTATGCTGTGTAAAATTCGTCCACGTGTGATAAGCATTTTTTCTTGTGACATGGAGGGGAAATGACAAGAGGGGTATCGCCTTGTTATTCGTCAGTTCGACAATTCTAATTTATTTCTGACATTTCAGATTTTATGACAAGAAGTTCGGGTTTGATTTAACGATTTTGTAGTAAAAAACTAATTAAAAGTGATTAGGTCTGTTCACGTACTCGAATTTGTGTGAATGCATTAGCACATTTTCACCCAAAAGCACCCAAACTCTATTCACGTACTCAGAAAATGGGGGGAAAAATGTAGACGTCACACTTCCCCTTCAATAAAGTTTTAGCCCAAAACCACCCAAGGAAAAACTCTGTGAAACTTTTGTAACAACTGTCAAACACATTAAAATTTGAAATCGAGAATTGTCAGAAGTTCAAACTGTCAAAGGAAAAATGGAAAAGACAGCAGAATGATGTGTACTGTTTGCCCAGGTCGTATAAAAATTTACAAAATAGTAAGTAAAATGAATAGATATGTTATGTTTGGCACTTTATTTTCAAATTAAAGTTGTTAGCTTGACAGTTTGTAGTTGTCACTTTCGCTTTTTGCCCAAGAACACACAAAAGTTGTTCATGTACTTTCCAAATTTGATAGCTTCCCCTCCTGCACATTTTCACACAAAAAAGCCCAAGAACGAAAATACCCGAGAAGTACGTGAACAGACCTATTTTTACTTCATAGTAGTGTGGTACAATAGTGAAATATTGTTTTGTGAATGGGATTTTATTTAGTCGAGACTCCGGAGTCTTGAATTATCGCGATGAAGTGCGCTGTGCTGTGCTGCAGAAACAACCGGTGATATTCTCTCAGGAAGTCATTTTGCAGGCAAGCTTAATTCTTTTAATAATAAATTATAGTGTTTTAATTAAAATAAGAGTGAAATATTTATAAAAATAAACTGCCGTGGCAAACAAATTTAACTTTTCCAATGCCGGTTTGTTTGTTTATAATTGAATTGTCATTGTCGCCTTAAGTTACAGTAGCCATACAAAGGCTACACTAAAAAATATGATCAGAAAATAAACGGGGCACTAGGAAAATTCGTAAAAATATAAAAACTTATTATGAAATTATAAACTTAAAAATTAATTTAAAAATATTGTGATATAATGGGATCTCTTCTATTGAATTTCTGCAATACTTAATAAAGTTTCAACCACTAAATTATTCGCCCAGTGTGAAAATATCGTAGTTTACTACTTCCATGACTAAAACGAATACATTGATGCGGTTCTACTTCTTGCAGAAAAATGCTTAAGTTTTTCTTTCTCATAGCCTATCCTTTTTGTTATATGGTCTAAGGTACACATTCAAATAATTATCTAAGGAATGACATTTTTGATTACTTTGGTGCAGTGTTCTGGTCGAAGGAATTCCATTTTGGATGCTATACAGATCGGTCAGATTGTCACATCTAGTTTGCAACCAAGTTTGAAATATAAAAAATTACATGGTTATAATAGCTGCATTTTTTTATCTCTCTGATCTGATCCGGTTCAATTTTATGTACGTAAAACAACAACAATGCGCGATCCATGGTTGTTGTTTTACTTACATAAAATTGAACCGGGTCAGATCAGAGAGATAAAAAAACGCAGCTAATGTTCAAAAGAATTACCGTGAATATATAAAGTGCGGGAAAGGGTAAAAATAAATAAACAAATAGTTTGTTGGTGCGTTGAAAACTAAAAGCTAAAATGCTGATCAGTGCGTGTGTGTGACAAAGTGCTGGGGGGCTTAGAGTACCTAAGCTATGTGTTTAGACCCCGAAAATGAGTTCTTCCAGCAACGGGGCTAAATGGGGCCTAGTTTTTCCCCTCTAATTTATTGCCTAAGGATGACAAGAAGCAAATAGTAAAAAATGTAGAGGACAATTACGCCACATGGCAAGCGGCGGATGGTGTTGCGGATATGGTGAAATGCACCAACACCTAACAAGTGGTGAAATGCACCAATACCAAGAACAGGTGGTGAGCTGCACCAATTCCAAACAACAAGTGACGAAAGATATAAATACGAAGCAACCATGCGGTGAAATCCACTAATACTAAGCAACAAGTTACTTTTATGTTGGCAGCAGTAAATAAATAACTATAATAAGGAAACGGCCAAAACCAAAACCCTCGAGAATACTTCCCAAGCCATGAAACAGACTCCCTCACTACCACATGAGAGCCCTAATGGAGTCCTAACATTCTAAAATATTTGCAGTGTTCTTATGTAAAACTGCCAAAAGTTTGAATTGAATAGGCGCTTCGCCCTAAACTACTAGTAATACAGAAAAATGGTGTTCTGATAATCTTAAGCTTGCTTTCTTATCTTCCGAGTCAGAATAAAATTTGTATACCTTTCCTAACAAAATTTATTTTAACCAAATGACTACGATTCCTCAAACAAAAACTCTCAGCTGAGTAATCATTGTAAAAGGCGCTGTGCCGTTATGGGATTCCGTGCCGTGGGTTGATGATATCGAATGTAGCTGCCTACAGACTCGGACTCCGGCTGCACATACCCATATGCAATTATTACTCAGCTGAGAGTTAATGAGCGTAAATGGTTACGTTTTAATCAAAACTATTTTATTAAGTAAGGTATATAGTAAGTGTAGCCTTTGGGAAGGTAAGGAACTAAGCTTTAAATTACTATAAGACTATTTTTCTGTTGCTCTATAGCTTGTATAAAGTCAATATTTGGCACTTTTAAATAAGTATCTAACATTTTAGAAAACGGAAGTCCACGTACACATATCGATTTCTGTTTCATGGCCGTGACACATTAAAAGCAGAAAGCAGCTACAGAAGCAGAAAGCAGCGACAGAAGCAGAAAGCAGCGACAGAAGCAGAAGCAAAAATCCGACATTTCTGCTTTATCAACCTCATTGAAAGCAGAAGCAGAAAAAAGTTACTTGTCAATTACACGTGTCAGTTGGTTTAATTTTTAAAAACGTGGTGTTTATTAATTTGTTATTTCTAACAAAATTAATTAATTTTTTCTCTATAGACATCTTGATTTTCTCACATTAGCTCTTCTAAAAGAAAGGATGCCAACGATGAAATAAAGAACTAAAAATTTTAGCTCTTTTATATTGGCAGTACTGAGCAGAAGCAGATTTTTTGAGATTTGATCAACTTTCAAGTTCTGCTTCTGCTGCTGCCACTGCCTCTGCTTTCAATTTGTTAGTTGCTCGAATAGTTGCATGGTTTCATATAAAATTCTGCTTCTGTCGCTGCTTTCTGGTTTTAACGTATCACGGACTTTAGCCACTCGGCGAAATGTATTAGGGCCAACCCAGACGAGAAGTTTTTAAGGGAGGATGGAATTTCTTCCCCTTGTGCTGAGACGTCCGAGCTCAATAATGTTGCCCCCCTTATATGATTACCGAAATTAATTGTGTGCGTGTTCACATAAGTCACAGTTTTGGATATAAACATTAACTGTATCACAAATTCACAACACGTAGTGATTATTAAATTAGTATCACGTCAAATCGCAAATAAGCAGCCGTCCGATGACCAATTTCAAAATGGCCGGTTTACGATAGCATTCGTATGCTGCCTGTACTCCCGGTCGAAACTTGGTAGCACGGAATTTTTCCTACCCCCGAATACTTCTCAACCGTAAAAACTGTCAATAATCTCCCCTGTGTGTGCTGCTTATATTGCTGTGTTTGTATTCGTTTCGTCACATTTTAAGGGGCATTTTCTATAGTCCAAATTGCTTTGTAAAATAAATAAATCGGTATCGCCCCCTTTCTTTAGGTAAAAGGAATATAGTGTTGCCACTGAAAAGAAGAAACCTGACATTTCTCAAATTAACAAATTGGACATGATTTAAACTGTCTTATATTTTTCTGTTGCACCTATTGTGTATATTTAAAATTTCCTTGCATCCATAATTATAAAACAGAAAAATTTATTTTTTTAAAAATATATTCACTTGTCTAAAAAATTAATGGCGCTTATGTGAAGTGGAGATGTTTTGTCCACAGCGATTTATATATCCAGACATTTATTTCGCATCGAAAAGTTGACAGATTGATTATTGATACCGTTTGATGTTTGGCGCTTTGGCACATATAACCAATTTGTTATTTTATTGACCTGCAGATGTTATGCCATCCTGGCCATGCCCCATCCACCCAATGATACTGTAGGCACAATTACTCAGTGTCGCTTACGATGAGCTGTATGAGAGCGGAGTAGCGGACCTTAATCGACCTGTGTCATTAAACGGCTCAGAGAGAGAGAGAGAGAGAGAGATAGAGAGAGAGAGAGAAGGATGGAAAAGGAAAATTTTAATGAATGTTTATTGCTCGTCTCATTGCAATACAGGGGTGGATTAGTCATATAAAAAATTTACGAAATGCAATAATAAAATTCATTTAATTAATTTAAATTACCCAATCAGTCAAAATGACTGCTTTTGGGCAATATTGGTATAACGCATACATATATCAGAAACGAAGAGGAGGGGGGTGGATGGTAAATACAACTATAAATAAATGCATTTATATCATGTACAAAAAGTCTCCAAATTCTAAGAAATTGTATCGTTATAGAAATATTTTTTTCTAAACGAAATTAAAAAGCAATCTACCATTAAGGAAATCTCTTCTTACTTCCTAACTTGTTCTTAAGTTAACTTTCAGTACGTTTACATGAATACTTGAGTACCTACTTAACTTGAAGTCTACTTGAAACTCAAGTAGGGCTTTTGGTTGAATTAATTCCAATTACTTGACTTGAAATTTTCTTGAAATTAGGTACGAATTTTTAGATAAATATTTTTAGAAAAGTGCTAAAAATCACAATCTCAATCGTTCGTTTCTGATGCTGATATTAATCAGTATCACGTCCCTGGTTACAGCTTCGTGCCTCTTTTTTCTCACCATAGACGGATCGCAGTATATATTCGGAATGATGTGGCCTTTACCATTCTTCAAGATTTTCCTTCTGCCAATCCAGAGTTTAACTATATCTGGATTTGGTTCAAACTTCACAAGCACATCATATACTTCTGTTTCCTTTATCGCAGCCCAAATATGTCTGATGACGACACGGTATCCGTATTTGACAATATCTCCAACAATATTGATCATTTTCTTTCTGTCTCCTCCTCTTCCAAAATCATCCTGGCAAGCGATTTTAATGTTCATAACCTACCATGGCTCAGACATTCTTCTACCACAAATCCTGCGGGCCGTTTCGTTGAACTCTTCTGTGAATCATTTAATTTACAACAGCTAGCGGATGCACCAACGCAAATTCCCGATAGAGCTGGTGATAAAGCTAATTCACTCGACTTATTTCTAACATCTCATCCGGACAAATATTCCATCTCAGTCGGTTCCCCTCTTGGAAATTCAGACCATTGCTTAATCACGGCTCAATTTACCACCTCAAACCTGTGCCGCCCAACTGCTCCACCTACAAGTGGGCTTCTTTGGCACTATAAGAATGCTGATTGGGAAAGTCTCAATAAGTATCTTAAAGAAATTGATTGGTCGGTCTGTTTTGCTTCGAGGGATGTTGATGAAAGCACATTACAATTTAGTAACATACTAAATCTTGGCATGCGTGAATACATTCCGTATTCTTACAGCAGGTCTCAACAACAGCATGATCGCTCCTGGTTTAACGATAAGTGCAACCAAGCTATAAAAGCGAAAGAGTCTGCTTTTCGCGCCTATCAATTGCATCCATATCCGGAAATGAAACAAGTCTACAAGACTGCACGGAACACCTGCAAGTCCATTATCCAGAGAGAAAAATTTCTTTTTGACCAGAATATTAGACAAAGAATCCTGGCGAGCCGCAAAGGTAGCAAAGGCTTCTGGTCCCTGGTCAAAACCATCAGGAACAACTTCACCAGTTCCCCTATACCTTCACGACTTAATAATGGTGAATTGATTGTTGACTCCCTGGATAAAGCTAATATTTTAGCTGCTAGATTCGCTTCAAATTCTTGTCTTCCACCTACTTCACAAACACCTGTTTTGCATCCACCACGTCAATGTGTACAAGATCCAAAACACGTTCGTACGAGGGATGTGTTCAGGGTCCTTAAGGGGATTAACGTCTCCAAAGCCGCAGGTCCTGATGGTTTTTCGCCCCTGTTAATTAAAACCTGTGCCTCATCCTTGGCTAAACCTCTGCGCAAACTATTCTACTTGTCTTATTCGACAGGAAAATTTCCAACTGCTTGGAAGCTAGCTCACGTTCAGCCTATTCCCAAGAAAGGAGAGGGTAGCGATCCCTCAAATTATCGACCAATTGCGATCACTTCGATTCTTTCAAAGGTTTTTGAACTATCATTAACTCAAAATTAATGAAGTATCTAGAAACTAATCATCTCATCAACGATCGCCAATATGGCTTCCGAGCTGGACGTTCATCTGGAGACTTGCTGACCTTTCTTACGGAACGTTGGAACCGTAGTCTTCATAATTTTGGTGAGTTTAAAATCGTTGCCCTAGATATTTCAAAAGCCTTTGATAGAGTTTGGCATCCAGCCCTTTTAGCCAAACTTAAAGCACTTGGTCTCTCCCCTCTTCTTCTATTATGGATTGAAAGTTTCCTATCTAATCGCCAAATACGTGTTGTATTAGATGGCGTTACATCTGAACCGCATCCCATAAATGCCGGTGTGCCTCAAGGCTCTGTTATCTCTCCAACTCTCTTTTTAATTTTCATTAATGATCTGCTTTCCCTTACTTTCAATCCCATCCATAGTTTCGC
Source organism: Dioctria linearis (assembly GCA_963930735.1). NCBI lineage: Eukaryota > Metazoa > Arthropoda > Insecta > Diptera > Asilidae > Dioctria > Dioctria linearis. Next base: position 350,165,464 of record OZ005740.1, on the reverse strand, counting down.
AGATGACAGTACTCTTGATTTTGCTTACTCCTTTGACACTCTTGCGGAATCCAGGGGGAATGCCGCATGTGTTAAACGTGATTGCATGACTAGATCATTGAACAACGATCTTAACAGTATCCTCGCTTGGGGCAAAGCAAGTCGCGTCGAATTAAATGCATCTAAGACCCAGAGCTGTCTCATCTCATTAAAACAAGATCATAAATTAACCACACCCGTTTCTTTTGATGGAGCATTAATTTCTGATTCACCGTCACTAAGCATTCTTGGCATTAATATTTCCAGCAAGTTAAACTGGACAGATCACATCTTCTCTGTTGCTAAAGAAGCATCGAAATGGAAATGGATTTCTGAAAAGGTGTAAGAAATATTTCAGCCCGTCAAATCTAGCGCTCCTCTACAAGTCCTACATTAGACCTAGAAAAGAATACAACTCCCATATATGGGCCGGGGCTGGTCGCACAGCCTTAGCTTCATTGGATATTGTCCAAAAGAGAGCCTTCAAGCTCATTGGTGATTTGGCAATAACTTGTCATATCGACTCACTCGAGCACCGCCGCAATGTTGGATGCCTTGCGCTCCTTTATCGCTATATGCATGATCAATGTTCTGATGAAATATCTAGTCTAATCCCTTGTAGAATGATTCCTGCACGCAATACTCGCGCTGCAAACCGCGCACATCCTTTAACCCTTGAAATTACTTTCGGCCGTACAGTAAAATTCCGAGATGCTTTTTTATCCCGAACAGTGCGAATGTGGAACAGCTTACCATCTTCTGTTTTTCCTCCGGCATACAATCTGCGGAAGTTTAAGGACGACACACATCGGCACCTCCGCCACTCTCCTCACATCCCCTAATCCTTTCCCTATCTCCTTCCTGCCATGCTGTGCTTTGCATCATAGGGTATCCCCTGAGCTTGGCTTAATAATATAAAAAAAAAAAAAAAAAAAAGACGAGAAAAATAAACTTGTTTGTAAATTCTATTCAGTCAGAAATATTCGTTGCCTACTGAATTTTTTCTAAATAGATTCTTATTTTCAACTTACCAAGTGCAAATGCATTGTACTACCCGTGTACAGTTGCTTCTGGCTGGCTCACTGCAGCATTGATAATTTGAACTTCTGATGATATTTTGCTTTAGATTGAAAAAAAAAAAAAAATTGCCATGCGTGAATGCAATGTACTGCCCGTGGACAGTTATCTGGCTCATGCCTCTGCAAAATTGTTACAATTCAGACCTAAAATATTTGTTTCTTTAGGTCGGTATATACATGTGTAGACATGTAATTTCGCTAATATTCAGGATTATTATGAATCCTGAACAATTACTCTTGGACCAATTCTAGCTTTTGATACTTGTATTATTTAAAATTTGGATAAAAGAACATCCACAAGACAACTCATTTGTTTATTCAAAGAAACTTTAATAAATAAATAATAATAATAAATAAAACTGCCAGTTGAGAAAGTAATTGTATAATCTTTTGAAAATAGCTGAACAGTTAGAAAGAAAACAGTATTTTCCTGAAAAAAAAAATGCCAAAAAATATCCGGATTATCGGATAATTAAAGAAAAATATCCGGATTACCGAATAGTCAGGGCGTTTCATTTTCCGCTCCGTAGATCGAACAGATTTTTTAGAACGCTCAGAGCACTCTGGGAAAAAGATACAAATCCGGAGTGCTCTGTTAGTTTTTTTCTTATATTGGAAACACTTATGATTTGTAAAAAATCTATTGATAATACAAAATTCTTTATGAAAATAAATAAATAATACTAATAAAGTTATAAAAATAAGTAAGGGGTGAAGGAACGGAAGGAAATATGGAATTTAAAAAAGTATTCACATTTTCAATAGGAGTTTTTTGCGCTTTATTGGTATTACTCACGGATTGCTTCAAATGCTCCGAGGTTTATCTACGATCAGTTAGAGCACTCTGAGCAATAATAAAGATACATGTTCAGAGCGCTCACAGAAAGTAAATAAAGATACAAGAAATCGGTGTTCAGAGCGCTCTTAGTGCTCTGAGCAGAATAAAGATACACGCCCTCAAAATGGGTCGGATAATCCGGATAATTTGATATCGGGATATCCGGATTGGAAACCCTGGGAATAGATGGCATGAGACTGTTTCGAGATCCTAGCCGAGTCTTTTCAGTAATTTCCAATATGCCAAGGGCATATTTCAGCACCGTCCCCTGTATGAACTTAGTTTTATTCTCCGGTGGTTACCTCAAGGAAGTTCACTGCTTGTTGGTTTATCTGCAGCTTTCCTGGTCCCAGCTTAGTCAGCGAGATAACTGACCTATTAGAGGTTAAGCCAAGATTCCACACACCACACGACAAGCTAGTCTGAGCACTATCAACAAGCGCAGGCACCATGGCTTCATAACCCTCCTCTTGAGAAGGATTTTGTTTGTTATTTGTCGCTATCCGTAACAAGGCGCAATGAGATGCTGCACTGAGCCACAGTTCTGACATACTTTCACACATTCATATACTATATTACAGTGAATGAGATATTTTCTATAGGAAAACGTTTCAGACAAAGTCAATGTCAAATACATATGTAAATCAGTAGATAAAATTTATTTACATTTTAGCACAATATTGTCGAACAATTGGCATAGAGGTATGTTAAAATTTTCAATGTTCACTAACTAAAAAAGTTATGGGTAAAATCTTTGCTCCGTATTCATTTGTCAGTTTTACGACGTATTTCCATTTTTCTCTTCTTCGCGAAGGGATACCATGGCTACCCACAATGCAAAGTACAAGCCTAGAAGAGCAATTAATTAATGAAATACTTCATTTTCATCAGTTGTATAATGCTTACCCATTGCCATGCTTTGATGCACCATGTAGCTCATGTGTTCTGCAGAAATAACAGCGTCAACAGAAGTCATATAAATAATCAAAACGACACAGATGACCCAATTGAATATTAGTGATACAGCCCAGTAGATCAGCCAAGGCAATATCAATCCGGGTTTTTTCTGAAAAATTATGAAATAAAATTTTGGCGGTAGATAATAGAAATTGGCTTGCTACTTACTTTAATAAGGGCTACAAGAAGAAGTGGACATACTATGAGTGATACGATAAGACTAACCAAAGACATGCCATCAATTAGATCTGCTGTAATAAGAATTGCAGATATTTTCTGTGAATGTATATTTGAAAATATGTATTCATTATATTCTTACAAAATGTTTGCAAATAATTATCTTCACTAAGAACGTCACCACGTTCAGTAGTTACTTGTTCCGGTTTATGTAGCGTTATTGTAAAGATAAAATTAAATAAGCCTACAATACGGAGGTAATCATAATCGTAATTATCTGTCGTGATTATTCTCCAATGTGCTAGACAACTGCAAAGAATATATACCTGGTAGAAAATACTCGTTATCGCGATTATAAAACCAAGCGATCTCAAGTCTAAATTAAAGAATTTTTGAGTTGAAACCATTTTGATTTTTTAGTTAATTGATTGAACAAAAGAAATGAATACAGAGCAAAATAATAAAATTTGCGAACTTTCCGTTCAAATTATATAAAAAATAATATGACAATTAATTCTAAGGAAATGATTGATTGATTACTTTGGTGCAGTGGTTTTGGGTCGAAGCCAGTGGTCGAGACTCGAAACGATAATCGACGCATTTCATTTCGGTAGATTTCAGTGTTTATTTAATAAACCTATACCCCTGTCTACACTGGGCATGAAAAATTGCTTACCATATTTTATGGTAAAGCCCATCTTGGAAAAAAAAATTTTGGTGTGGGCAAATTATGTTATGACATTTCATTTTTGGTTGGCCGATGGCGTTATTAAGACCGAAAAAGACTGCGATCAGAAGATTGATTGCATTAAAGAATTTGGAGCCCGCCGAGTTAGAAAAGATGAAAAAATTAAGAAAACGAATATGCATCTTTATAGTTCCAGAAGCACTCATTTAGTCAGTAAAAATTAATTAATTTAATTAGTTCCGAACGCTTAATTTCAGCCATTTTGATGATAAACGTCAAATTTATGGTAAGCAATTTTCTTGGCAATATATGGTAGGCGATATGGTATAACATATATTGCATACCATGGATTATTGCCATGACTACACTGTCTACACTGGCAATTCCGTAGCAATAACATATTGTATACCATAATTTATGCCCAGTGTAGACGGGGGGTAAAGACGAATATTAAGAAATTGCAGTAGCGCCAAGATTACTTGATGAACAGACTGCAGAGAACAAGAGTTAAAGGCTTAAAAACAATTGTGACGGCAACGACCAAAAAAGTTCGGCGTTAAAGTCCTAAAAGCACAGATTCTTATGTGGATGCTCAAAATTGCTACGGCCGACGAACTCGCCGTCGTGATTGATCAAATTCTAATTCGGAAAATTTTGCGTTTGCAAAATTACGCAAGTGCATGGTTGATGTCATCACTATACAAAAGGTATTTTGGATATGATGACGAAGCGTTGTACGACATGGTGGTGCACCATTATCCACAGTCGTGGAAAAAGTTTAGCCACCATTGTTATTCAATGATAGTACTAAGGATTTTCCGCTAGAAAGAGGTGTAGACGTTATATCAAGAATTGATGTGAATGTAATTAATGTTATGTATTAAGTCATGTGTCAAGTTGAATTAATATGAATGTTATGTCGATTTTGATGGGACTTCAGTGCAACATCAGTATTGCACTTTTTTCTAGCAGTGCAACACTGAAAATGTTCGATGGGAAAATTTTTATAGCAGAAGTGCAACACGAGATTTGCACTGACTACCCCTACACAGTGTTACAAATACATATTCAAGTTGAATTGTCATCTGCTCTGTCAAAGTGTACTGTCGTGATTATTTGTGAAATTTTGGAGTTAAATGATTAACAAAAATGTTATTTGGGTAATTGGCATAAAGTTAAGAAGTAATTTGTTTCTATATATCAATAAAGAACATTTATTACGTTTGACAGTTCCGTGTATATAATACGTGTGTTCACATATGCAAGGAATATGACAGAAATATGTTCGATGGATTTCAGTGCTGCCAGAAAAAGTGCAATACTGAAATGGTCCCATGCTGGCATGAGTTATCGCACACTGGCGTGAGTTATTGTTAAGTTCAACTAAGTCAAATGACTACGATTCCCCAAACAAACATTTTCAGCTGAGTAATAATTGCATATCTCGCTGTGCCGTGGTCTAATGAAATTGAATCAGTCTGCCTACAGATTCGGACTACGGCTGCACATACACTATTGCAACTATTACTGCAATATTATGTTATGACAGCAATTGAGCGTAAAATGGTAAAGTTACTTTTAAATCAAAACTATTTTATTATCTTGTTAAGTAAGGTATATAGTAAGTGTAGCCATTGGGAAGGTTAGGAGCCAAGCTTAAAATTACTGGAAGACTATTTTCCTGTGTTGACTAAACTACTAGTTTAGCCCTTATGGAATATACAGGGTGATTTTTTGCCGTTTGGTTTTTCAGCGCCCTGTTTTTAACAGCTCAGGCGTGTTTCGTGATACGTGTCAAAGTAAAAGTTGTTCAGTTTGCATTGCCATTTCATCATGGAAAGACTTTCACCCGAACAACGCTTACAAATTATTGAATTTTATTATCAAAATTCGTGCTCTGTGAAAAATGTGTTTTGACGACTTCGACCATTTTATGGTGCTCATAATCGCCCTACTGAGCAGGCTATTCAAGCTATCGTGACCAAATTTCGCACCAATTTCAAGTTATTGGACATCAAGCCATCCACCCGTGTGCGTAGAGTGCGTACACAAGAAAAATTCGCAGCAACTGGGATTGTGTTATTCCACTACGTGGACGATTTTACACAAGGATCTTGGTTTAAAGGCGTATAAACTACAGCTCGTTCAATACCTGAAGCCGGGCGATCTGCCGCACCATCGTGTTTTCGGTGAATGGTCCTCGGAGAAGCTGGAGTAAGATCTGCTTTTTTTACAAAAAAATTGTCTTCAGCGATGAAGCACATTTCTGGTTCAACGGATAGGTAAATAAACAAAATTGCCGTATTTGGTCTGATGAGCAGCCACAAGCAATACAAGAGCTGCAAATGCATCCTGAAAAATGCACTGTTTGGTGTGGTTATAGGCTGGTGGAATAATTGGTCCGTAGGTTTTTAAAGATGACGATGAGAACAACGTTACCGTCAATGGTGCTCGCTATCGTGCAATGATTTCAAACTTTTTATTGCCCAAAATACACGAGCTGAATCTGGTTGACATGTGGTTTCAACAAGATGGTGCCACATGCCACACAGCATGCGCAACGATGGACCTAGTGCGAAATGAATTTGGTGAGCAATTCATCTCTCATTTTGGGCCAGTGAATTGGCCGCCTAGATCGTGCGACTTGAAGCCGCCGTTGGACTACTGTTTGTGAGGGTACGTCAAATCTCTTGTTTATGCCGATAAACCAGCATCGATTCAAGCACTAGAAGACAACATCATACGTGTTATCGGTGAGATACCAGCTATGCTCGAAAAAGTCAGTCAAAATTGGACTTCCCGTGTGGACCACCTGGAACGTAGTCGTGGCCAGTATTTACATGAAATAATCTTTAAAAAGCAAATGGTAAGGGTTCATTTTTAATCTCCAATAACAATTTTTCGGTTTTTTTTGTTTCTTTTTTGAAAATTAATAACCAATTGCTTAAAAAATCTCCAGTTATAAAGTCAATGTCTGGCACTTTTCCATAAGTATCAATATAGAACATTTTAGAGAACGGACTAGCACGTACACATATATATTTCTGTTTCATGGTATTGGTAACTAAAAATCCCACATATTAGCTTTTAACTACCTTATAAATACTTAAGCTCGCAAGTAATACCGCCATACCGTCAAGTACATATACTGAAGTTCTTGTCAGTTATTTAATTACGCTTTGTATAATAATAGGTTCAAGAGATTTCGAAATCTCAAATCAGGAATTGTGAAAAATCTATAGCATTTTGGATAATTTTTGATAATAAACGCTCCACAGTTGCTGTAGAAGAGAGCGGGGTGTTCCATTTGATTGCCAACCTGCTCAAGAAAAGATCGATTCAGCATGTCAATTTCTGTTATACTGTCACTCTTATATTGGACGAGTTTTCTTTCTATTTTACTGAAGGCTGTAAGATTTCTTGAAGAATTCTTAGAAGGAGCATTTAAATAATTTAGAAGAGATAAAGAACTTCGCGTTCATGTACTTGTGGGGTACTTAAGCTGATATATGGGACTTATGAGTTCCAGGACCTGCAATTGTACTTGACAATATGTAAGTAGCAGTATCGGGAGTTGCACTTGAAAATTTTTTTGCGTACCAGTACCGGGACTTATGTTTACTTAAAAAATTTTTAAGTCCAGATCCTGGTACTAGTACTTCTGTACCAATGTACTCATGTATTTCACAGCTCTCATTTATACCATCTGAATGCGTTTCAAAAAATAAAGTTAAATACACATCTTTGAACATTTATTCACGTTTTTATTAAGCACTTATAAAGAGATATGTAATAGTTAAAATCTATACCTATAAGCTTTAGTTTACGGTTTTGCAAATTTATTTAGCACCTATTGTGCCACTGTTACTTTGCTTTGACGAATATTTTTAGGTGCAATCCGTATTCTGAGGTGGGGCAGGATAACCCTGGCCCTACCTAGTTAGGCCAATGGGAATATTATTCGTGACCTCAGAATTCATGAGCAGGAGCCACCACTAGTAAATTTAAATCCTGACGACGTAAACCAACTAATTTGCTACTGTAGCTACAACTATGCCTTTCATAAATACTTCTCTCATGAGAGTTGTTGTATATCATGCTTAAAACATGATTATCTTATCACACAAATAGGTGAAGTAAATTGCATCAGAAAAGGCAAATCGTACCGTCAGTATGATTTGTCGTGAAAAATGCAATATGTGGGTAAATACGTACATACATATCATGACAAAAAGCTTTCGCGATAAGAAATGCGCCTCGCATAAATGCATTGCATGTATATCCGCGCCGCGATTTCAACGACATGACGGTGACTGATGTTTACAAAAACATCAAATTACGTTTTTTCAAGCCACCGTCCATCGAAAAATATTCTGGACTTGTTTAAACAAGTCCAGAGAAAATTTTTCTCAGGGTAAGAAAATGCAATTAAGCATTTTCTTCCCTGAACCCTACCCTGATGTGAAGTGGTTCGGCGGTTCGGCGGTTGAAAATTGAAAGCTGTATTTTGCACCACACTTATAGTAATATCGAGTACGCTGGTATTCTAAACTTAGAGGCTATACCGGACATTGTCACCAAGGAGGAAATGGAAATGGGCAATTCAATCTTTTGCTCCATATAAATCACAAGAAATCGATGGCATCATTCCTATCATGCTGTAGAAAGTACAAGAAATTGTAATTCCGGGGCTAATGGTGATCTATAAAAGCTGCCTACTCCAGTCCTATGCCCTATGCATCTGCAAACAAACCAACTTGATCTTCATTCCTAAGCCAGGTCGTAGCGGGCACGGGACTGCTAAGGACTTTAGACCCATCAGCCTTACATCGTTTCTTCTGAAGTCTTTTGAGCGGTTGTTGGAAGCGTCCATGGACAGCCTGATTAGGGGAAGTGAGATTTCTATATCACAGTACGCATATTTAAAAGGTAAATCGGTTGAACTTGCGTTACATGACGTAGTGAAAAGTCAATCGAGAAAAAAAAATACACTATAGGTGCATTTCTTGATATCGAATGATTCTTAAGTAATGTTAGTTTAGAGGCCATCCTGGATGCCCTGACTGGTCTTGGAGTTGAATGCTATATATGTAGATGGATTAATTCAATGCTCAGTAACCGCCTAATAAACGCAGAACTTGGTAACAATAAGGTTAGCAGGAGGGTGTCCAGAGGTACTCCATAAAGTGAAGTACTTTCATCACGACTGTTGTTGTAGGTGGTTAATGGTAGTCTCATCTCTTTACAAAGGAAGGGTATAAAAGCGGTAGCATATGGTGATGACTTAGTCATCCTGGTCTCGAACAAATTTCTACCGACGATCAGTGAACTAATTCAAGGATCATTGCAAAAGCAAACAAAGTAAACTGGGCTATAAGCTTCAGTCTAGGACTTAACCTCACAAAGAGCGAATTAGTCGTTTTTGCGCGGAGGAGAGTTATTCCGACTTTCACTTCCCCAAATTGGGTAACATTACTCTTAATTTCAAAACAGAAGCCAAATACCTAGGAGTGATATTAGACTCGAAATTAAATTGGAGGATAAATGTGAATGAGCTTTTGGCGAGAGATGGGGATTACACCCTCGTATCGTGCACTTGCTGTACACTGCTATAGTAAGACATATCCTTATATATGGGGTTCTGGTGTGGTGGAATGCTCTTCAGAAAGTGACGCACCTGGAAAATCGTACTAAAATACAGAGAGCTGCCTGTTTAGCCATTACAGGAGCTCTTCGAACAACACCAACTGCAGTAATGGAGATTATGCTCCGGCTCCTGCCCCTCGATATCCGTGGGAAGTGTATAGCTGCAAAGAGTGCACTAAGACTTAAAGAGTCGAGCTGCTGGGTAACAGCAGACATTGGTCACAGCAGAATACTGAGGATCTAGCCTAAAGACTGTATACGGGGAGCTACGGATTACATTGTTCCAAGACTAGACGTTGAGAAAGCGTTCTCAACTAGCATTCCTACTAGAGAGGAATGGGAAGGCAATCATGTGACAATTGCCTCTGATATATGTGCCTTTACGGCGGGTTCGAAAATGGATGTGGGAGTGGGTGCCGAAGTATACTCAGCACTCCTTCAAATACAGGAATCGTGCCGCCTACCGGACCACTGTATGTACAGTGCTCCAGGTGGAGGTCCTGGCCATCTGCAAAGCAGTAAGGCTGCTGCGTACAACTTGTGCCGTATCTAGTGATCGCGTTATCAGGATTTGCATTGACAGCCAAGCGGCAATTAAAGCTTTGGACTCGAGCACCAATAGATCGCGTCTAGTGCAACGGTGTCGCTGTGAGTTCGGAAAACTGGGTACTAACCATACAGTTATTATCCGCTGGGTACCTAGTCACAGTGACATACCTGGAAGCGAGGGATGCGGATGCCCTTGCCAGGAAAGGTTCCCATATGAAAATATATATATATAGCAGAGGAGCCCATAGGTCAGCCCCTAGAATCATTGAAGCGGGGTCTAGCTCCATACAATGACTTCTGCAGAAGCTGTACGGACGAGGAAGAGGTTGAGAGCGTTAAGCACATACTGTGTGAATGCCCGAACCTTGCTAAGCGTAGGAAATATATGCTTAGTAGTTACTTTTTCTGCGAACTGTGGGAATTTGCAGACAAAGAGTTGGTGGACCTGGTTTCATTAACTCTTGTGGCTGGTTTCATCACACCCCCTAACTCTTAATATATCTTTTCCAAGTAGGGTTCCAATATAGTGGCATCACAATGGACCAAAGATGGTCTAAGTGTAGCTGGTCGTACACCTTCTTACGATGGCCGCCACTCTAACCTAACCTCACCTAACCTAGCATTTTGTAAGTATCACAGGGTCATTCACTCATAGCTTTTAGTTCCTTAAGTTCAGTTACATGTTGACAGCTACTAAGTTCAAATATCCTTCTCCTAAATCTGGATAGCTTAAGCATAATTAAATAAAAGAAAAAGGAGAACCGACTTGCTCAAGAGAAGAATAATGTGAGCGTGAGTTTAGACACAAAAATACCAAGATGATAATGTAGCAAACTAGTAACTACATACAAAAAATAAGGGAACATCAGATATAAGAGGAGTGTAAATAACCAGAGACCAGTAAATTAAAACAGAATAATAATTTTTTTATACAAACAACTTAAAGCAATACAGACATCTCAGAAACGAATACCGCCGCCTCTAGGGAGCTCCTTCGAAGAATCGGATACAATGTAAGTACATTTTCTTTTGTTCTAATTTCCTAAACTGTATGATATCCGTTCAACAACCGACGGATCCTGCGAATTTTACAAAATTATATTATTCTATATTTTGAAATAATCATTAAAGAATACCCATTATGTGGTTGCGAAAGACTTTCTGATATATCGTACAAGTGGTGAATCTTAATCGATATTGCTTATTACTTCACCGCGAGTCTCACGTTAGAGCTGTTTATGTCAATTAATCAAGTATAAAGAAAAATAGGGAAGAAAACCAATTACTCATAATATCTCTTTCAAGACTTCCCGCGTTCGATTATTGTTTTCTTGTTTCATCTATATGGATTGTAATATTCAAACCTAGTGTAACTATGTATTAAAAGTGAGGCCATTAAAATAAATATTGAAAAGATATAGCACCTATTGTTATCGTTAACAGAAATTTTTATAGTTAGTGTGATTAGAGAAGAGATGGCAAATGTAGCGGTAAAGGCTACTTGTGTTGTTACTTAGTATTATCATTTCACGTTTTTTATTTGCATATTTTAAAATCAGTCCTTACAGGGAGCAAACTAGCTTGATGTACAGGAGTAGGATAAGCATTGAGTAAAATGTTTTGATTTCTCCTTTCCCTCTCCTGGAACCCTTCTCTAGAGGCAATGGTTGAATAGGTCCGCTACTCCGTTTTCTTTCAGGTCATCATAAATAGGAACATTGCTAAATTTTGTCCGCAATATCATTGGGTGGATTGGGGCAATGGCGTTGAAGGCAGGTAATCTCATAACGATTATTGCTGAATTAAAAAAATAAAAATCTTTCATAAGCATTTAACAGAGACTGAAATCCCATGTAAGTAAAGTTTAACAGTTTCGTTCGGACTTTTATATTAAAAATTAAGTATAATTGGTTTACTATAATTTTTATATTAATGATCAAAAATTTTGTAATTTTACTTGCAATGAACAGAAAAGATTTTAATCCGTTAAACTCTGCAGAAAAAATAGAACTTTTACCAGTGAACTCCATACTGGACTAGTAAAACCTCAGTAAAATTTTTGCTTGGGATTTTACCAGCATTATAATTTGTATGGAAATATCACTTTTTACCTGAACTTCGTACTGTTTTACTCGAAATCCATAATAAATATTTTGTTGAGCAGAAGTGTTCTTTTAAATCAACTAGGGCTACTACGAAGTTCTTTTGCCCCCACCAGTGGTAAGGCAGTTTAGAAGAAGTTTTTCCCATTCTACATTTGACGCGACAATGAATTCTGGAATTCTGGAATAAAGAACCAGTAGCTCCCACAACAAGGTACAGGTAAAAGAGCCTGCGACCATTATATCATTTCGGGGAACAAAAGAGTTACTCTACAAGTTGTAAAACCTATTTCTCATAATATCTAAGTCCAATACTGAATATGTTATGGTCGGCTATTCTGTTTTTATTGTTTTTTTTGCTATTGTAATAATCTATTTCTAAGCTGTTTATTGTCGGAATGTCCATCGTTGTACGTTGCTTTAAGTAGGGACTTACAAATAAATGCTCTTTGAATTTGAATTAGGAATAGAGATGGATCGATGACCACGCCGACTGTTATTCATAAAAGCAGTACTATCTCTAAATATTTTTGATATAAAACGACGACAACGTTCTTATTGTAATTCAGTCATAACTTCCATACTACCTATATATTTTAATGAAAAAAATTTGTATGGTACTATAGGGCACATAAGAAATGAGCTACTTAGCTTATTCTTATATTTTTTAAACGTGTACATGTTCCCTACATTTTAGAAGAGAAAAAAATAAAATTGAAAATTCCTTACATTTTAGCGAAACAAAACCTAATCTACGTTTTTCAAGGTGCTTTCTTTTGTTATGGTCGTAGCGTATTGCATATAGCAATATGCTACATTGTTAAATACTGCTGCGTGTATGCCGGCGGCTGTCAAACAGAATATTCGAATGCACCCAGACCGAGAAAAGTGCCTTTCCTCGAGCTCGGTGTGACATGCTGATGAGAGAAGGAAAAGAAGAAGAAGACAATCTTCTCTGTCATTTGTTATCCATCGAGCAGCTACATCAGTGAAGGAACAAAAATAAATTTCCGCAATCATCTGCGAGTAAACACAGCCTGTAAGTAAATTTAGAATATTTTTCAGTTCTCATACTGATCTATTTTCAAATAATCTAGTTATTTACTACCCCGCACCAGGAAAGAAATCATCGGAATTCCGGCAACAGAAAAGTTGCTCACGGTCATTCTAAGAGTTGAGACTTCTTATAATTTCCTAATCGAAATCAAAGGAGATTGTGTGTTCGTGATTTTTTTGTGAGCGAGTGCTGAGTGATCTGGAACCTTTTGATGAAGCGCTAAATGTGGCAGGAAAATATCTTTAAAGCGGAGAGAAAATGTTTTCTTCAGTCCTATTTTCTGTACGATGAGGGACGAGAAATTATAAAATTTGGATCAACTCGTTACTAATTTTATGCCCAGCCCAGACAACATTCTTCTATGTAGACGCGACTGGTTCGGTGTCGGAAGTTGAAACAAGTAATGTGCCATTGTATGAGGTTAAAATGGTAAAACCGGCATTACTGTAGCTGATACAAAGAGGAGAAAAAAAAATCCTTTTAGGATTTTGTTTCTAAAGCATCCAAACCCCCCCCCCCCCCCCCCATTTTTTCAGTATCAGAAGCTCCGATTGTAAAATGAATTTGCAGGAGCAATAGTTTATAGTTTTTCTTCTTCGCTTAAATTTTTACTTATACTTTATATCAATGAAGGCATGTACATATGTGATACAAGTTGCGAATATGAACCATGACCATGACTATCCACGCCTGGCGATAGCATGTAGATTTATCATGCCTCTTTTTAAGTAAATGTCAAACGTCAGATTTTGCAATAACCATACATTTAGATGCTATGAATACAATTTATCATTAGTGCTAAGGTTGATTGGATTTAATTAGGATGATTTGAATTTTACTAGATTAAGTACTACATATACTCCGATATCGGATAGGGAATTTTCACTGTGCTAGAACGAACTAGAGTTTCAGGTATTTTTACGGAGAACTCAGTTTTGAAGGGAGCAAAAGTCAAAAAACCATTTACGATTAATTATCATCAGAATTCTAGTATGCCAATTTTTTTTTTATACAATGAAATCTTTATATTAAGTGTCGATGGACATTTAATCAAAAAATAAGTACACTTTATTGGAAACACTTTGACAATACATATATAGCCTAACTAAATCATGCATACGAATTTTTGTTACCTTAGAGTAAAATCTTGAGGCATACTAACGGTTTGCAAAACAAAGTATGTACAAAGGGGCCAATAAGTGTATTTCATTATGGCAACTTACAGAACAATGAAAATAACCAGGTTCTAAATATTTTTGCCGACGCTTCCTCTTATCTTTAATTTCAGATATACATTAGTTTATTTGGAAATTTTGTTTCAAAAACATTTCACGTACCGGATGTAAACCTTATGTCTTAAGGGAATGTTTATAACGTCAATATGAATTGTTTGATTTTTTTCTCTCCTCTCGCTTCCTGGAGCCCTCTCGCATGAAGGTCGTTTAGCTCGCTAGTCTCTCTAATTACAGGTCAACTATGGACTCTGAAAAAACTTGCCCTCAGAGTCAGATGGGTGGCTGGGGCATGCAGTGCAGGCATACCATCTGCGCCTTCAATGTTGGATGCAGGTAAGTGACGTAAAGGTCCCTTCAGGACTGAATGTGTGCCGGGGTGTTGTTAGATAGAGCTAGCGTGCCGCCCTGCAGTCAACGCTGTCCGTCGAGTGATCTGTCAGCTCATGCTGGCAGTCTGGACTTTACGTCCAAGCCAATCACTCAACATATTTCCATAACACCCTCTTATCGAAAACTACCTAAGCTTTGTGGCACAAATTATTACCACTCATTTTAGGGAAGCAATTTCTACTGTGTGTGGTGTTTTTCCCTACTCCTCTTCCTGGGATTCCGAAATCCGTCCAGGCAAAGCGGTTTATTTAGCTAATTGTTTATAAAATCAGCAGGTGGTTAAAAACGTATAAGCAGACACAAACTATATAGGGTCATTTCATATCAAATAGGCAAAATGTGTGGCATGCCCATCACCAATTTTGTTGAAATTTTAAATACTTGGAGAATTTGTGAAAACAAAAATCGAAAATTAAAAGATTTCGCTATACAATGCGTATTTCGCGAATTACAGTATTTTCAATATTTCACAAAAATGCTGTACTGGTCTTATTTAATAAAAAATCATACACAATTTTCAATTTATGCTAGGTCAGTGAAATATGGCTCATTTGAAAGATAGCATCTTAAGAGCATATGCGGCAAAGGACATCAAGAATAAAGACTTAATCCTTTATCCTTGAATATTCTGCAAGACATACTTTTGATTTTATTCAGTGTTTTTCTTTCGTTTTATCCTTATATTAGCCACTAAAACATATTAAAATTTTGACTTGAGATCTCAACGGGATAAAGGAGTAAAGAATTAAGAAAACTTCACCAAAATACATCTATGACTACTTAGAAATAAAAAATATTTGTTTTTATACAGGGTGTCCATATGTGGTCTTGCACCTGAAGGCTATGGATAGGTCATGTTTAGACAAGCAAACAATTGTACGAGCGGTGGGGGAAATCCTAACGGTTTCCGAGATCACGGAGCTTTAAAAATTTGGGTATTAAATGCTGAACATTACATCTATGATGATGACCTTTCCTATGGTATTACATTTTCCCCCTCTTCTCTCCGTTTTGAAGTTATGGCTCAACAAATTTAAAATTTCGGAATTTTAACGCGGGTTTTTTTAAATTCAATTTTTATCAAAATATTTAATATCATAGGAAAGGTTATCATCGTAGATGTAACGTTCAGAAATTAAATACCCAAATAGTTTAATGCTCCGTAATCTCGGAAACCGTTAGGACTGCCCCCCCCCACTCATACAATTGTTTGCTTGGCTAAGCATGACCTATCCATAGCTTTCAGGTGCAAGACCACATACGGGACATCCTGTATAAAAATATATATTTTTTATTTGTAGGTAGTTGGAGATGTATTTTGGTGAAGCTTTCTTGATTTTTTACTCCCTGATCTCGTTGAGATATCAAAGAAAAATTTTAATATGTTTTAGTGGATAATATAAGGTACAAATAAAAAAAAACAATTGAATAAAACTAAAAGTACATCTTCCAGGATATTGAAGAATGAAGGATAAAATCCTTATTCTTGATGTTCTTTTCCGCATATATTTTTGAGACGTTATATTTCTTAGATAACTCGAAATCCTATCTTTCAAAAGAGCCATATTTCACTGTACTAGCGTGAATAGTAAAATGTATATGATTTTTTTAAAGAAAACCAGGACAGCTTTTTTGTGAAATTTTGAAAATACCGTAATTCGCGAAATACGCCTTGTATAGCGAAAACTTTTAATTTCCGATTTTTGTTTTCACAAATTCTCCAAGTATTTAAAATTTCAACAAAATTGGTGATGGTCATGCCACACATGTTGCCTACTTGATATGGAATGACCTTATACGAGCATAAATTTTGAGGTTTTCCTATACTTTCACAGACCCATTTTGTCTTGCGGATAAAGTAAGAAAGCTCCTCCTTCACCCGAAATCCTGCTCTCAGTAAATCTCTAATATTTTATAGCTGAATAAGTTAAGAGCTTGCTCAAGGAAAATGACTGAGATAGCCGACATAGCATTAAAAGCCTAAGAAGACCCCAATCTACAGAGCTATTTGTGCACGAACTCCATAAAACTTTCCTCTCCTCTATAGGTTGGTATATATGTATGTATGTACGTACGTAGCCGTACGTAAGCAAAGCAACAGGTAAAGTCATATCCATAAATTTTCAAGGGGAGAATTTTCTTTGGTAGTTAATGGAGTAACGGAAAAACATGGGAACGATGCGATGTTATCAAATAATTCACCCATTTTATGCCCACTTCCTTTTTCACTTGGCAAAATGTTTAAATGTTTTCACTTTTCACGTTGATTTCATAAACCTGGCGCAAATAGATAGATGGAGGACCAATTAGAGGTGCGTCTTATCTGATTAAATTCTCAGCTTAAAGGATCTCACTGATCCTTATTTCAGAGGGATTAACATATCTACAAAACATATACATACATGTGTAATGTATATCAACAAGTATCGCCGGTCTGTTTATTAAGACCATCTGTCTCTTCACATAGTTAGTGGAGAAGGGAAACCAAACCAGTACGTCTTCCATCTAGACCTAATCTAGATATGCGAATGCAAGATAACAAAAAATTAATCGCACTGAATCATGGGGGCGATAAGTTAATTTGCATGTGTTGAGTGGAGTTCTAGAGTTGAGAGTTGTACTACAATACAAACCGTAATTTATCACAGCTTGTACCAACATGGATTGCAGCTTGGAGTGGCTGGATAAACAAAGTAAGCTCCACGATTATCTGTGGAGTCTTTTCGATTGAAATTTAGTGTTGATAGCGGTTTTTGTACTTTCCATGCTCCCCTTGAACCTTTCACCGCAAATGCTTTCTTTCATCTTATAATAGAGTCCTGGGAGGGTTTATACATTTTGTGTAGGTAAGTAAATACATGCGCGCGTATGAATATCATATTTTGACCTGAAACTGAACTATAAAGCAACAGATGGGAGTTTATTGGAATTGTTTGGTGAGGGTGAGGGTGAGGACGAGGGAGTGGTAGGCAGATGAATAAGCATTTTGTTTTTGTTTTTAGATAATGGTCCATGAGAAATGAAAGCAAAAGTTGCGCAATCGCAGTCTATGTTGAAGATACACACATTCTGGAGCTACTATACTTTGTTGATAAATATTCGAAGAGCTATAGAACGCGGGCATCAAATCCATGAAGTTCAAATTGTGCAGAGAAATTTGTGTAACATGTGTGCACGTCCTATTCTCATATACCTCTACACCTATTTATCTAGTACATGTTCACAAGAATCTGCAAAGAGAGAATTAACGGTGTGCTATCAAAATTTTAATTCAGTGTTACCTGCTGCTTCAATTGCCGTGGACCGTGAATCAACAGATAAAATCTTCTCAATTTTCGGTTGACTCTAGACTGAACTGGTCGTTGTTATTTAGTCTAAGTGGAACTCGCGAAGTTGTTACTGGTTCTTTCGATTCAAGATAGCGCGGTTATAGTCGGAAATGCATGTATTTTGAAAACGTTTATCGAATTGGTTTCCAATACGCCAGGCAGGAGTGTTATCTCTTTGTTTTGTTTTTATTTTTTTATTTATTTTATTTTTTTTAATAAACACCAACATGTGTCATAAGTTATTCTATACCGATGAAATGCCGAGATTGTTGATGAAACCGGGAAAAATAATAATTCAAATCGTTTAGAGAAGTGCACATGATGACGTTGCGTGCTAATTATAATATTTAGTGGTGTAAATATGTAAAAAAAAAAAAAGAATCAAGTGGATAAACTCGGATTGAATCAAAAGAAACCAGAAGGTTGGTAAAAATTTTATGTTTACAATTACACTGAGATTTAGTATCTACAAATTCGTAGAAAAAAAATCAGATGATTTCTTTGCATTTTATAAATAGTTTTTTGAGTTGATGTGGATGTAACTAGTTACTACAATTAATTGCAAGTAATCTCCATGGGGTATTAACGATTTCAACGCATTTACTTATATATTCACAGAATTTAAGAAAATTATTCTGCAAAAGTAATTTTAACTTCCGGCAATATATCGATCAACATTTAATCTTAAAACGTCGTCCGCTTGTTAGCATTTCTTGTTAACATGAACGTGTTAGACTTAGAACGTGCTTTTGGAATGAACACGGAATTACAAATGCTTCAATTTGAATGGAAGCAGGCGATCTAATTATATTCATCTTATAAAAATAAAATTTCCCAGTGATTAAGGGTAGTTTTCTCTGCTTAAGGATTAAGCTAATTTCGATTTAATGCAATCGAGTACAAGATTGCTGCCCCTTAAAAATTACTTAAGTACTTGTTTGTATGGGTAAATACCTATCCGGTAATTGCTAGAATTTTATTGATTCCTTTTTGCTTTATAAATATAAATATTTCGCTAACATTTTTTGTTTTATCAAAGTGGAATTCGATTGAATTGAATTGAATTGAAATCAATTAATTTTATTAGGATGTTGTACAACAAGATAATAAAATCTTTTGCTGTACTAAACTAAAAGCAAATTAAACATTAGCTATAAATAATTTCAAAATAATTTCAAAAAAAGATAATTAAGATAATTCTAGCCATGATGAAAAGCAAACATAGAGAAAAGTGAAGAAAAAAAAAATTTTGTTTTTTAAATAAATTAAATCACATTCACATGCATAGCAAAACCCGAAAAACCATAATATCAACTATCAAGTGGTAAATACTTTCACGATTAAAAGTCTGGGTTTAATTTTAAGAGAATTTGGTTTGTATAAATTAGTTCCATTAAAAAAAGCTTACAAATAAAGCTTCTTAGAAGTTTCAAATAATACAAGACAATTGGTTTGGTTTTTAAACAAAACAAATATCTTAATTCGAAACTAGTTTGTTTAAAATCAAAACCTTTTGTGCATTAACACATACAAAAACCAAAGAGTTCAATCCAACAGACAGCTGAAGTTTAAAACTAAAACTTCTTTATGATTGTTGTATAAAACTGAAAAAGTTTTATTACGAAACTCTTAAAGCTTTAGAATAGATCAAGATAGTATGAATAATAAATTTTCTGGTAAGTTTTAGTTTTATATTTAATGTTATGGTAGCATATGAGTGGAGTACCATTTGGACGAAAAGTCCAGACTAACAGCAGAAGCAACAGCGTTGCATGTGGTGCAGGGCAGCACGCTAGCACCTCAGCTATTGCGGGAGAGTTATGGGGTGGGTAAACCAAATCCTGCCGCTGTCAAACACCATGTCCAAAAAATATATCGTGCCTTACAAAAATGCAGCACACACATACCCGGTTCTGAAATGGTCCCTTACACCGTGCCATCGCTCCATCCTCCCTGTAACATTTCCGGAACATAGAATATGCAGTGTCCTTATACCTGTCAATGAGTGGATGAATTGACCTTAATCAACTTTCATAATTAGGAGGGCTCCAGGAGAGCGGGAGGCAAAAGAAAAAGATCTATCGTCTCATTATGTGACATACAATATATACAATTTATTTGATTTGGACCTCTGTCCATGCAGTTTTATATACATTTGATCGACTTCCTCAACACTTCAGATTCGAAAAAATATGAATCACTCGACGTATATATCATTTCAAATGTTGTCGTCCATTCCGGAATGGGGAACCCGGCCATATAAATTTTGTATACTTTTTTAGTACTGCATGCGACATCTAGTTCTTGTGCCATCTATGGTTTAACACTTAAATTCACCCGTAGCATACTGATTTGTACAAAAACTATCCTGGTTCACAATTTTTAGCTCTTAGACACAGAAACAAACAAAAATCTATTACTACAAATAAACAAGATTAGTTAAGAAAGAAAATAATGAAGAAAAAATTCCAGACAGAATTGGTTTTAGTTACTTTTAGTATCCATCCTATTATTATGGCGAATTAAGCAGGTTCCTCCACGAAAACGTACCGGAAAGTAACCATCCCAAGAAACAATTTTTTTTATATAGTAGTAACGGTGAAGTTTCCATTACCAAATTATATAACTTGAGTTAAATAGACTAGTACTCGAAACCTCTTTGTAGCCACTATGTATAAACCCCTTATAGAGCTTAAATGGAGGATTATATAAAGGTTACCGTGACTTGATTTAGGTAACGTTATATAACTAAAAGTTTTATAAAATGAGTAACAAAAATATTCTGGTTACCTTAATATAACTTCTTATATAACCCTTATATAACCTAGGGTGCTCGCGAATAATTTATTTTGGTCATATCAGTGGTTGCAGTAATGTTTCGGTTACCTTTATAAACTTTGTTTAAAATTTTCTCAGACTGATTACTTTTAGTGATTGAAATGTTAAGGAAATTACTTTTCGTTACCTTTATAAAACAATACAATGCAAATATTTACGACATAGAATTTCGATATTTTTTTGTATTGCATTTTTATAATGTAAGGGTTTAATATTTTTACATTTTAGAATTACAATTTTTCGGCATGTACGTGGTGAAATTCATCTGCGATTAAAATTTTACTGTGAATATCATCAAAAATTCAGACCGCTCCAAAAATAAGGAATTTTTAATAATTTTAATTAAATATGACAAAATTTAAAATTTTCACTTAGGTGATATTAATTCATAAAAATTACATAACAAAATTTAGAAATGTTATGTACCTAAAACGATGTATTTTCTTAATAAAAAAATAAAACGGAAGCCATATATCTGCAATTTAAAAAATTGGCTTAACCGACATTTTCTTTTTTATCTGTAATGGACAGATGAAAAAATGTCGACTTGTATTTAAATGAGCAAATTACCATTATAAAACTTCAAGTAGTTTTATATAAACTGAATGACCCTTATAAAACTTCTAGAAATATTATATAAACTAAAGGAACTACCATGCTTCGAAAATGGTCCTTATATACCCTTTAGTCATAATATGTACCCTTTGGTAATGTTACATATCTTAATTATAGTCATAAAAAACAGACGCTAGTGTTCTTATATACCCTTTGGTTATATTATATAATATAAATAAAAACAGTTTTATAATGGCTCCATTCGACACTAAAAGTAATTTGCTTTCATAACGATCACCGTAATTACTAAAGGGCACCAAAAATTTTACGATATTTTATAGTGGGTATATGTATTACCGAAAGCTTACAATTTTTATTAAAGTCACCTAAATAATTGAATGTTGTCGAGTTCTATAAGGGTAACCACGGATACCGCAATAAACCCTTATTACCAATAAGTTATATAACGTGGTGACGAAAACTGTTATAAAACTTTCTTATGTACCTTCTAGTAATGGTTACTCTAAGTTATATAGACCGGTGATGGAAACATTTTCATCACCAACTTATAAAACCTT
>OZ005740.1:347631963-347695573 GCA_963930735.1 Dioctria linearis | reverse complement strand
TTCTAGTCGACTTTTATATATGACATCGAAAATGTAATAGGTATACCGATTTGCTAATAAATTAACCCTCATGAAATTTCCTTAACTCTACTAAATAAAATCGCCAAATTATTCTCTGTATATTCAGCTCTCTTATCAAAACTCAAGTACGTGTATCCTCTCATGACACGCTTGTAGATATTTATGGCATGTAAATTGTTAGTTGGTATAACTATTTATTTATATTTTATTTTCTAGGCAATTATGCCTTTTAAAATACTTTACTTGATAAACTAAAAAAACAAAACACTTATCACCAGGTGTATTTGCACTAAAAAATTGTTCTGAATTTTTTATGCAGTAGATATAAAAAGTACATTCGTAAAATTGTTCACTTCATGTACGTGGGCATTACTTTTTTTTTTCTCTTCTAATTGAATACCTTTACCTAAAGCCAAGATCATCGAGATTAAGACGAGGTGCATCATCCATACATGGATATTAGCATATACGGCACAAGAACTAGATGTCACATGCAATACCAGAGCAAAATATGACGGATACGTCGAGTGATTCATATTTTCTTGCAATAGCCGTATTGAGGATAAAATAAAATAATATTTGCTCTCGGAATGCTCTAAAACATGTTGTGGTCGATTTCGGAATGCACTACCCATTTCAAAATCTGTAAACTCTGTTCTGGTATACCATGCGGTATCTATTTCTTGTTCCACATGCTTAAACATTTGTCATGTCCGGATTGATTTCAGATTTGCTTGTATAATAATAATAAATAAATAATAAATAATTTAAATTTGTACTTTGATGAAAAAATAGTAACGACACAAAATTTACGAAACCAAAACAAATTATAGTCGAAGAATAATTTTATGCATACGAAGTTATGTAGCGTCAAATTTTCAGTTAAATAAAAGTTCAAAATTTTGCTGTTGTTATTAATTGCAGTAATTATTTTGTTTATAAATATAATTGCATAACATTTCAGTTGAAAGAGAAAAAAAAACTTGGACAATTGAAATAGTTTTTGTTGCTTTTCAACAATGACCAATTATACAATCATCAATCAGTTAAAATCTACAAAACCACAAAATTGAAAAGCACTTGCGATAGGTTCACATGTGTTACAAAAAAACAAAAGTCTTCCTGCAGGGACTGGGAGCTTTTTTCACATTATTTGTCAATTTTGTCTAATGTATAGCCATATGTCGCAGTTTATAATATTTTAGATGAGAAAGTAATATTTGTTCGTTTTGTTGAAAATTTCATGGGGAGAGGCAATAACAATTTTTACCACAGATATATGAAATAATGTATAGGGCTGAAATTGATTTATTTTCTGACGAGAGTAATTCAACGGAAGAAGAAATTCATATCTGCAAATATATGCACCCAAAACCGTCGAAATAGAACAAACTTCTAGTAAAAGGGAAAGATTTAAAACATTTGGCAAAGCGTAGCGAAAATTTGAGTCAATATGAAAAAGAAATCGATGAATTCCACAAGATACAGTCAGCACTCTCTTCGAACCATAATGACATTACTTAATTTGACTTAGTTCAAGATGATGCCAGGATACATCTACATATTACCGAAATTGAACTTTTTCTGATTTTGATACTTTAAGAAAATGAATTTTTGTTAGTTTTCGAGAATTTCATATTTTTTCTAGCTATAATAATGTGAAATGAGTTTTTTGTTAAGACTTCGGTACTTAAAAATTCAGTTGTACGCACAAGTTCCTGGCCCCTCTAACCTGAAATAAAAAGAATTTTTCTGGACAGTAGACATTAAAAAAAAAATGTTATCTAGAAAAGCTTTTGATTATGCAAAAGAAATTAATTTATATAGACAGAAAGGCTAGCTAGATTCAGCAAAATGCTATTGAGTATAATATTTCTCTCGTTGATAAGTCTAAAAATATATGAATTTTGGATTTTCTTCCAGAAGAATTCCAATTTATTTAACCTGGAAATTTGAATTCTACGACATAATCCTCTTATATTCTCTGAATTCTCGAATAGAGCCAAACAAAAGAAATACCATGAGAATCCTGCTTTAGCTTACAGAGTGATAGCTGATGACCATGGCCGTATATATGGGGTGGGTTTGAGGGGTCCAACCCCCCCCCCCCCCCCCCCCCCCTCATAAGTTGTATGCGCTACTAAATATGGTCGACAACATTTTCGGAAACAAAAAATTAGATAGAATTTGGGGGTAGAACCTCTTAAAGCTGAAGGTTTATTTTCGATGGTGGGAGTGGGATTCATCTTGTTATTCAAAGAAAATATTTCTGATGAGTTCTTTTGTTATTATTATCAATACTGCGCGAACGATCGGTATAAAACGGAGTCTCTTTGCGCGTTGAATTGGATTAATTTTTCAGAAGAGTTTGTAAAAGCGTGTAACTAGAAAAATATACACCGTACTAGATTTTTGTATTGAGAATAGAAGGTAAGCTAGTTAATTTATTAATTTTTATGGTTAACATTATACTAAATAGTAGCTATTTTGTATATTTTAGCTAAATCACAAATACATTTGTATAATATTTACTGAACTAGTTTCCAAATAAAAGCGCCCACTTTGAAGGTAATAGAAACAATTTATTCTTAACGTTCTATTTAGTTATTTTTTGTACATTTTTTTCAAAAATTAAGAGTGAAGAGGTCAAAACAGTCGTCAATACTCGAATATGCAGTGAAAAATCCGGAAAAGGCTGATAAGTACACGGAGGAGAACACTGAAGTAAATAATCCTGAAGGTAGCCATAAAAATATTTCAGCTGATTTAAGTGTAAGGGAGGCAGGCAATAGCGGTGCAACTATTACTCCAGCTTGTGAAAGTCTCGAAGATGTTAATAGATACGACATAGGGTTATATGTAAATAAAACACCTTCTGACGACTCAGTAAAAGAGAAAGCTTTAAACCAACCCTGGCTACCACCAACAAATTTAAGTTTCCTATGGCCTATGGAAGAAATCTCTCATTTCAACACCACTGGCTAAAGATTTATCCTTGGCTAGTATATTCAAAATATCTAAATGGAGCATTATGCACAATTTGTGTGTTATTCAGCCGTGCAAGTTGGAGGAAGAGGAGGTCAACATTTAGGAGTTTTGGTCACAAAGGAATACACGAATTGGAATCACGCTAAAGAAAATTTTGAGAAACACGGAAGAAATAAATATCATACTGATGCTAATATTTTAGCTGAAAACTTTCTTCAAATCATGTCAGGAAAACAGGCTGATGTTCTTTCTTAACTGAGCTCCGAGAGACAAACGAATTATTCACGAGAACCGTGAAAAATTAGTATCCATCATTGAAACTATCATCTTTTGTGGACGGCAGGAAATAGCCTTGCGAGGCACTGATGACTTCGGTGCTATTGAATTCGAAGATCCAGGGAATAATGATGGAAATTACAGGGCACTTCTTCGTTTTCGAGCTAGAAGTGGAGATGAAATACTTAAGAAACATTTAACAGAATCCGTAGGTAACAAACCCATGTTCACATCTCCAATAATACAGAATGAGATCATTGGAATATGTGGTGAAATTATCCAAACAAATATTGTTTCGAAAATAAACGCAGCAGAGTGTTTTTCCGTACTAGCTGACAAGACGCAAGATATATCAAGAAAAGAGCAGTTGGCGATTTGTGCCCGTTATGTGGAAGTAAGTGAAGGCAAACAAATTCTGCGAGAAGATTTCCTTGGATTTGTAGCAATGGAAGATGTAACTGCGGCTGGGCTAGCATCAACTCTTATCTCAACTCTATCAGAATTAGGTATAGAGTTAAGAAAAATGGTCGGCCAAGGATACGACGGAGCTGCCGTAATGAGTGGGAGGTTTAAGGGAGTACGATCAATAATTTCTGAAAAGTATCCTAGAGCTCAGTATGTAGGTACATTGTACGATTCATAGTTTGAACCTAGCTATTGCTCATTCCTGTGAAATCTCCATGATGCGAAACAGCATGGGAACTGTAAAATCGGTTATAAACTTTTTCGGTCAGTCTTTACAAAGAGATACAGCCTTCAAAAATATTGTAAAAGAAAGCCAGAATGCGACTCACCCCCACCACAATATTCTTGGATTTTGTGAGACTAGATGGACTGAAAAGCATCAGTCAATAGGACGGTTTGTTGAAATGTTGTTGCCAATAGTACAAACCTTACAAGCTTTGCAGACCTCCAACATCAAAGGAACATCACACTAAGCCTTTCAGTTTTTACATTGTGTAAAATCGGGACAGTTCATAATATCATTACTAGTACTAAATAAATTATTCGCTTATACTGCCACACTATGTCAGGCTCTTCAGAAGGTGGATTCTGATCTGGCTCAATGCTGCCAGCATGTTCAGACTATAATTCAGACATTTCAAGAAATGAGAGAGAATCCTGAACACTTCAACGAAATTTATTCTTTAGCAGTGAAACTTGTTAGTGACTTTGGAGGTGAAATAAAGAAGCCGAGGACAACCAGTCATCAAGTAGGACGCGACAATACACCTGCTGAAAGCAACAAAGAATACTATAAAAGAAATCTTTTTCTTCCATTCTTGGACCAATTCATATTAGAGTTGAACTCTCGATTCTCTGATCACAATATGCGCATCGCAAAATTGCAACTTCTTCTTCCAAGAAAATGTGAGAGTGCTACATCTCAATTAATGAAGGAGTGTTTTAAAATGTTCGACGAATTAGTTGGACATTTTAAAAATTTTGAAGCAGAACTGGAAATGTGGAAAAATGTTTGACGAATTAGTTGGACATTTTAAAAATTTTGAAGCAGAACTGAAAATGTAGAAAAATAAATGGCGAGCAGTTTCTAATGAGGAGAGGCCAGGGACTGCATTAGAAGCAATAGGGAATTGCAATGAACTGTTCTATCCAAACATTCGCAAATTATTGGTAATCCTAGCTACTCTGCCAGTTTCAACTGCGACTGCTGAGAGAATGTTTTCCACATTGAAGAGGTTGAAATCATGGCTCCGCAATTGCACAGGAGACGCACGACTGACAGGACTCGCTATACTAAGTGTTCATCGAAATGTCAAAATTGAAACGAGTGAAGTTCCCATTTCATCGCACGAAGAAAAAGACTAAATTTAATTTTGTAATTTTTCTTTTTTTATAAAAAGTGAACTTTTATATTATTTTTTTTTTCAATGTAAATATTGTAATAAAAATAGGGTTAAGCAACATGTTTGCAAACATAAATTTTTTAGATTTCGGAAACCTCACCCTGCAGACCCACGGAGCATTAATTGAGAATTACCGTGAACTCAATTATCTAAATATAGCACAAATAGATGAAGACTTTTTCAATTCATTTATAATCTCATCACAAATTATATGCTTAATATATTAAATTTATATAAAATTCCGATTATTGAGTTCACGTTAATTCTCAGTTATTCTTTCATCCCTAAAGGGTATTAGCCTACTATGCTAACCCCCCCCCCCCCCCCCCATTCGGTATCCATATATACGGCCTTGCTGATGACTAAATTATTTTCTGTGCTTTCAAGTTCCACATCTATTCAGAAGTAGTCAATTATAATTATAAATGTTTCCTGAACCGAGTTGCAGATTATTTGGGAAGAAATAGACCAACGGTGAAAAATATGAAATGAAGTGAAAATAAAAGCATGCAATTGCATTAAATAAGTCTTGGGTAGTTGCATGATAATCCTTTATTAGCATTAGATGTATGACTTTAGCATAAAACTATTATTATTAACAAATGAACGTAATCACAATTATGGATATTTCGGCTAATTAAAAGGTTCATAACAAATTTTGGAGAATGGTTTTCGCTTACAAAATACAACTTTGCTAAGAAAAAGAAAGAAGAAAATTTGACACTTATTGTTGTGGCATCAAGAAATCCGGAGCAGTATAACAAATTATCACAAATCATCATAAATGTCAGGCACAATATGAAAGCTCATGCAGAGGGATTTCTGGTATATAATAGTCAGCTACAACTTCCGATGTCTACGTACATTAAATATCCTTAATTAAAAAATGACGACCCGCTTTTTGTAAGGCAACTCAAATTAGTGATTAATGTGCTTTCTATGAATTTTTTTTCTTTTTTCTGAGCGATTGAGATTTAGCGAAAAAGATGTCGTAAGATTTTCCACATCAGCTCGTGTAATTTTCCGAACTGTATAGACTTTACGATTTTTACCCTCCAGACTTGTGTGATAATCCTTGAGAATGTTATTTTAAAATGAAGTCAGACTATGAACCACATTTTTTTTATTGTTTGACTTAATATGTTAATATGAGCTTTTATAGTTTATACGTTTAGTGAGGAAAAAATATTTACAAACAAAATCATAACTGAAATCGAAAATGATTTCAATAAAGTTACGGCACGGCACAATAACAATTTATATGACTTATTTAATTAGTAAGTTTCAAAAACTCCATTTAAGTTATGACATTTAAGTTATGACACATAGGTGTCAATTAGCTTATACCCTAGGCAGACGGCAAAACCAATGATCATTCGTCCGTAGTTAAAATTTTCACAAATCTCTTTACCTTTTCATTTGAATTTAAATTAATAAAAATGTACTGTCCAAATTCAAATAAAAATTAACCGAAATTTCATTTTAGTTCAAAAAATCTAGGGTAATTAGATTTTTGAAAAATTTAATTACAAATGAATGATAATTGATTGGGCCCGTCTGTCTAAAGTATAGAAATTCTTGGGGGTTTAACGTGAGCACGGCACTCTAAATGCGGCAATCGACACCCACTTCAAACATGAGTATATCCTATATCTATGAGTCCCATTTTAGCAGCTATATGTTTGCGAAAATTGAATCTGTGTTTTAAAAGGGCTTTATATTATTGGATTCACGTGGCAAAATTGTTTTATAAAAGTTACAAGTTGCATTTTGGTTTTTGACACTAAAATGTTTTATAATGCAGTGTTAGGAATGCTTTCTGAACTAGATACAAAACTGTTTGGCTTCGAGAGCTACTTTGTTATGTTACATATTGGTTTTATAGTGGTCTGCAAAAACTGCTTTGAGAGCCAATATAAAACCGTTTATTGTCGACAGCAAACTAGTAGAAAAAGCAGCAGTTACAAGTTAGGTATCCCGAAACACAATTGAAACCTTTTTAAAATTTGGGAACTATTTTGTTTTAAACACTTTTTGAAAAACAATAGCAATATCTATAAAACTATTTCGTGTCTTATCATATTCTTCCAAGTGGAGAATTTGGTAGAAAAGTGGAAACTAATTTGCGAAATATTCAGAGAGAGCCAATTACTTCGGATATCGCTACAGAAAACTTGGCTCATGTTTCGTTCTCTCTCGGAGTTTTACTACATCACACCTAACTCTCCCAATTATTCTGATTATAATTCCAGAAGTGATTTCGAAATTTTTTTTGATGATGAAGCTTTAGAAATAAGAGAAAACTGGTCTGTAAAATTGGAAGACATTATAGAAAGTACCCCAAAAATAATTTAAGCGATGATTGTGATATGATAAAACGTTCAACAAGAAATGGAATCTCGTTTCAGGAGCTTCTTTCGGAATATTAATGAATCAAAAATAATTTCTTTAAACATCCATTGACGGATTGCCAGTATACAAGAGCTCTAAAGAAGAATTTTAGCCTATTCTTTTAATATCCATGAAATATGCCTATTTCATCCTAGAGTAATTGCTATTTACAGTGGAAAGAGCAAGCCTGGCGATTTAAAAGCATTTCTGTCTTCATTTGTTGATGAATTGAAGGAATTTATGGAAAATGGCATCGATATCAATGAAAAAAAAAACAACTATATTAGAATACAAATTTAAAGCCATATATATAAATCACACAGTTTCGAATAGTAGGAGCGATACAATACTGTCACATGTATTTTTAGTTATTTGTCCCAAAATTATTGCAATAATACCTACCGCATTTAAAACATCATTATATTTATTCATTCGTTCTATTTGTTGTGTCAAAAAAGCAAAAAGTTAAGCGACATCTTTCTTCAATACGATCGTTCTATTTTATCTAAGACAAACCTCAAAGTTGGATACTATTGGTCGGGATTAGTATGTTTTTTAGTAGTTCAATAAAAGCTCTGTAAGCAACCAAATAGCTGTATCGTTTCATAGAGGTTATGATGAAAGCTGAAGTATTTTATAAGGGTTCCAAAAAAAAGCAAATGAGCTTCATGGATTTATTAAGGTTTTCAGAGTAACTAAATAGTTTTATAAAGCTCTCAATCGCGAAAATCTGATTTAATGGTTTTATAGATGTTTTAGAAAAAACTATTTTATTTTATTAGAGCTCTGGAAATAGCTAAACTGTTATTTTCACTTCTGCCATTTATTTTAAAAATTATAAAGCCGCCATTTTGCGAAAGCATAAATTTAATATTTTCTTAATCTATATATTTAGCGCATATATGAATTTTATGCTAAAAAAAGACGTTAACGGTCTATTCTGAAAATTTTAAAAATATTTTTAGAGTAAAATATCAAACTATCTAATAATTCAAATTATCCCGGGTCTTAGAGCTTAGAAACTCTTGAAGAGGGCTTTATCAAGCTACTCCAAGCCAAGGAGATAGACGCCTTTTGGGGAGGAAGAAGATGGGTCGCTGAAAGCACGCTCTGCACACCAGTCAGGGAAGGCGGTTTAGGTCTGACCAATTTGGTTGTGAAGTTTCGATGTCTCCAAGTGCGAGCATTCCAAGGAGTGTTCTGCCGTACAGACAGCTTAATTTCTCAGCTATGGGTGAATGCACTGGGTGGTCGTGGCACAGGAGAGTTTCTTCTCTGTCCGTGCGTCTTATCCTATTGACTGGTCTCTACGATTCAGACCTGGGGCAGAATCAGGCTGGAATTTCTCTAGAGTAGAATTCCATTAGGTACGAAGAATTTAGAAAAATTCCAGTGGATCTTCGTCCTGAATTAACAGATTCGCTTGTTCACAATGCTCGGGGAATCATTCGGGATTGCCTCCCCATGCTGTTCTCGGGGACATCATTGATGTTACCGGAAGCGGCGGGACTCAGTCCTCTACACAGGTCTTACGTAATGTGGCTGCTTCTGCTCGGAAGAGATTTCATCGGCTTCGCAGTAGTGGCCCTGCTGTTGGGCTGAAAGATGCTTTCGTGTGGAATAGCCCACCGCACACCTCCTTTGGTGCACTGACAACGCAGTTGCTTCGCAATGTGTTTGCAGCTGTCAACCAACAGGGGTACATGGGCATGCGGAGATGGAATATTCACCTCGGGGTGGATATGGGCGTAATGGGGGGATAACGAGTAGAGTAGTATACAGCTATCCCTCTAATTACAAAGACGCAGATATAGCTTCCAAGCTACTCCATCACAGTCTTGTGCATCCTAACCAGTTGTCACACATTGATCGCCGGGTTCAGAGAATGTGCACGGTCTGTGGGGGTGATGGGAATCTGTTTCACAGGTTCTACGTTTGCCGGGCTCTGCAGAATTTAATTAATTTGGTGAAAGAATTGTGTCAGTTGGTCCATCCGTCTTTCAGCATTACGCAGACATCGTTTCTGTTGGGGCCGAGGACATGTAATCAAGTGAATAATTTGTTTAGCTTCGTCTTGACGCTAGCTAAGCCAACGATTCACTTGTACTACATGAGAGCTGATACTGGTAATCAGAACACTAGCACAACAGTACATAGCGGACCACTAAAGCGCAATTTCGTTGCCAGGTTACGCCTCGAGTACCTGCACAAATTGCATCCTTGCGGGGCGGAGTGCTCACTCTTCACTGGTGATAATAGGCCGTAGCATATGTGGCAACTTTTCCACGGAGCCCCTCTTTGCTTTGGATTTGCCACAAGCACTACGGGATGGGTGAGCATCACGTCAGAGGTCGTGAACTGAGTTGACAATGGGGTCATCTTGCAACTGCGGAAGCATCTGCAGGCTGGCCTCGCGGGACCCTATCGGTTACGCGTTAAATTTTTCGTACGTTCGACATTTTACCCCTTTTTCCTCATTCGGTTTCGGTTCGAGTACCCCAAAATTTCAAAATTACTCCTCAAAATGTCGGTTCTCTATCGATCGGTTCAACTTTGCATTGTAGCTAGCTAGGGCTCCATATATTTTCACTTTGTTGCTTTTAATAAAGGAGGTTTTGGAACTGCCACTTTCCGTTTAGGTTAAGACTGTTTTTAAAAAAAGTATATAACTGTGATATTGTTAACATTTTTGTATTATTATTTTTCGCACCTGTTGCTCCTTTCTGTTTCTTGTTTATACATTTGCTATTGCTGTCTGTCTTTTTCAGGCTCTTTTTCTAATTTTATAACGTTTTGACAATTAAAGCTCATATATACATAAAAAAAAATATTATTATTCACAAACTCATATAAAGGTACAACAAGAGATACATATATTATACTAGTACCAATAGAAATAATTTAAGAAAAAATTTTCTGGAAAATTCAGAGAGACTAAAAGTTAATATAAATGAAAAAGATGAAAAGATTACTTAGAACTAATTACAAAAAAAATGAAATTAAAATCTACTTAAGCATAACTTCATGTGGACTCAATCGATTAAAAAATAGGAAATAAAAGTTAAACAACATAAGATATAAGATGCCTCTTAAACGCACTGAGAGTGCCTGCGCGCTGAACACTACATGGAAGAGCGTTCCACAATCGAAACGCCTGGATAAAGTAGGAACCCTCCAAGATAGATGTACGGTAGCGTTGAATCAAAAGATTGAGACCTCTCCGAGACTGTAGAAAATTAATATGTTCTGTTAAATAACCAGGTGCATCTTTGTGAATAATTTTAAACAAGAAAATTAAATTAATTCGAGAGAGCAGCCTACTAATTTATTTCTAAGATGTGTAATATGGTCATATATGCGTAGGCCATAAATGAATCTAATGCAGTCATTGAATGCCACATCTAATTTGCTGCGGCAGACAGAGTCCACACGCCTGAAGACTAGTCGTCCACTAGAGAAATACTGTAAGAGGAGAGTTTTTATTAGCTTTAGACGCATACTAATACTTAGAATACTGGCAAATAACCACAGGCGACGTAAGCCAAAGTAAATTTTAGCCAAACAAGCATTAATGTGGTCACAACATTTCATATGAACATTGAGGATAATTCCAAGATTTCGTATCTTGTCGACAAATGGCAAGATGTGCCCACCTAACCAAACAGAGGGAAGAGACAGTTGATCTTTGAAGCCCAATGCCATTCACTGTGACTTTCCCGCATTTAGCTTTAATTTATTCGATATGGACCACTGCAAAATCCTATCCAAATCTCTGTTAATACGCTCTACACAATTTTCCATAAGCCCAACTGGTCGACTCAGGTAGATCTGCATATCATCTGCATATATATGTATACGTACATCTTGTAAAACTTTTGGAAGATCATTTATGAAGAGACTAAACAGTAGGGGACCAAGGGCAGATCCCTGGGGTACACCGCAAACTAGTGGAAGTAAATTAGACGATGTGTCATTATCAAGTACAACCCTCTGAAACCGATTAGAGAGGAAGTTAAAAATCAACCGCAGAGCAGGTGAAGAGAAATTGAAATTATCTAAGAGCTTACACAAAAATTTTCTATGATCGACACTATCAAACGCCTTAGAAAAATCAAGTAAAGTTAGGATGCTAATCTCACCACTGTCCAAGGCTATTCGGATATCAGTACTTACTTTGAGTAAGGCTGTGTCACACCCATGACCAGATCGAAAGCCCGATTGCCACTCACAGATTAAGTTGTTAATCTTCAGATAATCCTGCATTTGCCAGTACATTAACTTCTCAAGCACCTTAGCTCGCAAACACAACTTATGGGTCGGAAATCACTGTGGGTCTCCGGAGAAGACTTCTTTGGAATGGGAAGCACGTCAGCAGTTTTTCATAATCCAGGGAATAAAGATCTAGTCAGACAGTGATTAAAAATTAGTTGAAGAGGACTTAGAATAAAAGGGAGTATGAGTTTCAGAAACTTAGAAGTGATTAGATCTGGACCCACAGCATTTGATTTGATAGAGCAAATTGCTCTGATTATCTCATCCACTTCAATACACCTGAAACTAAAGCTGGAAGCGGTAGAACTACCACCAACTAGAGTAAGAGAATCCCTGCTATTATGTGTATGACTAGGAGTATATGATTGGCAATTCACAAAGTGCTCATTAAGAGCCGAGGGGTCAATGTCACACTTCTTCACCGAATCTCTATAAACTCCGGCCTGACGTAAGTTCTGCCACAGGTTTTTGGGCGGCAAGTTAGTACTGAACTTATCAACATAAAATATTCGTTTAGAATAACGAATTTTGCTGGTTATCCGATTGCTTAATGTTTTATATAACGTATGACTGTATTATTATTATTATAAAACGTAAAGTTTTATTAAAAGCTGTGAATACTCTTGCAACTCTTACAAAAGTTGAATTGTTCGTTGGGTATAAATTACTGTTAGAGCCAAGACCTATCTAAAATCTCTGCCGATCTGTGGGTCATGGTGCCCGGCTGATTTAGCGCAACTCCACGCCGAGAGCCAAATATCCGAGCATACAAAGCGTAAGCAGCCATAATTTCAAATCCTAAGTAGCAGTACGCATTTTATACTAGCGACATACTTCTCCCATTATCTACAGTATGTGCACTTATGCAAGTTAGCTGCCACAACTACCACGATGCTCCCATCCAGGGGCCTTCTCCATGTTAGGTGAATAGTAAAACTATTCAGTACTCCTTAACCCCGTTTTACCAAGTAAGCAATATTAGCTACCCAATTGGTATGGCTGCGTAGTCCATGACT
Organism: Dioctria linearis; assembly: GCA_963930735.1. Taxonomy (NCBI): domain Eukaryota; kingdom Metazoa; phylum Arthropoda; class Insecta; order Diptera; family Asilidae; genus Dioctria; species Dioctria linearis. The sequence goes on along the minus strand of OZ005740.1, from coordinate 347,682,741 downwards.
ATAAGGCCATGGTTATTCCCAGTGGTATATTCATGCAGAAATCCTATTATGAAACGAGAAAGATTACTCCAATCGGGTTTAAGATCGTATTGGCACCAAAGTATCAGTTGGGACCATGAGTAGGGGAAGATATGCCCATTCAAGTTTGGAAAGGCAAGAGATTACAGCCAGTAATCTTATAGCTTGTTATATTAGAACTACTATTATGTATGCTTAACTTCTCAATCTATCAGCTTCTAACGTCTTTGCCGTTTGCTTAGAGCTATGTTTGAGACATTTTTACTATTGACATTACATATGTATATAAATTCTTTGTACATGATCTAGTTATCATCAGGTCATCACTGTACATTACTAAAGTACTCACAAAATCACGAAATCTCATATTTATTTATTTCGTAGTGGTATCATGCATGTGCACACATAACTTCATTGCACCCTATCATCAGATGTATCCTACTACAGTGCCGCCGATGGGAGATCCAAAAGCATTCTGTACCAACCATTACAACAATGTTCCCATGGTTCAACAAATTTTGTCGTTATGCACGCATGATTCCTCCTATACATCTTTCATCTTGGCAGTCCTACGCATCACAAACTTCTTTTCATCCATCTAGGCTAGTGTATAATAATGATGTGTTTTTCAAAGCACTGATGAAAATTGTTCATGGTTAATAATTGCTAATGGACATTGCATTAATATTTAAGTGACGCCGAGAGATGGTAATACACAGGCTTTACACCAACATGGACCACCAACATATTTACAATCAAACTTTAAAAAACAAAATAAAAAAATGTGCGCTTTTTGGGGTTTCAAACTTTGCGGTCTAGCAACGGAAATTTTTCCCCGTGTGAGGACACCTTACAAGCCACCATAATTGGTTACGAAAAATACAAGGAAATAAAGAAAATTCCTCTCTATTCAGGATATCCTTTAAATATAATAGACAATTAGCCAGCAATGGACTGGTGGAGGTTAAATTGAAACCCTAGTAATAAACGTATACAAAATACATGTGTTTAAGGTAAATAAATTTCAGTTTCATTGCTAACAATCACTAAAGAAAAACTTGTGCGTGAGCGCTATAACAGACCCCTGACTAACTACATAATCCTTCTTACTGAGTTACTGGACATTGCCCACTTAGATGGGATTAAAATGGGTAAGGTCGATAACGAGACCTGTCCTTCTGTGTGGAAGATGACGAAACTGCTGAACATGTGTTCTGCGACTGTAAAGTTTTTGGCCCCATAAGTCTAAAACAAAGGCATTCTTATCACCAGAGGATGTTACAAGGAGTGCTTCCGGGAATATTATAGGTTTTGATAAGAACCTCGAATGATCGACTTCTGGCACTTATGGGTAATGTCACAAATGTTCTCAGAGAACACCCGAAGAACCAAAAATTTCGGTTAAAGCGATGTTAGTAAGTAGACGAAGTGAGCACTTCGAAACCAAGGATTTATTCAAAGAAAACTTAAACTTGTCATGGGTAAAATGCTTATATTTAACTGAGCTCGCATTTGTAACAGTTCTCGAAGCCGACATGATTATTCGATAGTGTCTAAAGTAAAAACTAAAAACTCTTGTTATCATGGTGTGATTGATTTGCTGTTATTTGTTTTCTAAACAATCATTGACCAGGCAAACTTAATAAAATATCGGTTCCATGCGTCCACTAGAAAATAAAAACTTAACCCTTTGTGAAAGTAAGGAAAAGCTTTCTAGAAAATACATTCAAGTATCCGTGAACACACTCCGGCGTCGGCTTGCTGAAAAGAACAATGAATATAAAAGTTTTCTTCCAAAATTGCCTTCTTGACGAAAAAAGGTGAACTCAATCTCCAGCGAACAGTTAACCATCCAGTCAAAGTTCATGTTTATGGGTGCTTTTTGGAGAAAGGTCTTAGGAAGCTAATCACATTTCCCGAAAACCTTAATGAAGAGAGGATATTGAAGCTATACAAAATCGGTTTGCTGAAATCTGCAAAAGTTTGTATGGACAAGAAAACTGAGACTGGCTCCTGCAAAATGACAACGAGCCGAGCCGGGGTCGCCTCTACACTAAGTATAGGGAAGAACAAAATGTAATGGTATGAGACTGGCCATCGCAAAGTCGAGACTCAAACCCTATTGGAAACTGCCCGGATGGTTTTCTGATAGTAACCTGTTAGTAGCACTTGGTAAATCATTGCATTGGTGGAGGATTGAGTGGATGGATCTGTTATCATTGCTCCTATTCTTGAAGAAGATGACTAAAAGATTGAATGTCTCCCATCCCTTCCACTTCAGAATGGACTCTTAAGAGCTAAGCTCTTCCACAGGTGAAAATGAAAACCGCCACCTGTTCCCAAGCATTCTTTTTCCCATAAGACATATCCGTTAATTTTTGTATTGGCTTTCTTAAGGTACTGTTTCATGAAATAGGTGTATACTAATACATATGTATAAGACACAATCACTTCGTACTGCTTTTGTGTCGTAATTTTTAAGGGTTTCAGGAAAAATGCAAGATATTCTTTCAAATTGTAACACAACCGCTTTTGTGACAGTCAATCTATCAAATCTTCATCGAGTAAATTGTCGATTGGGAACAGTCGATATCGGAGTTTTGAAATTTTAAATTGTCGATATCGGCAAGCTCTTTATCGAATCGAGATCTGTAATAAGGCCCCACGTCTAAACACCAGCTTCCGTGACTTGAGGAGGCACTGTATTACCACGGAAGGAAGGAAGTACTTTATTACGGTTCCGGATTCTTCCTGGCGACTTTTTGTGACAGATGATGAAAGTGCTTTACATGACTTGGGCGAATGCCCGGCAACAGCTAGGAGAATCCCTTCTGTAAACTTTACCTAGGCTATCGTGGGGTAGTGGATAAGGACATCTAGCTTGAGTTCATTTAAAGTGTTTTCTCAATGTAAAAAATTGACAGCTTCTTATGCAAATTGAAGGAATATTAAATCTTGAATATTTCAATTTCAATTTATTTATATTGGTTGACTGTACAACAAGACTTACAATCTTTTTTGTTTGCACAATTATTTTAATAACTACAAAATAATAATTTTAATTGAGTTTCAATATAACAAAAATGTAATTAAAGCTAAGTGACTACGTTACTAACTAATTAGCAAAAATATAATAATTCAGAGGTGAATGTGCCGGAGGTGGAAGGAAGTAAAGAAACCGTGAAGAATAAGAACAGCAACACACATGTAATCTAATCATTGGGATATATTTAAAAATATTTTTAAACTATTTCTAAATCGGCTGGCTGAGGTCGTCCGTTGAATATCCGCAGGTAGAGAATTCCAGATATTTGTCGTATGCACAAAGTAAGAGCGCTGCCCAAGTACAGAGAGAAAGCGAGGAATAAGAAGCTGTCGGTGCCTTTCAGAACGGAGGAAGTTTAAATATTCATAAAGATACCTAGGTTCTTTCGTATATATAATTTTATGCATGAAGATTAAACTCTTGTATGTGCGATAAGTTTGAATTGAACATCCAAATATTTTGTGCTGATACAGGCTGATGTGTTCAAAACGTCGCAATCCATAGATGAAACGTACACAATCATTATAGGCTACGTCTAGTTTGCGACTGCATACAGAGTCCAGTGACGGAAACATTAGACTACCATAGCTAAAATGTGGCATAACTAAGGTTTTTATAAGCTTAAATCTGGTTTTTATGGATAACAACGCTGCAGTCAACCATAACTGTCGAAGACAGCCATAGACTTTGCTGATAAGAGCCTTGACAAAGTCGCAACAGGTCATATGATCATTCAGCATGACACCGAGGTTCCTAACTTTTCTCATGTACGGCAAAGTAGAATCATTTAGAGTTATCGGAGGAACATCATTTACATTAATGTCATTTCTATATTGCAACATACAGCAAGATTTACAGGCATTGAGTGCCAGATTATTTTCGATTGACCATGAGAAAATTCGGTGAAGATCGTCATTCATACGTTGTACCCCGTCCTCAATCAAACCAATCGGTCTATTAAGATATATTTGGACGTCGTCAGCATACAGATGTACTTTTGAATCTTTAACAACACTAGGGAGATCATTTATATATAAGCTAAATAGCAATGGTCCCAGAATTGAGCCTTGTGGGACTCCACAGACCAATGGTAAAAGCTTAGAACAATCATTCTTTAGTTTTACTTGCTGGAACCTATTAGACAAAAAACTCTTTATGCTTGCAATGGCTGACGAAGAGAAGTTATACAAAGAGAAAAGCTTTGTTAGTAATTTAGAATGGGTCACACTGTCAAAAGCCTTCGAGAAGTCCAACAGCGACAGCAAACAAATTTCACCTTTATCAAGTGCAAAACGAAGATCTGTAGTCACCTTTAACAAAGCTGTCTCGCAGCTATGTCCACGACGAAAGCCAGATTGCCAGCATGACAGGAAACATGAAGTTTCAAGATGAGCAAGCATTTGTGATGTCATAAGCTTTTCCAGAGCCTTCGATAAAAAGCAGAGAAGACTGATAGGACGGAAGTCTGATGGTAATTCTGACGAGTTCTTTTTTGCAACAGCAAGTATAGTTGCTATTTTCCATTTGGTAGGAAATACCCCAGAGGTCAGGCTGGTATTGAAAATATGGGTTACGAAAGGCAATATGATCGGGAGCAAGAGCTTCAAGAAGCGGGGAGAGAGATTATCGGGACCAGTAGCATCAGATCTTATTTTGGATATGGCTCTTAATACTTCATTTTGGTCGACGTTTCTGAAACTAAAGCCGTCATCATTTAGCATTGGAGGTACAACATTATCTACAGAAGATCCGCTGGTTGACGATAACGTATTACTAGCATTGATGAAGTATTCATTTAACTCATCTGCAGTGATGTTACAAACATCAACTGCTTTGTCTCCTTTTATCTGAAGCTTACGCAAGTTAGCCCAGAAAAGTTTAGGGGACAGGTTGGGATCAAGCTTTTCATGATAGTAGCGGCGCTTTGGACAGCGAACTTTTGATGTTACTAGATTCCGCACATGTACATACATCTGTTTTGCAGTATCAGTTTTGAGCCTTTTATATTTACGATACAAGAACTCCCTTTCAGCTATTAAAACTCTTATTTCCGTCGAAAACCAAGGACAACGATATTTAGGGCAAGATTGACGTGACTGCAAAGGAGCATGCCTATTTAATAAATAATTTAAGTTGGTATTTAAGATATCCACTTGTTCGTCAACATTTGTACAGTGGTATATTCCTTCCCACGGTAAGGATGAACCATCACGCTGAAGAGCGGGAACGTTAAGGTGATTGTAATCACGGAATTGTATAGTGACAGGATGAGGCCGTGCTCTGATGGGTACGTCATAGGTTAGAAACAATATATCGTGATCCAAATAACTCGGCGGACTTAATTGGTTGTGAAAAAGTACTGAGTGTAAATCAGTTACTAAAAGAAGATCTAATTGTGAGGGTTGTGTAGTGTTGTAGTAAGTAGGTAAAGCATTTACTGTTTTAAGATCCATAGATTGAAACATGTGCAAGAAGGTGTCGGTCAACCCAGAACGTCGTAAGAGGTTAACATTAAGGTCACCACCTATCACAATCTTCTTATATCGATGCGTGCATAGGGAGATAGCATTCATGAATTCAGCAGAATTATCGGTACTGAAACTGTTTGGTGGAAATCCCACAAATAAATTGTAAATTCAATTTTTATTTATTTTTCTCGGACGGAAATCGTACCCACACTTGTTAGAATCGGTCACTGATAGAGAATAGAAGAATTTTAAAGAACTTTTATTTTTGTCGATTTTAAATCAAATCATAAATACCAGAGGAAAAAAACAACCGCCTCGTCCGGGGTTTGAAGCCGGGACCTTCCGCTTTCTGGGCGCCTACAATTTATTTGTCATCGTTACTGGTTAATGCCAGCTGAAAGCAACCATGGCTTAGTAGGCTAGTTACAAATTAAGAAATATAAGAGAAAAAATCTCAGTGGTAAGAGCAGTTTTTTCTGCTTATTTATTACCTACTTTCATTTGACCTAAAAGTTTTCAAATACCTTCCACTCATTCATTTTCCTAAACAGAATTCCGATTTAAATTCACTACCAGTCGGGGTTGGCCGTTGACTAGTGAGAAGAAAAAAACCGCTTGAACACTGCATCCTATTCAACTTCTCATTTATCAAGATGATTTATTTGTAACTGTTGAACCGGCAGAATCTTCGGTGGAACCTGTCAGAAAATAACGCGCTCTGTGAAAAGATAAAAATCATCAGCGTATTGCTTAGCAGAAAGGCTCACCACGGAGCAGAAAAAAAAATTGAAATGGATTAAATCCTACTTGATACAATAATTTTTCAAAGAAAACGTGCTTCACAAAATTTCATTTCGAAATGGATGCGGTAGATAGGGGATCAGTTCCATAAATTTCATAGGAAAAGGAATTATGAGGCCTACAAAGCTGGTCCCCATTTTGTTTGCTTTTTTGTCGTCAACAGGAAACCAATCATTTTGACAAATGATTCGGTTCAGCGCGTTTCAATGCAAAATGAACATTTTAATTCAACTCGAACTGTCTTTCCTTTTCTTCTCTGTGTCAAGATGAATTTAACAGGGCAAATCCCTGATATTTTGCTGAAAAATCAAAATTTTCTCGACAGACATTATAAAATGTGAGGAAAAATGAAGCTTATACACATAAAGCTGTACACATATTTTCCTTATTGCTACCTTCAGTTTCCTTTGAAAATTGATTGTCGTTTGGAATGATTTTCACAATTTTTTTTTTTCAATCCGAAGTGTAGTGAATTTTCTAAATTATAACGTTTAGAGCCACACGATTTACTAGACCACATTTTGCAAACAAAGCAGGAGAGAAATTCAATTTGTGATTACTTCGAGTTTTCATAAGACCAGCCCACTCTTATAGTCGGAGATTTCATCGTTGGGCAGGGAAAGTGTAGTAAAAAAAAAACAAAACAAAAAACAAATCTGCAAATGGACCAATGGAGTTTAATGGAGCAGTAAAATATAAGGTCTAGACTGGAATAATTTTCTTTTATAGTATTGCCTCTGGCTTGTTTTAAATGGTGAATCCGTAAATAACACCGCGATTAAATCAAAATTAAATTCGTGATAGCCACGATATCAGCAGAGATAGGGCACATAGCATTAAGCTCCACCGAAATATTATCACATCCGCTGAGACTTACAAGTAATTTTGGTTGGAACTGTTTTAACTCATTTTATGAAGGGAAAGTAGGGAAGGAAGGACTTTTAATGTGCAAAAGTAATGCGTAAAGTTTTCAATGAAACCTCTTCAAATTTAAATGAAGTGCAAGAGATATGAAATTTATAATAGGAGATTTTCACCCGCACGTGTTCTAAATTTAATAATTTGTGTAAATGAGGTTATATACATAGTCTTGTCCTGACTAAACATATTCACACGTCGCGAATTATCCTAAGCATCCTTAGAATCTTGACCAATCAGATATTGCAGGAGTACTTTTTCTATTTATTGAATTATTATTGGATCAGTTGTCTTTGGGGGTGCTGACGAAAACTCACGTTTTCCGATTTAGCTTTTCCCTCTAATAAATAGGTATGTTAGTAATTACATGTAGGGTTCACCTACATAGACAAAAGGCTGAATTTTGAAATTCGATTATTAATTTGGATGCGGGATTACCGGATACTCCGGGGGCAATCACCCCCGCCTACCATATATAAAAAAAATAAAATAAAAATTTATCTAATCAAATAAAATATAAAAAATAACAATCTTTTTAAAAAAGACTGCTTCTAAGTCCGCACTTCAAAATAGAAAATAATTTCTACCTGCACTTAACGAGTACATCACAAAAGTTATCTAGAGTTTCCGTTAATTTGGATTTAATTAAATTTTTAAATTATTGTATATGTATTAGACTTTTGTATAAATTTTAAAATTTTCATGGTATACAAAGAAAGTGTATAACAATTTCCGATACTGAAATTTGGAGCTAATGTTTAGCAAAAAACTTAATTAAATTACTTTGTGTACCTCGAAAATTTTAAATTTTATACACAAATGTAATATAATTTAAAAATTTAATTAAATGCAAAAATGAAAGGAAACTCTAGATAAATTTTGTGCTATATAGGGGAGAAGGTGGCAAGATGGGGTACTTAAGGCTTGAAGATCAATATAAGAAAAATTTACATATTAAGAGAATCGTATTTATTTTTTAATTAAGTATTATTTAGTATTCTTCAAATATTTGGTGATAATAGGAACTATTAGTTATATATTATAGAAAAAAAAATTAAAATCAAAAAGAGGTATTTTGCCCCGTCTTGCCCCAAAGTGCTAGCAAGATGGGGTACCCCCCTGGGGTAAGATGGGGTACCCCCCTGGGGTAAGATGGGGTACCCCCCTGGGGTAAGATGGGGTGATGATAGAGAATGGGACAAAATAATGTTTACTTGGACTGGCAGAAATCGCAGACGAGGGTGGCATCGTCATCGTCGTCGTCGATTCCTGCACAACTATTGTGTGCCCATTTCCCACAGTTTAAGCACGATATCCATCCTTCAATGGAAATGGAATACAGGTCCATACAATACATACATGGCGTGTCCTCCTCTTCTTCGCTTTCACTTTCCGATGATGAGACTCTTGGTCGTTTCGCTGCTTTCGCTGTTCTGCTACTATTCCGTGATATTTTATTTTGAGACTTTGTGTTAGATTTCTTCTGTTTTTTCAATTCATTTTTTCCCTTTTTCATTTCAATTTTCTGTAGTTTTTTCTGTCCAGCATCTTTTTTCTTCTGTACAGCGACTTCTAATTCTTGTTTATAAGGAGAAGACTTGATAATTGCTGTTTTTCCACGTTTTTTAGTAACTCGTGAGGATTTTTTGGTAATTGGAAGTGGTAATAGTTGCTTCGGAGAAGTCATAGCGAAGCTACTGTCGCTTTTGTAGCACGTGGACACATGAGCTGATTGTGATGTCTCTGGTTGTTGACTAACTGGATTTATAGTTTGTTGAGACGTCTCTAGTTCATTATTTTGTTCATACCAGTGAGAACACCCTTCTAAAGGGTTATCAACAACGTTATTATTCAAAGTCGTAGCATTATCAGCTGTGTGTGTAGCCGTTGTGTCTGAGCTCCGTGAGGTTTCTTTTTCTTGAGAGAAGTCAGATGATGGGGCAGCAATGACATTGCTTGTATATTGAGATGCTCCTCGGTTTGTGGAAGAATGAGATTGTCTGTCATTCAACTGGATCTCGGTTGCCAAAGAACGGGCAAAATCTGTTTCGGAGAACACATTTGGATTATACGGCCAAATCCCACACTTACGAAATCCGTTCACTGCTGTAGACATTATGGCTGCCTGAACAAATGCATTTCCGAAAATTTCAGTGACTTGGCGGATAGTAACGATTAGTCCTGGGTTAGATCGTAGCCATGCTGTAACGGCTTGGTCATAATAAATATTTAAAGGACGCATGAAAGCAATATCGGCTACTTGTAAACGATGTGTCGTGTGCGGGGGAAAACACAAGATTATAACACCATGAGTTCTGGCTTCATAGATCAGATCAATGTTCTGAGTGTGAGTGCTGCACCCATCTAGTAAAAGCAGCACGGGTCTCTCTTTAGATGCTCCACTGAAAATCACAAATCTCTTAAACCATTGGAGGAACAGTTCTGAAGTCATCCAGCCCGAATCACTACATGTGCCCCAACAACCAGCTTGGGAGTTCACCATCAGTTCTGGAACCATCCTTTTTCTGGGAAAAATAAGCATGTAGTTCCCAGATGCACTGAAGCATATTTCGACCGTGACCGTCTGTCCCCGTTCTGCTGAAACCATGGCTCCAACCTGTTTGCGACCCCTTTGAGCGATTATTTTTGACTTAGTTTTAGGCACAACAGAAACACCTGTTTCATCACAGTTGTAAATACGGTCAGGAGTTAGATTAAGCTCATCGTACACGTCACCGAGGAAATTAAAAAATTTGTGTACAGCAACTTTGTTGAATCCAGATGTTCTGGCAGCAGAAGTGTTTTCCGGTTTCCTAATTGAAAGCTGTGAATGTCGTTTCAGGAAGCCGTTGACCCACTCTCTACCAGCTTCTTCTTTTTCGGCGTTGAATGGATTATGCTTATTATTTTTTAATGCCAACTGATACGCCAACGCCTTGAGATCTTTAGTCGTAAGTCCATATAACCTTTCTTCCATTTCTAATAAATAGGCACAAAGCTCTTCTTCCTCAGACACAGAGAAAATGGTTGACTTAGGGCCTAATGGTACTTTAATGGGTATAGGTAAATTTTCGTCAGATGCTTCATTCAATACTGAGCGAGCAGCTTTAACTTTTCTTTCTAATGTTGTCTGTGGGACAGAAAATTGTCTAGCTGCTTTATAATAGCCCACTATTCCACTCAAAACAGCTTTAACTGCTTCCCGCATGGATTCTTCGGACCACGACCCTCTGTGAGTCGTACGCTTGTAGTCACGAACCATTCTAAAAATAAAAGCTATGAAAAGCCCACAAATAAAAAACACTAACCAGTGTCATGCAAAATAAAAAAAAAACCTTTATCATTCTCATTTTGTGGCAAGACGGGGTAGTCATCACCCCATCTTGCCTCACCGTGCCATTTTTTAGTAATAATCTAAAAAAAAAAAACTGTTGCAAGTCTCAAAGAAACACAATGTTTACCTTATTATAGGTCAGTTTACGCGTCAATCACAGCCACACCTCACCAGTTAGTATTATTTAACGAACCACAGTCACGTGTCAAAGCCAGAAGAAATATGTCAAGCACTTTGCAGTGAAACTGTTTTTTCGGATTATTTCGACATGCGTGCATTCGCTAACAATAATAGCCGGCCTACTGACTGGTATCATGGCAGCACATCGAACGATACATGAACAAGCGTGATTAGTCAGTTTAAACTGCGAATTTCACTGGGTACCCCGTCTTACCCGCTACCCCGTCTTACCCCTCTTTCCGTATGTAAATTATTTTCTATTTTTTAGTACGTAGTTTGAAGCAAATTTTTTTTAAATAATTAATAAAAAATTAATAAACTAATAAATAAGTTTATTTTTAGTCTTAAATTATTCTAAAAAAAATCTAAAATTATATCAGTAAGGAATTGTCAGGACAAGAAAAATGTTTACACTTTTTTGTGATCGAATGAACACAAAATCCGGGTATTTTGATGAAAACTATGTTGGGAAAATTAACATAGCCGGGGTAATTAATATCAGATTCTATTTTCTTGGAAATATTTAAATTAAAGCAAATAGGGTTATACAAATATTAACCCTACCTAATTAGCACTCCTCGATTATTTCTTTAACAAAATTTCGGTTTGAAAAGAAATTATTGGAAAACAAAAAATTTAAAAACGTTGTCTTTAGTTTGCAAGAAAATGCAGCCCAGCCCTGGAAATTATGGTATTTGAACGAAACACATGCTAGGTTTATGTGAAAAACACCAAATTTTACTATGCTTGCGGGACCAAAAATTTATATTATATTAATAAAAGAACTCCGGCGATATCTGGATGCTAATGAAATTTTCATGCTGAAACGGAAAAAGAAAGCTATACACAATTTATGGATGGTTCAAACTACAGGAGCTGATAGAGAACGTGAAGTTATGCGTCTTTTATGAAGGAGAGGGTGTTTATGATTTTGATATATTTCCCTTTAACATCCTGTAACACTCTTACTGTACGTACACCGATAAACAAATGATGCGAAATGATGCGAAATAATGACTATCTGTCCAAGCTTTCCAAAAACTACTTCACTCATACTTTTTTTTCAAAATTTACCCCGTTTTCCGAAAACCGTTTTGATATTTAGCAGCGTTGATGACCGTCGCATTGTGTTTCCCGCTTTATGCTCCAAGTGGTGATACAACACTACAGAATTATGAAAAGTTGCTAGTTATCTTACCGCTCATTATTTAATGTAAATTGTAAATACATCTCGTAACAATATTCATACACATATGTATTCTTTTATTTCTATACCTACAATAGAGGCGTTTATTTGTACGGAATAAGGATGGCTTGCGTCAGAAATGTGTTTGAAGAAGATGCAGTTTTATAATATTTTGTCCCTCCCATCCACCGAAAACTGAGCAATTGCTAGTGTTAGCAACAAAACACTGAATTTTTTGTCCCATTGAAAATAAACAATAAAATGAACAATAAAAATTTCCCTAAAACTAATTATATATTTCTAAACTTTCTCCACCCACGGAAATTACTCTTGATACATGATATCTGTCAAAAAGTCGATTAGCTCATTTTAATAGTTGAATTAATTAAGGTGAAATAACAAAAACAATTTAGGTATCACTATTTTTTCTGTGTATTCCATAGTTTTCCTATCTAAACTTTATTTTAACAGAAAATTTACTTGAAATAATTATTGTTGCCATCATTAGAAATGTCTTAAATATAATGGAGTATAAAATGGGGGAAAAATTATATTAAAATCTGCATAAATAGCGATAATTTAGATTCCATGGTAGCATTCAAAATGTATGCTCTCTATTTGTGGCTTGTTTTGCAGGCTAAATAAGCTAAAATTAGCACTAAATAATATTGAACGACCAAATTAGCTTCTGCAATACTTCAACAAAATTCTTAAACAATAAATTTAATTGGAAAGAAAAGGTACAGCGGGAACTTATTTAAAGTAATAAATTCCAATGCAAAGCAATGGCTGCACATTAAAATTTTCCATCTTTTACACAATTTTTCCTATATCTACTTTTTAGCTCCAGTGCGCTACCATGGTTTAAATTAGCTAAATTATGCTCTCGAAGACTATCAAAAACTGCAGAGAGCTTAAATAAGCTCAGAGAATATTTACAATTCTAATTTCAAAACTTGTTATTCCTCCTCATCCTCCCCCCCCACCCGTGATCCAACCTGGTTGCATGACTAATAAAGAACGATTATTTTTATTATGAGAACCAAAAAACACATTTCAGTAACTACAGTAGCTAGATACGATGTGAAGATGAAACTCAAGACTTTTTTTCGAATCCAATTAGTATTTGAAAACCTTCCTTCAGATTTTCTAAACATGCTTTTTTTCACCGTACTTAAACGTATTTAAAAATTTCTTTTAAATGCTTTCATTCCAGTAGAATTTGGGAAGCATGAATTTACTACATTAAAGACCTGTGTTCATTTTAATTATTTATCTTAAATTCATACCTTAAGTAAGTTTTAAGTAAAAATATGTCTAACATCTATTATTTCACTATCCTTTCATACTTTAAAACTTTACTTGCACTCATCATATTCACAATATGTTTTACATGAAATTTGATAATATTTTACTGAAATATGTGTATTTTAAAACTTCATTAAGATTACTCTTTAAAGTTATGTCCTAGTTGCAAGATAGAAATAAGAAATGGATGCATATAAAATTTCTACTCCGATGCTTGCGAAAGTTTTTGCACTCTTATTTCTAGCCTATTGAGTAGAAGCAGTACCATGACCGTCGACATGCAGAGCATATGTAAAAGTATAAATTTATATGATACTATAGTAGTATATCCACAGTGGCCAGTAATTGCCAGAGATAACAGCTCCTAAACTTTTTTTTAATATTACAGTAATGTTAGTAAGTTTCACACTTATACAATTTTTGATATTTCATATATTCTTGTCTGAATTTGCTGCACTATTTCATTTTAACTACAGTAAGATCTCGCTTATCCGAATCCCCACTATATATTCCGAAAATCTTATCGAATTGTTTATAAGCCAAAATAACTTATACTCCTTATTAGTTGAATTCTAAAAAATTAACGGTTAATTATGGCAACGCAAAGCTTAATGTCATGATATGAAAAATCTTTCTTTGACCATGAAATCATCTGATTCACCTTCATCTAATTCAAATTCAAATTCAAATTCAAAGTTTATTTATTACATACCCCGGCATAAGCGCCTCGTCCCTGACGTTGGTAAAACGATTAGAGTATTATACCATAGAGTACATACATACATGTTACAGAATATTAAATAGAGTACATAGTTTATTACAGAAGTAAGTACAAAGCGATACAAAGAAAGTAAGTCAGCAGTAGTTAAATAGTTCAAAGTTTACATCCACTGTTAGGATTCACGAATTAGGTTAGATTTCATGTAGATAGATTCTAATTTAATCTAATCAAATCATTTAGCCGTTAATGGTAAAGCCATTAAACATAGTATACAGCACCAGTACTACTTAGATTAAGTTTTTAGTTATACAAAATTTATAAAAGTTCAGTCATACATTACTACAATACTAACACATTTCAGGTACATGTCTAGTAGGCAAGCGTCGTTTAAGAATGAAATTCTTTGAAGCCATAGAGTCAGGAACTGGGTATTGCAAATATATTCTTAGTGATTAGTTATTTTAATTAAGATTACGACTACTTGCCAGCTACTTCCAGATCTAAAAGCTAAAGCTATTCACTCATCAAGTGTAGTTACTGGTTTGCAGCTATCTGCTAGCACTTGAGTGCCCTTATGAGTTATCTACAGGCTAAGCACAGCCCATGACTAGTTACGGCTGATGACCTATACATCTATAATTATATTTATATTTACTACCATCTATATCAGAGGAATATATTATACTTATATTTCTATATTTTTATATGTATTATTGCAAATCAGAGAAGTATTACATATCTGAGAATTATCTGAGAATTATTAATTGCTATCACTGGCCGCGTGGAGCACTTGGGTGCACTTATGAGATATATACGAGCTAGATACAGCCCCTGATTAGGTATGATTAATAAGTTTTATAATTATTTATTTGTTTATTTATTAATTATATAAAAATCACGTGTCACTGTGTTCGTACACGGTAGTCTCCGAAACCGCCCAACCGATTTCAATGAAATTTTGTGAATGTTTTTGCTTGGTTCCAGCTTTAGATTTATAGATAATTTGATTTTTTTTTCTACAATCCACACCGAGGAATATTTTGTTTTTTTATTATATTTGCTTCGCAAGTAATCTTATTCCTTTGGAGGAAAATCTTTCCTTAGCTTCTTGTTACAATCGTAAGACATTGGTTACAGTATAGGTACCAACATATTAACTTCCTTCTGTTGGCTTGAAGTGGAATTTTTTTTACTAAATGTTCTTAAAATCTTTGATGCATCAAAAGAAGGTATAATTGCCGAGCAATTAGCATTGCAAAATTGAATTGGCAATCAGCTATTTGTGATATCAAAATGAAAAGGCAGATACTTATTAGGAAAATATGTCAAACACTTCCTTCGTCTCACTTTGTAGGTACTTATGTAAAAAAAAATCATTGACTTGGCTTTGCTGGGAAAATAAACCTGGGTTACATATACGTAAATTGAAAATTGTTGTAGTGGGAAAAGTCCTAAAATCCCAGTTCATTAAAAAAGTCATATTCAGTGGAATATTATTCCTCGAAAAATACATGAATAACATAATTTACCAGGAAAAAGATCTTAAGAAACATGCCCCTCTTTTTTTTTGTCTATTCGACGCAAATTAGGGCAGCGACTAATTGTGGTTAAGTTGAGATTACCTAATATTTACATCACACTTAGGTAATGAGAAGACGTCGTATCGACGTAAACATTATGGAAATTGACGAATATTTCCCAACAGAGCAGAGGACACATTTCCTTGATTTGGTAAATTGAACGCAGATTTCACGACGAGTTTACTTAAGTTTTCCTTAATATCGTCCTATATTTTACCAAGTTTAACTCATGTTAACGTGTATGTTAATGTATGTAGAAGGAATTTCATTTTATAAGAATTGCGTGTGTATATTTTTGTTAGTGGATATTGTAAATATTATGAACAAGGCACAACTCTCATTAGAACAATAGGTAATGACAAATATTGCTTTAATAAGATATCTAGAAATTACGAGTTTATTCAAAAGCTCTCTCAGCTTCTAAGTGCTCAGTTTAGAAACGACAAAAATAAATTTTCGGAAAACACCAACGCACTTTAAAAATATTTTAACATATTTAAAAAATAATAGTTTTAAAGTTTTTCAAATCATTCTTTGGTTTGCTATTTAGAAACTTGAAATTAATTTAAATATTTTTTAATCGTACTAAAATTTAGATATAAAAGCTAGGTAGTTTTTGCAGTAACTATGGTAAAAATTAAATTAAAGTATGAAGAAATTTTCCTATTCATTTTCTTAGCATATGACATCCTTCTTTTGTTAAAGAAATATGGTGCATATTTTGTTTAACGACCTAAAAGTTGGTTTGACTTAAACTATTTACTTTGACTGACGACGACTTTCCTGGACATCAAGGCGAAATAACCAAAATTTTCCACTTTGAGGAAAAAAAATCCCTGTTTAGGTAATTTAATGCTTAAAGGCAACGATGATTTCTTCATATAAAAATGTTTCGACTTAAATTTGGACATTTAGCCCTAAATTATAAAATTTTGCCCAAAATAGATAAAAGATATTTCACAATTGACAGATTTGAATTGGACAGGATTGATCTACATTTTAAAATTGTTTTTGTAATCCACATTTATTTATAAACGATGTATAAATCAACTTATGATAAGATTGACTTGTCATGTTTTAAAGAACGTTTAACTTTTCAAAAATTAATAGAAATATGTCGATATGACTTAGCTTTTTGAGTAAAATTACAATTAGGACACGTTAAAAACATTAATTTTAACACATTCGCTAATGATGAAATGAGCTTAATGTTTCCGTTGAAGTTGAAGGCATAATTACGTAATTTCAAGTATGAGGGAGTCCGTTAAACGTGCCATTTAGCCAAATTTGCCTCGAGGTTAACTTCCTTGGGAAATCGAACTTAGAGGGCAAACACAATCGAATAGATGAGGGAATATTTACGTCATCTTCCCATAAATTTTGGAATAGATCCAACTTTCCTATGAATTATTACATTTTTTCCCCTAATAATTAATTACAAAGTTAAATTACTTTGAAGGTCTAATTAAAAAATTCATAAGCAATTATTCCATCTTAATTTGTCTCAAAAGAGAGTGGCCTGACAGATTAAGTTCTGAATTATAGCTTACGTAATTTTAACCGACCTTCTATGTTAGGAAATTCAACCTTCAGTGTTACCTGGCTTTATCGATAACGCAAGAACTCATACAAATATAGAACTAACTGTTTTTTTATCTCCTAATTGTTCCAGGGTCATTCAGCCAATGAACCAAAATGTGATTAAAATAACAAAATTACTATATAAAACGGGCGTTGTTATCCTAAGTTTGAAATGCTCAGGAAACGAACATTACTGGAACTTTAAAACCTACCATGAAAAAGGCTTATGCACTGCTTTCCACCAGTCCTCGAAGTGGAAGAGAAAGTAATCAGGAAGCACTGGCATAACTAACGGGGCCGCAGGGCCCGACACACGGGGACCCACCAAAGTCTACAAAATAAATATTTTCATATGAAGCGATGAAACCACAGAAAATAACAACACTGGATTCACTCAATTTAGATTCGTTTTTTGAATAAAGGTTATATGAACTCTGTTGTTATTTCAGTTCCAACTAAAGAGGTGTTCATACCATCATAGGCTTTCAGAAGCTGCAAATACGCTGGCTAGACAGTAGTGATGATACAACAATAAAAAAGTTGAGAATCCTTCTATTTATTCTCTGTATTTAAACCACTGACTTATAATAAGAATAGACTGAGCGTTCTTGCTTCAAAAATGGCACAAATTTTGAACAGCCTGTGAAAACCCTTTATTCATACATTATTATTATTTATCGAATCGAAAACACTTAAGTTACAAAAGAGTACCGCATTAAATAATAAAACTTGTTTACGAAGTTAAACTTATTTTAATCACTTCAAAAATTTATTTTTAATATTACTGAAAATGTGTTCCTCTGCATATTTAATGACAAACATAACTGAGCTTAAAAGAGATAGACTTATAGTATAAAAAATATGTTTGTCTGAATTTTTTTGTCAATTCCAATGCATTCTATTTAATACAACCGTACTGTTCCCAATATTAGTTACATTTCAGCGTACATTTTGAGCTTGAAAGAGACAAATAGATTTTACCCAAAATTTGTACCATTTTTTACTATTGAAATTATATTAATTTTTTCCCGGACCGGACGGGAATCGAACCCCACACTTGTTGGAATCGGTCAAAGATGGAGAATAAAAGAATTTTAAGAACTTTTATTTTTAACGATTCTAAATCAAATCATAAATAGGAAGAAACAACCGCCTCTTCCGGGGTTTGAAGCCGGGAACTTCCGCTTTCCAGGCGACTCCATTCTGATTAATCAGATTGTCTCACAAGTGGTGTGAAACCTGAACGCCATGGATAAGTCGTATTGAGGCGAGCAAAAACTTGTATGGGTGGTGGTGGAAATCTTGACGGTTTCCGAGATTACGCGACGGGACTTAAAGATATTTGGGTATGTTTTCACTGATCACCCTGTAACTTTTCCACTTTACATCCTATATGATGAAGATTTAAAGCTTAATAGATAGAAAATTGCTGGACCTTTCCAACGGTCTATGACGTGTTTTTTGATAAAAATAGTAGTTAAATTAAAAAAAAATAGTTAAAATTCCAAAATCTAAAATTTGTTGAGCCATAACGTCAAAATGATGGGCAGGAGGGCAAAATTTATAGACCATTAGAACGGTCCAACGATTGTGTTTGTGTATCTCTCACATTTTAAATCTTCAGCATAGCGTTTAGCGCGGCCTAGGTATCTCAGTTGGTAAGCGCCCTGACTACCATCCCACGTCGGCACGGTCCCGCGCTATCCTTTCCCCTAGTTTCCCATCAATTTCTGTAGCTTTATAGCTTCTCCGATTTAGCAGGTTACCACAATGGGCCTCCTAGCTTGGGATCTTTCTTCCCCTGCCGCAAAAAAAAAAGGGATTAGCCAACGAGGTAAGAACTAAAGGAGATGCAAATGAGAAAATACCATGTACCTATTTCTAACACATTGACACTGACATTGTTTGTACATAAGCGCCGTAAAATGTATACACCTGTACACAATTGTTCAACCTGTGCGCAATTTTAATCGCTTTTGTTTTCATATACTCAAAAGTGTTTACTGAATTTGCAAACATGAACATCAAAAAGTTAATAATGAAGAAGAAAAGTTCAGTGGAAAAAAGTTTGTGAGCCCAAAACAAACCAAACCTAAGTATGAATTTGACAGCGAAGAACAAAAATGGCGGAATGAAACACACATAAATGCAGGGCAATTTTGGATACGCTCATGTACACGGATCGTACATATGATTGCATCTCCTTTAGTTATTACCTCGTTGGGTTTAACGTGGAAAAGTTGCAACTCTTCTCACAGCCAGAACTAATCTGGCTCCTCAAGTTCAAGTATTTTATTTGCGCTAAAGAATTTGTACACTTAACCTAACAATACTTTCTTATCTAAACCTAATCCCTGATTGTAATTCCTACGGGCATTTCTTGGCCCTTAGTTCAATTAATCTAGATGAGTTATCTTACTTTCTAAGTATATGAATTTCTAATTAACCTATGACTTACTACTAAACTACGCCTAGCGTTACTTAGTTATAATTAACTAAAAATATTTCGTAATTCTAATACTTAACTAACTTAAGCACTAGGTTGCTACTGCCTTCATTTCCTGGTGCTGCTTTTAGTCACCCTATTTCGGGTCTTGTCTGTAGCAGGTCGCATATATCCTGTCCTGCAGGCTGCAGTCCTCCTTCCATCATCCGCTCCTAGTCCTGTGAGCTGTCTCCCTTTTTCCTGAAAAAATTAGAAATTCCTTCGCGGTAGTATTTTCCATGAAAGTTTAATATACAATAAAATAAGTAAAAAACGAGTTTTCAAACAAAACTGAGGCCAAGCCGCATGAAAAAGTAGAAAATAAACTTTTTTTCACACACAGAGGTGGACTCAGATTTTTTGATTGGGACATTTTTCTTGAATATTCTATCTCTTCATGAATCAAATCACTTATTACCTCTGATTGATCATACTGAACTATATCGGTGATTGTCAGCGAATAAAATCTGAGTCCACCTCTGTGTGTGAAGAAAAGTTTATTTTCTACTTTTTCATGCGGCTTGGCCTCAGTTTTGTGACGTCTGAAAAGACACTGATTTACCAGTTTTTCAAAAAAATTATACTAGTAAAAATTATTATGCAACTCATTTCGCTCTACAACTTTGCTTAGGTTGCAAAACGCTCAAACGCTTCCTTGGTCGGAAAAACTCCGGAAAAGCGTTTTGCATGAATTTTTCTCGATTGTTTCTGCAAGTTTTCACCATTGTCGGTGAGAAAGTAAAGATACCAGTTGATAGGGAACTTGATCCTGCATAATTTAGAAAACCTTTTTACCGGAAAGTTTTCCGGAAAAGTTGGAAAATTTCGGAAAATTCTGAAAAATTTGCGGAAAAATCGGAAAACTCTGCATTTTTCCTAAAACGTATTTATCACTAATCAAATTTGTACCAAATTTTCAAATGATTTTTCCCGATTTTCCGGGTTTTCCATGGAAATTTCCGGTTCAAATTTTAATAGATTCAATTGTCACGCGACATGAACCTGTGTGCCAAATTGCAGCTCGCTGTGATGACGAAAAATGGGTCTACGAGAGTGTCGAAAATAGTAAAGAAGAAGACAAATTCGTGTATGCGTTGAAGGGAATGGCTGGCCTCAAAAAGGCGATAAATATTTATTAGAGGGTAAGTGGGGAAAATTTGTTAGTTCTTGGACAATTGGATTTGGGTGGTTGCGGATTTTGGCTATCAACAGTTTCGTGTTCAGAGTGAGTCCATTCCTATATCTCATTATAGGACTGACCATGCTGAGTGCATAGTTTGCTTTCTTGGCAACTGCCTTTGCGTGTAGGTTGAACTTAAAACGTTTATTGAAATTTATACCTAGGTACTTGGCGCTCTTAGTGGGTTTTATCACTTCATTATTGATAATGAGATTGCGATGTTTATTGCGTTTTGACATACGCCTCTGCGTGAACGTGAAGCTCTGATGCATTTACGATAATACTCGTAAAGCTTGGGGGATTTGGAGTGCGCATATGTAAATGAGTCATCCGCGCAAAGAAGGGTTGTGACTCCTCCATTATTCTGCGGTTGGTCAAACGTGAACAGATTGAAAAGGAAAGGCCCAAGTACTGAGCCTTGTGGGACGTCCGCTTTTATGTCCTTATGCGCAGATAGACAATTCTGATTTCCGAGATGCTTTTAGAAGATGCCTTCTTCGAAATTGGTATTATCTTTGACACTTTCCAGCTGTCGGGGAAGTAACAATAGTTTATACAATTTTTGAAGATTATTGTTAGCATTTCGATTGCCAACGGTGGTAACTTCCGGATAATGAAGTTCGGTTTACCATCTGGGCCACTCGACTTTTTATTGTTAAGTGACCGAATAAGGGCGGCTAGATGAAGCAGGCTAGTGAATATTTGCCGTCCATTTGGATTTCCAACTGGGTGTTCAAGGCTAAGGTCTGACATCGGTGAGGTCTTTTGTCCTTCAAAATTCACCACTTCAGTTAGGACTTGCCTATGAATGTTAGGGAGATGATCTGGTGGCTCCTGGCTCCGCTGTAAAAACATATCCAAACATCTTTAAGTCCCGTTATCTCGGCAACCGTTAGGATTCCTCTCTCCCACCACCCATACAATCGTTTGTAAGACCACAAATTAGAAAAATACAGATAACCATTCACCGTACTTAAAGCTAACTCCAATTATTGCGGCTAACGGACAACGTATAACCGACAAACAAGTACTTAAAGCTTTTCGCTCACAAGCCATCTACCAAACTCTCATTTTTCAAGAGAGATGTAAAAATAAATTTGAAAGCAAAAGCGGAGGGCTGTGAGAAAGTTCAAAAACAATCAAGTAAAAGCTCGTAAAAGCTTCAAATCTCTTTTTCGATACCTTGTGCTTTCAATTTCAGTTGGTGACTGAACGTCACTGATTCCCATAAGGTCTGGACATCTGGGTTTACCTGTGGTAGGACCTATCCATAGCGTTAACACCACTTACGGGACAACCTGTTTGTCAGTGATTTAAACCGAGAAAAAAGTTACGCCTGAAACTGAAACACTGTAAATTATATTCTGGGAAATATTTTGCGGACTTCCTTTGAATATATGTATAAACGCCGAAATGGTGATAAACGAAAACAAACCTAGTGAAATTTTAGTTGTATAAGTATCCCGCATTTCTGTGATGGAATGTTCAGTACAAACGTAAAACCGTAATAATAAAAACAATACTCTTCTCATATATCAAAAACTTTTATATGGCGGGTTGTGTCGAGAGCAGCGTTCAGAGCTTGAGATAATTTCAAAAGTTTTCCACATGAATAATTTGATCTTATGTTTAACGGCTCTTCAGAAAGTTGTGAAGAATGTAGGTTTTACTCATTAGTCATAAACTTATTTAGAAAAAAGAAAAATGAGCCGGGGCCTAATAGCATTTATTTGCAGCAGGTGGGGAACATACCTTCTTAGTTACGCCAGTGTTAGAAAGTGCTGGACTAGTCTATTTCCTCAATAATTCAGTGATGCACTTCTGAAAATGATATACGATATACCGTTAGAGGGAGAGAGAGATAAGAAAACCATATGTTTTTTATAAGAGAATTTCTTAACAATTTAATGTGAGTGAATATTCATGGATGGCACAACAACTAGATGTCGTATAGCATACTAGAGCAGAGTATATATATTCTGAAATGGGTAGTGCATTCTGGAATGGACCATAACATGTTTTAGAGCATGCTGAAAGCAAATGTTTTTATAATAGCAGTTTTGTACACATTTGATCGACTTCCTCAATACTTCAGGTACGAAAAAATATGTATCACGCGACGTACACATCATTTCAAACGTTGTGGTCCATTCCGGAATGGACCACCCAGCCATATAATTTATGTATACTTTTTTTAGTACTGCATGCGACATCTAGTTCTTGTGCCATCTATGATACTACTGAGCAGGATGTTCAAGACTGCATTAATAAAGAAGATAAATTTAATACGTAGTAATGCATTTAAAGAAAATATTCATCGCTGTGAAACGGATAAAACATGAAGAGGCAATCCAAAACTTCAATATTTGTATTGGATGGGATATAGAGAAAGTAATAAAGATTTTCAATTTACACTTTACAAAAAAAACCCGACAAACAAATAATTCAGATTTTTTTCAGAAGAATACTTACAATTTTATCTCATTTTTTAAAGTAAGTAGATATATAAATAAATGTAGGTATACTTACATATGTATATATTCCCTACCTACATTTTCAGGTTTTTTTGTTAAGTATACATACATATTGCAAACATGTACATTACATAGGTAGGTACATGTATTTCGTGTATTTCGGAAGAACAATTTTTTTTGATTTTTAAATCAACTTTTAATTATCACATCCAATAATCTGAACTTTTCATTAATCCGAATTCGGCATTATTGTATCTTATTGTATTATTTTAACTATGTGCAACAACTCTCCAGCTTCCAAAATTTTCACTAACAGTGAACAACTGTACTTATATGTAATACATGTAAACACGCAATAATAAAAGTTCCAAAATACAACCTGAACTAATTAGTAATATAACCACGATGTCAATACTTTGTCTATAGGATAATTGGACTGTGCAGGATAAATCGGATGAATGATCAATAAATAAGTTTGTCTGCTCTCTGGGTACCTAAAAGTGGTTTTTGGTAATACTGGAAAATCATCATCACAGATATTCGACATTGGCTCCACTGTGATGGGGCGTGACAATTAGTTGGACAAAATACTGTGACGACGATCAAAAATTTATTTTCATTAAATCACAAATTGAAATTGCGTCCATGGCAACCCAATTTTTTTTTTCATAATACTTGTTTTCCTTCCTGTGTGCTTGATAATCTACGTCAGCAAAAACATTTCAATTAATTTTGAAAATGACTGATTTTTTCCAACATCAAAGCACAATCCTGAAAATTTCTGCTCTGGTAAATGCTATTTAAATTATTTACATCATTTACTAAAGGGGGTCCTTTTAAAATAAAATAAAAAACGAATGGATGGTGATAGGAATCGAGTTATGTTTTTATTTCGAAGTATTTCAATGACATTTATGTTCTGACCGCCTCTATTGCGTTTGTATGAGTGAATTCGATGTCCCTCTAATAACCTTCGATGACTTTTTCTAATGCATACATCAAGATGAGTTTTACGAATGCAGCTTTCGATGTTTGATTCAATTGGTGGTTTATTTGCGTAAATTAATAGCTTCAAATAACCTCATAGAAAATAGTCTAATGCGGCTAAGTCACACGATGCTGGTGACCAAATAATTTCCTCAATAACGCGATTGTATCAAAGGGAGAAAAAATAGTTAGTAATCAAATTCTCTTTCAGAACGGTCAATAGAACTTTGCTTTTGTTTCAAAGTAGAGAATTTCTGTTCTGTTCCCATTTTCCATATTTTTTTATAGCAAGTATGTTCACTATGAATAAAATATATTTCACTGCGTTTTGTGATTAACTAGTCCTTCGTGTTTCTTAATTCTGTTTATATCTTTCTGTAAAAACCAAGTAGCGCCCATATCATTAACTTTATGATCCGCCATCATGAACACTTCCACTGCTTGATATTTCGACTTAATAAATATGAAAAATCTGTCCGTATTCTTAGTTCGTGGAGCAACTTGTTCATTCAAACATCTTGATTCCTTGTCGAACTTCCATGTAAGAAAATGCATCAAAATATACTAATTCCATTTGTCTGACATGGATATCAATATCATCCCGCGTTAGGAGACATTCCTTTCTATTGTTACTGTGGCGCTAGGACCACCGAGTGTTTTCCTTCTTCAATCGCCATGGGAGTATATAGGGCTTCTTTGTACATAGTATTTTTGTAGCTTTAAATCTTATTTATGTAACCTCAGTACATTATTAAAATCTTGAACTATACAACAGAGAGATTCATAGTGGACATATACCATTAGAAGAATCCCAGTGAAACGCTCTCTCTTCCCGCAGAGTTCATTTAGGAAATGTGAGGACTCTGCATCAACTATTTCAGAGATCCTGGCAGTAAGAGAGAAAGTGAGGCAACGTTTCGGTCTTCTCGCCACATATCTTGTACACAGGAGTATCAACAAGTCCGATCCTATGAAGATAACCCTGACCCTGAGGCTTCTAACTTGTGAATGGTAGTTAGCACAGAAGTAAGTAGTAGTAAGGCTGATCCCACTGGGAAAAAGAGCGCTCTAAGAACCTCCTGAAGTACTTCTCTCGAAGCTCTTGGCGCTTCTTTTCCCTATCCCAGTTAATTGCTTTTTAAAATAGGCATATCCGCAGAGGCAAGCGCTTCAATGCTGCTCTTAAGAAGCGCTCTAGGAGCGCTCTAAAAGATGACGAAAGCTTTAATGAGCATTTTGGATGATTATCCTGCTTCTTCCTTAATCTCATAAGAGACCTCCAAGACAGAGAACAGTAGTAAGGCGCTTGCGTTTGCTCATGACTATTTGCGGTGTTAAATTTTATGATGTTAATTAAATAAGCCAATATTCTCCCTTCTATTCTAACTTTTGTTAACCAAAACTTCAGATTATGTACATACTTCTAACCGTTCTGAACGTCACATTGAAAATGAGAGATGAGTTATTCGTACAATAGTGGAAAAATCTACAGTTTAGATTCATGGAGAATTAGATGAGATCACTTCTTGTTGCAATTCAATCTGCTGGAGCTCATCTAATAATTTTCTATAGAGCTTCCAAGAGTGGGATACGCTGAAAACTAAAGCTACCCATTGGGACGAAAAACCAGTGCTTCTGAAAGAGCGCTTCTCTACCCATCATTTGGCAGCTATCTAGAAGAATATTCATTGTTCTATCCAGAAAAATAAGCAAAGTAACTAACTCAAGTGCTTCTAGAGCCATCGCTTGGATAGAAGATTATTTGATGAGCTTCAGCAAAAGTGCACCAAAGGGTGGCTTCATCCAATTTTCCACGAATCTGTAGATTTTTTCACTATTGTGCGAAGTAATGCATTTCTCATTTTCAATGTGAAGTCCAGAGGGGTTAGAAGTAATCTGAAGTTTTGATTAATAAAAGTGAGAATAAAAGGGAAAATATATGCTTATTTAACCAACTTCATAAATCTTAATACCACAAATAATCACAAGCAAGTGTCCGTCAGCGTCTTACCACTGTTCTTAAAAAGCAGTTTTGAATGCCTCTTATGAGATTAAGGAAGAAGCACTTCAATAAAGCTTTCGGAAAAACACATTCAAAAAAATTGTTCGGACATCTTCTTCTTAAGAGCGGCATTGAAGCGCTTGCCGCTTCTGACATGTCTATGTTAAAAAGCAATGAAATGGGATAGAGAAAATAAGCGCTACGAGCTTTCAAGGAAGCGCTTCAGGAGGGTTCATAGATCGCTTTTTTCCCCAGTTGGTATCCAAAGTCCTAAGTAGGACAATATTGGAATAATATTGAACACGTACTCTGCGAAGTGTGTTAAAGTAGTGACTGAATTTATCTGGTTGAGAATCTATATACCTTGCCATTTCTATGTAGCACAAAGTAAAGTATGGTGGTGCAGAAACCTTATAAGTAAAATAAATCTGGATTTAGTGACATGCTAATGTAGCGTCGTTTAGTAACGCAGCCTTTTTCAATCACATAGGTGCATAATTGTGTATGTTTTTCCCATCTTGCCTGGTTGTAAGAAATCTTTATTTCAGGTGCAAATTTTTCTTTCACTAAGGAAGAACTGTTATTAGCAATTAATATCTATTTGACAAAATATTTTTTAGAATCTCACTTAATTGGAGAATCGGTTCAAAATAACAAAACATTCCAAACCTACTCTTTTCAAACATGACATTATTTTTCCCATCTATAAAAATTTATATACTCGCAAACTATCTATCTATCTTCTTGATACAAAAAATACATTTACACCCATTTTCTCTCTTTTTCAGAACCACACAAAAAACAGTCAACCCATTTCGATGCATATTTTGAGCCGACAACACTATTACTGGTGTAACTAGAACCAGTGCTTAATTGAGTGAGTTTCCGTACAGCTACAGACTATGGTCTAGATAGGGAAAATCACCCGACATGGAAAACTTTTACTACAAACTTAGAGTAACCCGATAAAATTGAACCAACTGCGGACCATTTCTAGACCAACAGAGAAGGGTACAATTAACACTGTTTTAACTCAAAAAGACTGGATCCCCTTTCATCCTAAAGGAAAAATCAACCCAAAACCCCAAGGGAGTTAGCTACGAACATATTGCAGTTGGTAGTAAAAGTACTTGGTGAGGTGGAAAACTAAACACAAAGACTAACTGTCTATATACATACAACGTAAATTCAAGATATTTACCAGGAAGATTTCGCCACAATGTCGGACTTTGAAAGGGTTCGGCTTGTTATTTTGGGTGGTGCTGGCGTTGGGAAGAGTTGCATACTGAAGCGCTTTCTATTTAAAACATACACAGACAAGTACAGAGCAACTGTTGAGGATCTTTACAATCGGGAATATGACCTGGGTAGCGTGACACTTAAGGTAAGTGCCCCTATGATTAAAGTCATTAAAATTCTTTAATCGAAACGATATTCTCTCTGTCATGATATGTATACATACCAAAAACTTTTACCCCTTCCACTTCATATACACTCCGCCTTGTGAGCTAAGCCATTTTGGTAGGGATGGAATTTGGGGACATATTCAGTATTTTAATTTGAATAGTTCTGTAAGCGAACAATTTAAGTTAAAAAAGTCATTATCTGTTGCTTCAGTTCGAATCTTTTTCTAAGAATACAAACTTAACTGCGGGGTGTGTGAGCTTCTCAATTGTAGAGTTAAGTAGTGAAAACTCAAGGGAGGATCCAAGATGTAATACAACCCAACTAACCAAAACAAATTACGTGACCAAGAAATTTACGAATTAATACAATTTGTGAAGGAAAATAAAGATGAGAGCTTAATGAGGGAAATAATTAACTTTCTTTTTTTTTTGAAAGGACGCAGTCAGACACCCCGTATTTAATGTAATCATTTCTACAAAAATACAACATTAAAGATGGCTTATGTAGCCTAAGAAAAAAAAAATCAGAAATCGCAGCATCGTACCGTAACGATGCCGTACCTACTGTTTATAGCTTACCATGATGTTTCCTTATTATGTTAATTATTGCCAGTGCGAATATCAAGTTGCCAGCGAAGTTGTTGATGAAATAATGAGGATACTGTACCTACTATATTATTGGAGGAGGATAATAAAAAACAGTCAGAAAAAGGATCCCACGTGCTCATGTAACCCAGAAAAAACGCAAGATTAAAGGCGACATTGCTTCTTTGTAGAAAAAACTATTACACGACAACAAAAATTAAATTACCAAAGAAACATCGAAATGTCTTAAATTTCGGAAAGAGTGTACGAAATATTGCTTCTCGTCGAATCTAGCGCTCCTCGACAAATGTTTAATAACCTGACAGTTTATTTTAATACTACTAACCCATCTCAACTTGACCATGTACTTACGACAAGGTGCTATTTCATAATCAAATTAGTCCACCAAGTGAATTTAATCACGATTTTCTATTGATGACCTCAAATTCGCAGTTTACTGGTGGAACGTGATTTCCTTTATAGACGCTATAAAGCTACGCGCTCGGATGAAGCTCGTAGGATGTACAAGCAAGTTCGTAATAGAACCAGTGTAAAATGATAAGATATTCAAAGCAAGTTTATTTTAATAGTAAACTAGACGCGAAATTACCACCAAAGAAACTATGGGCAAACATTCGAAGTTTTGGGATACATGGACGTGAATCCATAAAAATATGTGTAAACCCAAATACATTGAATAATTACTTCATCAGCACCTAATATTTTTCAGTTCTCACCGATATTTCTGCCGAAGGCTTTTATCCTGATGGCTTTGCTTTTCGAAACATTGATGAAAGAGAAGTTTTACTAATTATGTCCTCTAAATACAACAGGACCAGATCAGCTGCTGTTTTGTTAAATTGATTGGACTAGATATAGCAAAGGTACTAGCTTATATCTTCAACTACTACCGCAGACATCTAAATTACCTACTCAATGGAAAAAAAAGCTTAGTGCCCGTTCCAAAAAATCTATGGCACGTAACTATCGTCCAATTAGTCTTCTCTGTTTCTTAGCCAACGTTTTTGAAACGGTACTCTATTCGCAAATCACGGAATATATAGACTGCATGTGTCTCTTAACGCACTGCCAATCAGAATCCCGCTGTAATCATACCTGTGAAACTGCGATGCTAGAAAGTAACATCAGATATTCACGAGGCTTTAGATAATAACCATCTATCAATATTAGCAATACTTGATTTCAGCGAAGGTTTTGATTCTATTGACCATGTTAATTTGCTGCAGAAACTACCTCGTCAATTCTCCTTTTCATAATCAGCAGCTAATCTCATTCGCAGCCTTCTAAATAGGCGCAGCATTCCTACACGCAGTGTTCCTCAAGGATCTATATTAGGTCCATTATTATTCATTCATTACGTACATGACCTTCGTGATGCAGTCGTAGATGTATGATAATGATGTACAGATGTACTTAACCAGACGCATAGGCTTATTTGAAGGATGCGTATGCCGGTTAAACAACAACTACAACACATTTATAACTGGTATTTTCGTAATAAATTAGACTTTAATCCTGAAAAATCTACATGCCTGGAAATTTATAGGATTAAAATCGATTCTCTCTCTTTACCAGCCATATTTCTCAATAGAACCAGACTTGCCCACGTTGATTCTGTAAAAACTCAGAGCTTTGAACGTAATTCAAAATTTTCCTGTTGTGGCCACATAATGCTACCTTAGGTAAAATATATGGCTGCCTAAGGAGACCATGGGTTAACTCAAAACTGCTAGCTACATGTTCGGAAAAGGTTTGTCAAACCCCTAATTCTTCTCTACTTTACTTATGGCTGTATAATATTTTCCTCGCTATAATCGGTCTGCCGGACAAGGCTAGTAGCCTATAATTATGTACTTCGCTTTATATACAAACTATCTAGAGGTAATCATATCTCCCCATACATAATTTCTTTGCTTGATTGCTCACTAGAAGCCTACTTAACTCAATATAGACTAAAGTTTTTACAGAGGGTTTTGCTATGAAATAAGCTCATAGAGAATTTGGTCAATATGAAATTGACCGAGTTTGCTGAAAATTCCGAAGCTCGAGAATTGAGTGGAAAAAGCTCTTTTACAATGAAAAATCTTTAAAAAAATAACATGATTTCTATGCAAAAGCAGGCGTTTCGTAATAACGAGAACCATAATACTCATTAGTACGGCTCGGTTGCTGCCTGCCGTGTACGCCAAAGTGCACAGCCAAGCTGACCTCATATATGCACTTAAAATAATTTTTAAGTGTGAATTATATACGAGCCGAAATACCAAGTATTTTCTTCAATGCCTAGCAAGATTAGTCCTATGCGGGACTAGCATTTCATTAAAAAAAAATTATTATTTATTATAATTTTACATCAAGCCTAGAATTGAATAAAATTCCTAAATCTGGCCCAGGTGATCATACAGCCTTAGCTTCACTAAATACGATACACCGCCGCAATGTTGGATGCCTTTCAATTCTTTATCGCTATATGCATAGTCAATGTTCTGATGAAATATGTCTCTAGTCTGATCCCTTGTAGATTATTTCCTGCATATAATGCTCTCTCTGCAATTCGCGCACTTCCTTTTACCCTTCAAATTACTTTCGGCCGGACAGTAACATTGCGTGGCTCTTTTTTATCCGCAACTATGCGAATGTGTAATAGTCTACCATCTTCTGTCTTTCGTCGGATTTACAATCTGAATCTCCGTCATTTGCATCTTATCGCCTAATCTTTTTCCTATCTGCTTCCTAACATGCTGCGCCTTTCATTTTAAGTAAAAAAATAATAAAATAAATTTCTTAGTACCATCATCAAATTGACCAATGCATCATACTATGTAGCAATCATCCAAAGCAACGTTGAACCTAAAATGAAAATTTAATTAAAATTATAAAATTGTAATAACAATAAATCTTTAAAAAAAATGTTAAATTAGTATTAGAATTAATATTGAACAAATTTGTTTAGTTAAAGGAATTGAAATTGTGAATAAAATGTTACTGACTTAAGCATCCTTAGAAAGTAACAATCGGGGACATTGGAAAATAGTCTTTTCCGGGCATATCCTTGACAGAGATATAAAAAAAAGGTCGAGACCGATAGTTACTAAGTGTTGAGAGAATTCAAGGTTATAGAATAAGAGCAGGCGACCAAAACACTTACGTCATTTCATAAACAAAATTTTCAATTTTATCTGCCTGGCCTCCAGTAATGGAGGGCGCGACGGGACGACCAGAAGGGCTTAAAAAGTCAGTTGAAAACGTAATATAATAACAGGTGCTTTTTGGTGTGAGAGCAGAAAATGATTTTTCATGTTCAATGGTAAAAATGGCAGACATGTTGACTGTCGCGAAGGTAGTGACAGACGGCAAAAAAACGAGCCAAAATTTGTATAACTTAAGTCATACCACGGTAACTGGAGATCGCATTCATAGAGTGCTGAAATTTTGCACACGAATTTCGAAAATGGGAGCATTCGGGCAACTCGTAGGGTTCCCATACACAAACTTTTTCTTTCACGATATATTTTGACACTGCCTGAGAACGCGTCTACATGGGGAGATCTTCACGCTCGTAATAAAAATCATTAGTCTTTATTTTCAAAAAGGATGAAAAAGTGCACCAAAAATTATATTCTAGATAAATTCATTGAAAAAATATTATTTAAGCAAAGCTCAATAAAATAATTCTGCAGAAAATTTCCAAAAAAATATGACGTTCTTCCGTGATACCACAGCTATATTAAACGAGGTTTGTATTTCATCACTCTCTCAAGTACATAACTATTCGCGATCGCCGACGCTGCAGATAAAGATTCAATTAGTGAAAACTTAGACTGTGATTAGTGAGTTACTTCTTTTCCTTTTGAGGCCATTCCCTTTAACTCGTACACGAATTTGTCTATATATTTCTTTTTTACTATTTTCGACACTCTCGTAAACTCACTTTTCGGCATCACAGCGAGCTGAAATTTGGCACACAGGTTCATGTCGCGTGACAATTTTAATGGAAAACCCAGAAAATCGGGAAAAATCATTTGAAAATTTGGTACAGATTTCTGATTTTTCCAAAAAAAAATCCGGAATTTTCCGACTTTGCCGGAAAGTTCCCTATCAACTGGCATCATTACTTTCTCTCCGACAATGGTGAAAACTTGCAGAAAAAATCGAGGAAAATTCATGTAAAACGCTTTTCCGGAGTTTTTCAGACCAAGGAAGCGTTTGAGCGTTTTGCAACCTAAGACAAAGTTGTAGAGCGAAATGAGTTGCATAAAGTTGCTTTTGTGGAAAACTCCGTGAAAACCCGGAAAAGCGGGAAAATCATCGGACAAATTTTCATCGATATGATTAGTGATAAATCTGTTCCGGAAAAATGCAGAATTTTCCAATTTTCCGACAAAAAAGTTTTATAAGCTATGCGGAATCGTTTCTTTTCCGTCCTACTGGCATCAATACTTTCTCTTCAACAATCATGAAAACTTGCATGAAAAATCGAGGAAAATTCATGTAAATTTTTACAAAAATTTCATAGTAATAGGAAAATTCTGTGGAAAACATGGAAAGCAGCACATAATAACAATTTAGTTAACGCGAAAAAGGCAGAAAATAAAATAAGTAAAGATTTTATTCGCTGACAATCTCCGATATATTTAGCGATTTGATTCATGAAGAGAAAGAATATTCAAGAGAAATCTCCTAATCAAAAAATCTGAATGCATCTCTGTGTGTGAAGAAAAGTTTATTTTCTACTTTTTCATGCGGCTTGGTCTCAGTTTTGTTTGAAAACTCTTTTTTTACATATTTTTTTCACTTTTATGGTCATTCCAGATTTTTGTACTACAGAAAATGTTTTTGCTTTTGCCACATACAGGGTGTTTCCCACTAAGAGGTCAATAGAGCGAGAGGTGATAGTCCTCACCTAGACGAATCAAAAATTGTATGGCAGGGTGGGGGGCATATCAATCGTTTAGGAGTTACGGAGTTACAGGGTGATTAAGAAAAAAAGCTAGTTTTTCACAAAATACCCTGTATCCCAAAAACGACAGGGCGTACGGTCACAGTAAAGAGCTTATTGTATGCTGCAGAACTTCACGGCCTTTCCAATGACTACTCAATCAGCCCCATGACATCAAGAATTATGGTTGTCTAAACTAAAAATTTCGGATTTTCTTACCTTTTTTTTAATTTAACCTCTATTATTTTTGCCAAAAGGTCGTTAACATAACTTTTCTTATAAAAACTGTAGACTCTCCCTTTTAAGTTGACCTATAACACCCATTGTGCTATCTGAAGCCCTTTTAAGAGATATTAGCTCTAAACTTATTCTCAAACCTATTTTCAAACCTATTCTTAACGATAATTTGTTCCTTAGCACGTCATTTTAAAAAACATCGTCTAAGTTCGGTGTGACCGGAATAGGTTATGAGTTAATAACTGTGTAACGGCTACGGTTAACACATAGGGTGTAATAGTTCACATTAAAGAGGCGAGTCTGCACTTTACAGTTTTTATAAAGAAAATGTTATGTTAATGCTACTTTTGGAAAAATAATAGAAATTTTTAGTTTAGACAACCATAATTCTTGACGGGAGACGGGGAATGCAGCTGGTTGGGCAGTCGTAGAAAAGGCCATGAAGTTGTGCATACAATGAGCTCTTATCTGTGACCGTAGGCGCTGTAGTTTTTAAGATACAAGGTGTTTTTTGAAAAACTAGCTTTTTTCATAATCACCCTGTAACTCCTAAACGGTTGATATGCCCCCTCCCCATACCATACAATTTTTGGGTCATCTAGGTGAGTACTATCACTTCCCGCTCTATTGACCTCCTAGTGGGAAACACCCTGTATAAGTCATATGGAGAAAGATACTGTAAATTTGGGGCTGATCTGAATGAAAATATGTCGATATCGTTGGGATGAGCTTTCATTGCTAAAATATGTACTAGATTATATTTTCCAAAATACATTTAATTTATTCCACTTTATATTTTCCACAATTTTCGGCAAAATATAGAAAGCTTTTTGGTTCAAATGAAGGTAGATTTAAATTTTTGAAAAATGTGTTGAGATTCTTTTTTGCTTTTTGATTTTTTTAATCAGAACCGTAAAAAACCGTTTTCTTTTTTTAATTTAACTGTAATTTGTGAAACTTTATCAACTTATTTTGCGTTTCAAGTGAAGTCCAGTGTCTGCAAACCTAAAATGCAAATAAGTACTTTAATGATACGTACACAGAACTGTTTATAAATTTTGTATATGGACCCTTTGGTTAAGGGAAAGTCAGTTCAAAAATGAATAAAATCAGTCCACTAACGCACTTATATTAATATGTACCACCAAGCCGAAACGACTTCAGCAGTCACCCGATCACACATCACTTTAGAGCATCAGCATAGACAAACTAATAACATACAAAAACTGGACAAGTAGAACAAAAATATTCAACGCTTTTCTTGAATATAAAATAAACAATGCTTCGACGAAACCTCAACTTGGACGTGCCCAAAGAGTAAGCCAGCAATGCCTCGCTGCATACAAAATCATCGTATTCACGACTCGATGAATGGAAGGCCACAATTTTTTTTTAGAAATTTACTGGAAATTACTTCATTAGAATTTTTATACATTGGCCGAGGCAGAGAGCAGTGCCTCGCTCCAATATAAAATCAACGATGCCTCGACCTGATGTAGGGAAGGCCGCAATATTTTCTTAGAAATTTACTGGAAATTTTATCCTTATAATTTACACGCACTTTTGGAGGGCGACAACGATTTTTATGAGCGGAGACTCGTAGAACAAAATGTTTCCGTAGAATTTTTATTCATTTGGTGGCCGACTTAATATTTTCAGGTACAATACTTTCATTATGTAATGTAATTAACATACTAATAAAAACTACAAAATCTTTCAGGTAAAATTTACCCCACGGGACTACCCGTGAATGTTCAAAAATATAATACGAAAATTATTATAAGGTAGACAAACCAATTTATGTAAATTATTTTGATGAATTCAAAAATATTGGAAAAATGCATGAAATTATCTGTATGATTTCGACGTCAAGTAAATATTTTTATACCCTAGAATCTAGATGAAATAATGGACATAGAGTAGGTATACCAAGTTTGTCATTCCATGTGTAATGCATAGAAATAATGATTGTAGGTACCGCAAATTTTTTTCATTTGTCCGCTCATCCGTCTGTCCATCTGCATCAAAACGTGACTGAAATTGTGAAAATTTTTGAAAAATAAAAATACAGTCCAGTCTGTAGGAATTAATACTTTACAGCAGCTGGCAGTTTTAGCTGTAACAAAATCTAAAAAATTTAATAACTCTTGAATTTCTCTACGATAGGCTTCCATGAACTTATTTGGAAAAATCAATATTAGCTATCGAGAAAAGAAGCAAAAAATTGCTTATTGCTTGTCTACGCGTCTACGCTCATAAAAATGTTTGTCGCCCTCCAATAGTGCGTATAAATTATAAGGAAAAAATTTTCAGTAAATTTCTAAGAAAATATTGCGGTCGAGGCATCGATGTTTTATATTTTGGGACGAGGCACTTCTCTTGACCGCGGCCAATGCATAAAAATTCTAAGGAAGAAATTTCCAGTAAATTTCTTTAAAAAAATGTGGTCTTCCCCTAATCGGGTCGGGGCAACGGTGATTTTGTATAAAGCAAGGCTTTGATGGTTGGTTCACTCTTTGGGCACGTCATCTATTGCCAGCCAAGGCGAGGCATCGTCAAGTGCACAGACTCCAATAATACAGACTGCTAGCTGCAGGCCTTTCCCATATAAAATTATTGAAGCCATCAGAGGGGCAAAACATTCCAAATTTTCTGACATGTTGCGGGATATTACATAAATAGGGCTACCATGATTAGCAAAGATGAAGGGAAAATTTCAGCTTTATTTTAAAGTTAATTCTGTACGTACATACTTCTCCATTAAGTTGTTGTTAATATTCAGAAAATATTTTGAAGTATTTCTTTACGTTTTTCCAGTTTCAAATTTATTTATTAAACTTTCTGGATAAGCGAAAAAAAAACATTTTTCTGAGTGACGATATTATCAATCTTAATCAATTATTAGGTAGTCAGAAAAACGAAGGTAAGCAGAGGTACTGCAAGATTCTTAATTTTTCTTGAGAAGCGGCAGTTTTCGCATCATGAAAAATGAATGAGTACTAGAATAGGTAAGTAAAGAAGCAAAGCAGTTAATACCCTATCAGATTACAATACCCATTGTTTCGCTTTATTATAAATTTAGTCGCTATAGCCAGAATAAAGCCATCACTTTCACATCTGAGGTTGGAAGGCGAATTATTTATCATATCCGTCAGGTATCTATGTAGGTAGGTACAAATCCAAATACATACCTAAATAATGCTTGGTCTAATATGAATAATTCTTTCATACATTATAAGATCATATTTCAAAAGAAAATTTGTTTCAATACGTCCGTATTAACGTTGTTTGCGTAGAGGTTTTCTGGTAGTCAATAACGAATATTTGTATTTAATTGAATATTCTGGCAAATTCTGTATTGTTCGGAGTGCTTATTGTTGTAACTATATAGGTAGGTACATGTTGTCCTATTTTATATAAGCTGTGTTCCTTTGTGTCCGCAGAACAGGGCAGAACAAAAGATACACAAAAGAACGCCTCATACATTTTCACAGAAGACTTATAAATGAAGCGAACAGTACAAATAGTTCGCTTCAATCGACAGAACAATTTGTTCTCTTCAATATATGGGAGTTCTAGAACAACGTACACAAAAGAACACAGCTATAAATACGATGTATTCCAAAACTTTGTGACTTTAGTTTGAGGTATCAACGTCATTTTTCGAAGGGCAAACCTCAAAGAAATTAGCAGAGAGTGATTATTACAGCAGCGTATATTAGTGAAATACATATATACGCTTAAATATTTCTCAAATTTGTGCATACAATGATTTTAAAGTGAAAATAAAAAGCAATAAATAAAGGTGGTGTAGATACTCGTATAAATGTTTAATATTAATTTTTTTATTTATTTTTTTTTTCATTGGTGTAGTGCACATATGATTTTTTTTTAATTAATAAAAACCACTTTCGTTTTAAAAACAAATGTTAAAGCATACAATTTTTGTTATTAGCTTGAAATATTACTATGAATTATCAAGCTAATAACATATTTATTGCAATTAATAATTTCCTTTTATGTATAACAATTTCCCTTCTAGAAATATTTGTCTTACTTTGTGGCAGCACAAATCGCTCGCAACATAAAAAGCATATTTTATGCTGGCTTCACTGTTTGTTTTGCGAGCTGTCATCAGTCTTTATAATATTGAGGTCTGTCGGTCGAGGCATTGTTAATTTTATATTCTAGAAAAACGTTGCATATTTTTGTTTTACGTGTCCAGTCTTGCTATGTTATTAGTTTGTCTATGGCATCGGTCAGTTGCCTCCCATCAAGGTATATAGAATACAAGATATTCTCACTAAATTTTTGACACATTGCAGTTGATGTGCCGTGACGTCACTAAAATATATAGAAAAATAAGAAAATCTTTAATATTTTAATAAATCTGGCAATAAGTTAGTGAACTTGTGTATAAAATAAAGGTGTTGAATATTTTAGATGTTTTTTTATATAGTATCATAATTAAGTTCAATAAGGTAAAAACGTAATATGTAGTTTCAAGTACAAGTGAAAATGTAAACGGAAACAAAAATAGTTTTTTTTATTCCATAAATGTATTAACATAATAATGATTTTGTAGCAGTAAAATATTTAATTAATTTTATCCTTTTTTATTTCATTTAAACTTTTAAACTAATTTTCATGCTCTAAAGTAAAATTCAGTACGAATAGTCACAAAGTACCTATGTGAGATGATTTCACTTACCAGGATGCTAACTTGTGGAATAAGAACTTTCATAAACTAGTCATTGTCAGGTATTTGCATGTGAATTAGTTATGTAAACCCATTTTTAAATAAAATTCACAGGTATGAAAATGTTCAACATTCAAATTGTCTTCAAATACACAGTTTATACGAAATACATTCGCCTCACATAACTATTCATATCCAAATACCTGATGATAACTAGTTTATGAAAGTTCTTATGCCGTAAGTTAGCATCCTGGTAAGTGAACTCATCTCACGTAGGTATGTTGTGACTATTCGTCCTGAATTTTACTTTATTACATGAAAATTAATTTAAATGCAGTAAAAAAGAAAAAAAAACACAAAAAGATTAATTATATATTAGTTAAATATTCTACTGCTACAAAATCCTTATTATGATAATACAGCAAGCAATTATTTGAATAAAAACTACCAAAAATATCTTTTCCATTTATGAATTTAGGACTTACTTCAGAAAATATAGCCGCTTAAAGTTGAAACTTTGAACTCCCGCCCATCCCAGAGCTTCCCCTCCCGCAACAATGAAGATGCGGAGTAACGAAATCTACGTAAATATCACGTTTGGTAAAAATTGTTTTTCCGAAATTACCCCCTCCATTTTCGAAATTCGAAATCGAAAAGTACCGTATCTAATAGCCAGTTCAGATTCCCGTACAATGACATATAAATGGTTGTCGTAGGTTAAAAACTGTAGGAGGAGATAGAATCCTACGAAAAAACTGAAGATTACCTCGATGGGCACATCTTCCAAATGTTTGCTTATAACTTTTGATTATTATTGTTGATAGCACTTAGGGAGGTCATTTTGGAAAGGGGACATAATGCGCAAATTTTCTCATAGTTTTGCCAAGTTCGTGGAATGGTGATATTTCGAATAAATGTGCACTGAAGCGCGACAAACATTTTTGGTGAAATAAAAAATTCTAGAGAAAACTTTTTTTTTTAAATGATTGAAGGCATATTTATAACTTATTATACATCCTTAGAAAGGCCAATATGTGTTCTTTTAAATAAATGTTTGAACGTCACAATCCATTACCTACAATAGTACTTATAACGAAATTACTCTGAAAAGGTATGCAAAATCTCGAAAATCGATATTATCGATTTACTCGAAACCCAAACGGATTTCGATATAAAAGTATCTAGACTTTTTTGACCCAAATGACCTCTACTTTCACCCCCTTAAAGGATTAAAGACATTTACGTAACACGCTGTATATTAGTAGTATTAGCAACGAAGTATAGCAATAGTAATGAATTCCGAAAAATTAAAACTAGCGTAGAGAAATATTA
Source organism: Dioctria linearis (assembly GCA_963930735.1). Lineage (NCBI taxonomy): Eukaryota > Metazoa > Arthropoda > Insecta > Diptera > Asilidae > Dioctria > Dioctria linearis. The sequence continues at coordinate 347,643,253 of OZ005740.1, read as the reverse complement.
GGTCGTACCTACATATAGAAATATTTTATCGTAGAGATAAACGATAATAAAACTATTATTGAACTGAATTACCAGCGTTCTAAATACTTCAACGTGTGGGATTTTACCCTGGAATACCTACTCCTGCATGGTTAACAATTTGGGAGTTAATTTTAATCTTTTTAAGATTGTATATAAGTCCGCTTCAAAAATATATTAAAAACTGATAATATAACTGTATTAAATTACCAGTGTAATCTTAAGAAAGCTTAAGATGTAATACAACCTTTATTAATATACCTTCAACAAAAGCACATTAGAATTTAATTTATATTGATTACAATTTATTATCAAAAAGAATTTAAATTTTATATATTATGATTTAGAATCAAGTTGAGAATATATTAAATTTTAATAAAAAATGTATTAAAATTTCGAACGTGGATTAGCTTTTAATACTTTCATAAAATCATAAATATCGGAGTTTCAAACAGAATCGGAACACCTGGAAACTGACTCATTAGTTGAAAACGAAATTTTTGAAATGATTTAATAAGATCCCAAAAAATATTTTTTTAAATTTTTTTTATATATATTTAGAATTCAAACAAAAATGGCTTCACATTTAACAATAATCAACGATAATATAATTAATTCGTATATTCATATACATATAATGTATGTGTATTGTATATACCTACATAAAATATTCACTTTGTTCTAATACTGTACTAAAATATATGATTATAATAGAATTCAGTTCGGATGTAGATATACATTTTCTTGCATACCGCCTTAAACCACTGAATGTAGAGAATTCACCCAAACAAGTTTTACTTGAAATGCATCTATTGTTATCATTCAAGAAAATCATTATAGAAAATGGCTGATTGTGAATCAAAAACTTCCAAAACCTTTATCACAGAAAAACAAGTGAACGTTATTTCTGGAAGAATTTGTTTTGAAATTTGGAATTAATTTCAATAAGTTTTTGGTTAGAATTTATGTTATATATGAATTTAGAAAAAAAAATCCAAAATATTTATTTTTCCCGCGGACGGGAATCGAACCTACACTTGTTAGAATCGGTCAATGATGGAGAAATAAGAATTTTAAGAACTTTTATTTTTAATGATTCTAAATCAAATTTATAAATACAAGAAGAAAAAACAACCGCCTCGTCCGGGATTTGAAACCGGGACCTTCCGCTTGCCGGGCGATTGCTCTTACCACTGAGCTAACGAGACAGATGATTTTCCTTCTTGCATTTATCAAATTTGTAACTAGCCGACTAAGCCACGTTTTGCTTTCAGCTGGCATTAAAAAAAAATTGAATTTACAATTTATTTGTGCGCTTTCATCGTTACTGGTTAATGCCAGCTGAAAGCAAAACGTGGCTTAGTAGGCTAGTTACAAATTTGATAAATGCAAGAAGGAAAATCATCTGTCTCGTTAGCTCAGTGGTAAGAGCAGTCGCCCGGCAAGCGGAAGGTCCCGGTTTCAAATCCCGGACGAGGCGGTTGTTTTTTTTTTTCTTGTATTTATAAATTTGATTTAGAATCATTAAAAATAAAAGTTCTTAAAATTCTTATTTCTCCACCAAAATATTTGCAAATCTGGATCAAATTGAACATTAAATCCATAAAACACTTTAAAAGGACAATCAAAAGTTTGTAGAAATGAAAATTTATAAGTTGTTATCAATACATACGAAATACTGGAATACCTCCAACTTAAGGCTGAAATACAATGATTGCGACACGCATTTGTCGACGCCAAAATAATTTTTGAATACATGTTACGACATTAGGGCATAGCAAATGCTGCGGCACGATAATGTCGTCGTCAAAAAGTAGAGCAAATTTCTAAAATTGTCGTTGCGCAGTGCGACATTTGAGTTTCACAGTTCATCTGTTGGTAAATTTCAAGCACCTTTCTTTTAAATCTCGCATAAATGCATAAAAGCTTCAAATACAACTTATACTTATTCTTAAAAAATGTGAAAAATGTCCTGTAGACATCCCAAAAAAGCAAAACTCAACTCATCTATCTTGAAATGACGACGACAATGTCGCATTCATTGTATTACATCTGCAACAAACGACAACGCCAATTGGCGTCCACAATTTTGTGTCGCAATCATTGTATTTCAGGCTTTATTTGGGCCAACTGCAATTAGAAACGGTTGCTGATTGTTTTGTTGTATTAAATTGAGCTAAATATATTGGAAAATCACTCACTTTTGCAAACTTCAGAGGGTTGTTAACGCTAGATTTGAAGTTCGATCTCCTAACTTATTTCAACTTAGATCCGCTTACAGTTGATGGCAAAAGTTTTAAGAAATATTAAAAGCAAGGAATTTCCTTGTTCCAAGCTACGATTATCTTAATTATTTATTTATTTATTTATTTATTAATTCGGTCAATTAAAAATGGTAGATTACAGAGCTTTTTACACTCCTATTATGATACTACCATTATAGTTGTACAAACAAGTGGATGGTTTTACAAGCTAAATCAAGAAGAAGAAAATAATACAAGTGATACATTAACTTAAGAGCTAGTAGTGCATAACTAAACTTACAACCAAATACTACAAAAATACAATTCAATATAGTAGTTACAAAATCGATCGATCCAAGTACATTGGGGGGAAAAATTCAGAGCTATCCAATGACAATCAGTTAAAATAAAACTAGTATTTACAGCTTAGAAATACAGAACTACAAACCAGAATTCAAATATGGTACTTACGAGACAAAACCACTGTATCAACTGCAGAACTAAAATTCAATACAATAGTTACAGATATAAACAATCAGCAAATTCAAAGCTACAATGACAGCTAATTAATATATTCACTACAAAAATTAGAAGCATACTTACAAAATAAATTCAAAATACCACACTAAAGGGCTGAAATTAAGTAGGATAGCAGCAAAACAGAACGATGCGTGCGCATTTAAATGAGATAGGTAATTAGGAATGAGCAAAATAATATAAAAATATAATATCATGAACCATTAAACTTTTAAAGTTAAAAATAGTCTACCATCATAAACTTCTTTTATTTCACCAATCGTTTCTTTTAATATATCCTCCAAAATCTCAGAGGATTTGTTCCAGCTTTCCAAAAAAAAACATTTGATTCTTTCTGGTACTGAAGTGAAAATTCAAATTTCACCTACCAAAAAGGAACTGAATAAATAGGTCAAGATATATTTTACTTAAGTTACCACGTTCGGATTATAAAAGAAAAATAGGTATTTTTCGAAGATATTTACAGGTTGTAATAAGGATTGTCTCCTAACGGTACAACTCTTTTCGAGTTTAGTTTTTATGGCTTCATCCTGGCCTATTGCAGCACAACTCTTAAAAAATTAATCTTCGTCAGGACTTATTTATATATTTTTGCTTGGTCAACTTACAATTCCATCAACCGTGATGGGATGCACTTTAAACGATGGAAAAAGGGGCTTAAGATTACAATAGGAGCACTAGCTCAGATTTCTTTAAAACTTTGTGTACTAGTTCAAATTTACTCATAAATCACGAATATCCAATTTTTATAGTTTCCGAGATATTTAAGTTTAAAAATCGCGAAATTGGCACTGCAATTTGATATTTTTGCAATTAATTAACTCTTCTTCTTCTTTTTAGTATTATAAAGAGGCAATGGTGGGAATGTACATACCTTCCGAACATTCGGGTTACCAGCATTCGTTTTTTTATTCATTACGAATATAAGTTAGAATGGAATACAAAAACATTTATTAAAGAAATACGTGCGCCTGTCTGCATGTGTGCGTGTGTTTCTTTAATAAATATTTTCCTATTCCATTCTAACTAATATTCGTAATGAATAAAAAAACGCAATGCTGGTAACCCGAATGTTCAGAAGGTATGTATATACCTACCACTGCCTCTTCTTAATACTAAAAAGAAGAGGAAGAAGAAGAAGAAGAAGCAGAAGAAGAAGAAGAAGAAGAAGAGTTAATTAATTGCACAAATGTCAAATTGCAGTGCAAATTTCGCGATTTTTAAACTTAAATAGCTCGGAAACTATAAGTGAGCACCAGATAAAAATTGGATATTCGTGATTTGTGAGTAAATTTGAACTAGTACACAAAGTTTTAAAAAATCTGAGCAAGTGGTCCTAAAGTAAACCAGTTCCGAAAAAGGGAAACTATTGCCTTAGCTGTAGCTGTTTTCATACCCTAGATGAAATCAATAGGCTATTCTAAGTTTGTCATTCCGTTTGTAACACCTCGAAATAATGATGGTAGAGTAAAATGGATATTAAAAGCTATTTTAATGTTTGCATGTCCGTTCGTCTGTCCGCCCGTGTGTCTGTCTGTGCGCACGATAATTCGAGAACGCGTATACTTAGAGAGCTGAAATGTTGTATACGGACTTTAAAAAAAAAAGTAAAATTAATTTCGAAAATGAGACAAATTGGGCAACTCCTTCGTAAGGTTGCCACACAAAATTTCGTTTTCCACTGTATATTTGGGCACTGGCTGAGAACGCAGAGAGCTGAAATTTGGTATATGATGTTTTCATTGTACTAGCAAATAAAATTTCAAAATTGGTGTTGCCATATAAAAATTTAATTTTTTTACATATACTGTGAAAACGATCAGTCCAAGACATTTTGATTGTACTAAAAACTTCTTCAAGGTACGAAATCCTACAAAATTGGTTCTAATCATTTTTTCTGTCCGACAAACCGTTCTAGAAATATATGCAAAAAAACACATCAAAAATCAAACATGCACAGAAGGGTAACAATACGAAATTTCATAAGGGCATTCATCTAGGGTATCATAAGAATTGGTCTTAGACCAATTCTAGCTTTTTTACTTGTTTCTTCTTTTTTTTTATAACTGTCCTAATAAATGCTCTGCTAGAACTATCCCTCAAGGTTCCCTTTTCTTCTTACTCCTTTAGTGTATCTATCTCACAATTGCTTTTAATAAAAATATTTAAACTCTTAAATAAAACAAAAATAATTAGCTGGTAACAGAAATACATTCAGTCTTACATGGCTATTAATTTGAAGCTCAAAATCAATGACGGCATTGCATTTTGAAGCTATGAATGTCAAATTCCAAACCAACTTGAATTAATTCTAATACACTAAAATTTCGTGCGAATCAATATAGAGTTAATTTCAATCTATTAGGGTGAAATTGAATTGAAATTAGAGTAAATTTCAATCCTGATTAAATTAATTTTCGATTCCAATCAGATTGGATTTTAATATATAATTAGATTAGACTTAATGGACCCTAAATATGCACATGTAACATAACATTATATAATTCGCACATCCTTACTAATGTCACTTCACCATGAAATTCCTTGCGAGCTAAGAACAAGCGTCAAATAATTTAGGATTTATACGACGTAATTAGTTACTAGATAAAAATCTACCTTCACTTGTTGGTGTATCCGTATAAACAAACCTTTTAACTTCAATATATTTAGTTGAGTTACCGTACTTCACTCTTATTAATTTACCTTCTAAGCTATATATTTTAATGCATTCATTCCGACTTGAAAAGTATGTGAATGTAAGTGATTGAAATGATGCAGTCTGTTTCCAGTGGAATCTAAACTGTATTAATTTTGAATATTTCAGTTTTGGATCTTGTAGTAATTTTAAGTTTTATTTTAGTCTCAGATGATTACGTTTTCGTTTCAACAAAATGGTAGGATTAGGATTTAATCAAAAAGTATATTAGAAAGAACGGTAATATTTGCAAAAGATTGACTTTTAATAATGTGAAATGTAATATTATCTCAGTATTGAAATTTACTCTGAAATTTTTAACCGTGTGACCGACCCGACGTTACGACTTTGGGAGGTAACATATTTAACAGCATAATAGATTGTACCTACTGCTAAAATCTGCAATCTAAACCACTGCAGTTTTTATAGATTTTTTGTATTAGAAACAACAACTAACTCAGCTACATTAAAAGTTGTTTTAGATGAGACCAGTTTTTATAATCAATTTTTAAATGGTGTATTCCGTCATTGCGATTACGTGATTTGATAGCCTTATTTATGTCGAAATATGTGTAGTATTCGTATTTAATAGAGCAAAAATAATTATTGCGTAAAAAATCTATTCAAAGTTAAAGGAACATAAACAGGATTTCTAGAAGTTGGAGTCAAAAGTTTAAGTTGGAAAAAAATTCGGTGCGAAAATATAATAATTTTAAATATGTCGAATTGCAGTTACAAAAGTGAAAAGTTGTACTTTAAATGGAATAATTTTTCGATTTGCAGTTCATTCCATTAATAAAATATGTTTAATTTTGGCAAATTTCATTGTAGATTTTGGGATGTAAGCATATATAGAGTCTACAAAAAAATTCTCGATTATCTCAGAAGGTCAGTAGACACGTTTGACTTTCTAAATAGTAAAGTGAAACACAAATTAAAAACAAAACAAAATTGTTTGTTTTTTGTATTGTTCATTTCTTTCTTCATATTTGTAATTGTAGGTCTTTTCAAAAATTCAAGTTGCATATTTCTATTTAATGTTACATGCGAGTTTCGCAAGGATCTTTCCATCCTGAGTTGTTAAACTGCTTACATATATTCAGCTGTAAATTCAACATCACCTTCAATCTTGTTCGACCTGATTAGATCTACGGAATGAACGGAAGTAATTGATGAGGAATCATATAATCCATCGAAAGCGATAGCTGCTCAAAATATTGCCATTTTGATTTTTTATCTTCACATAATGATCCGGATTTGACAGGTGCTAGCTTTGAGCCTCCTTTTGGTATAATTCTTTCCAAATTTTTCCATTTGCTTTTATCATCAGTTACGAAAATACAAAAAAGCCGCCAAACTACTGATGGCAAATATCGTCACCGCTCTCGTGATTTCACTATTTTAATAACTTATATTACTTTTTTATTATTGTTCTATTATTGACACTGACGAAAAACTCGGCAGTTTTCCTGTTATCTATGACTCTGTACTTACTAAAACCTGATAATATCAAAATTTTAGCATTACAACCATATTAACCTAGAAGATCTAGGGGTAGGTGGGGGGGGGTCTTTTTCGCACATTTTACATCACCAAAATTGAATAAAAAATTTGAAATTCTTCAAAGTAAAAAAAGCTCTTAAAAGACCAAATTCACCGCCATAAAAAATATTTCATAATCTTTGACTATCAATATAAGTGCGCGTTACCAAAGATCTAACATTATGCTAAATTTCATATTTCTATGTCTCGTCATTTTTCGAGAAAAGCGTCTCTGACAGAAATACAGATAGACGCAGAGTGATCTTATAAGGGTCCCTTTTCTTTTCCTTTTGTTTTTTCTTTGTTTTTTTTTTTTTTGAGGTATGAAACCCTAAAAACAAAGCAATTGAGATATATTTTTGGATCAACCTTTTAAGCAAGTTTTTCGCGAATTTATTACCACAATTACTCCACAATTGAAAGTTCAGTTTTTGTAAATTAGAATGGAAAGGATTATGTGAAATTTTTTAGTTTATTACAAAACAATCAACAAACCTTATAAATTGGCCTAATTTTATTAATTATGTTTGTCAAAATCGATTCTAATTCTAGCTTTATTAATTATTTACCAATTATCAATTAACGCACAGCAAAATACAAACAAAAATTAATTTTCTGATAAGTCAAAGAAAAATGAGAAATAAGTGAAAAAATGTGATCGAAACGAAACGAAAAAAGAGTTTTGAAAGAAATCAAATACTAAACTTTAAATTTACAAAATACTGAAATAAAATTCCACTGCACAGAGATTCCGTTTTTACTCTAGACAGCTTTAATAATTGAACAAAATATCAGCGATTGACATTTGTGCTCCCTATTAAGGCTGTTAATAGAAGAAATTTTTCAAAAAGGACTGCTAATTGCCACAAAATGGTGATTAAAATAAAGATGAATTCCAAATTACTATCCAATTTGCGTCAATTATAAGTAAATAATAAGAACGGAATGTATTCTTCACATTTGGATTCTAAAATAAGTAAAATCGCTAGATTTGGTAAGACCAATTCTTATGATACCCTCTAGATGAATGCCCGTATGCAATTTTGTATGATGGTACAAGTGTACAAGTTAGCTTTTGAGGTGGTTTTTCACGTATATTTCTAGAACGGTTCGTCGCACAGTAAAACAGATTATAGCCAATTCTATAGGATTTCATATTCTGAAGAACTTTTCGGTACAATAAGAACGTCTAGGACAGTTAGTTTTCACAGTATACGTAAAAAACCTAATTTTTTATACGGAAAAACAAAGAAGGAGTTGTCGAATTTATCCCATTTTTTTAAATTTTATTTCGTATTTCCATGAAAATATCGTGTACAAAATATCAACTCTGTACGTCGACGCGTTTTCAAGTAGTCTCCAAATATACATGGTGTTTCTCCTTAGGATGTCAATAGAGCAGGAGGTGATAGTACTCACTAGACAAACCAAAAATTGTATGTCGGGGGGGGGGGGGGGGGGGGGTAACAACCGTTTAGGAGTTACAGTGTGATTCAGAAAAAAGCTAGTTTTTCATAAACACACCCTATATTTTGAAAAGTACTAGGCGCTGGGCACAGTTAAGAGCTCATTATATGCAGAACTTCATGGCCTTTCCAACATCTGCTCAACCTTCCCCACACTAATAACTGACTGTCTAACGGCTGCAGATAGTACATAGGGTATAATGGGTCAAATTAAAGAGGAGAGTCTACAGTTTATAGTTTCTATAAAAAAAAGTTATATTAACGACCGTTTTGCATAAAAAATGTAGAAGTCAAATAAAAAAAATAAAAAAAATCCGAAATATTTGGTTTAGACCTCGTAACTCCTGAGAGAGGGGTATGGGGCTGGTTGAGCAAATCGTTGGAAAGGCCATGTAGTTCTGCATATAATGAGCTCTTAACTGTGCCATACGCCAATAATAATTTTTAAAATATAGGGTGTTTTATGAAAAACTAGCCTTCTTTCTTAATCACCCTGTAACTCCTAAAACGCTTGATATTAAAGTGCCCCTCCTCCTGCCATACAATTTTTTGTCTAGGTGAGTACTATCACCTCCTGCTGTATTGATCTCCTAAAGGGAAACACCCTATATAGTGAAAAACGACATTTTTGTATGGCAACCCTATGGGGAACTTGCCCGATTTGTCCCATTTTTGAACTTGAATTTACTTTTGTTTTTAAAAGGCTGTGTGCATAATTTCAGCTCTCTACGTACACGCGTTCTCAAAGTATCGTGCGGATGGACAGACGGGCATGCAAAAATCAAAATAATTCTTAATATTAAACGTGGGTGTCCAATCCATTTTGTTCTACCATCATTAATTTTATGCGCTACAAACGGAATGACAAACTTAGTATACCCTTTGATTTCATCTATGTAGGGTATAAAAAGGTAAAGACAGTGATATCAATTGCAATGAAGTTATGCAAAAAATTATTTCCAATGAAAGACACGGTACAGTTCTAGGGCAGTCAGAGAAAATTAATGCAATATATTTTTTGAAATAAGATAATGTTTAGAATGTGAATAAATCAATAAAATAAGAAATTTCCCAGAGCATAAAATTCTTGCGTGTACCACTCGAATTACATAGTGAGGATAGGGGGTTGCCCAAGCAATGGCAAGTAGTTTTTTTTATTTTTGTAATCTCTATAATTCTGTCCCTTCTGTCCCCACAAAGGAAGCCTGCACACTTATATATAGGTACTAAGCAACCTTTGTAGCAAACTAACAGAAATCAAGTAGATTTAAATTTTAAAAATCGCACGCTTGCCAGAACAAATGCATATTTGTTTTTAAATACGAAAATATAGTTCAAAAAAAGAATTAATTTCCGAAAAAAAGTGAAAGTGAATGAAATTGAAAAAGATAGCCTTCAGGGGCCGGATTCTGTAACACGGAGAGTTGGAAGGTTTGGGAGATGACAATTTTCGTTTTCCCCTATTAAAACTCCCTAATTCTCCATACGCGATTCTCTAACCGACTTGGGGAGTTAGGGAAAACGTGAGAAGTGTCACAATATTGAAGGACGGCTAACTCTATGTGCGAAGGGCGTAGGTATAGCATTGGAGTTTTCCTACGGATTTAGGATATGGAGTATAAAATTAAAGGTGAACAATTTCTGGGGATGGGGCTTTTGGGGATGGACGGTTGTACCACCTCTCACATGAGGGTTGTCCAAAATACGTCATGTTTAGTATCACATTGAAGAGGGAAGGGCGGGTAATCGATGTGGTGTAGTTTTATTTTTGATCATTTGAACGTCATAACTGATTTTTTACCGCCGATAGGCATATATTTTCTTCCGTTCTTCCATTAATACTCTGTTGTGACCATTTTTTCGCATAGAAAGTGAATTTCCACGACTTAACAGTTCTTCATAATGATGAGTTGAAAATATGTCCATTTTTGCTACCAAAAACAGGCCATTTTTTCAACTTAAGAAAGGCTGATTCACTAGTTTTGCAGTTTATCTCCCAAACTATTATCCGACTCAAAAGCTAATTACATATCTACTTAGGGCACCAAATGTAGATGCAATTTCATCCTACGTATCCTACGTTTTAACAGTGCATAATTAATTTTTTTATAGCATCTCTCCTCTACTGGAAGACGATCAAATTAACCATTTTCGCGTGATTTAAAATTCTTAACGGGTAACTTGATACACCAAAATCCATATTTCTCTGTAAGTATTGGAAGGATTTTCATAATTTTGTTTTTGTACATATAGCCAGGATATGCAGTGTTTCCTTAATGTAATTTTGAAAATTCCTATCTACCTAGCTACCTTCACAAAGCACAACAAGAACAGACAATACTGTTATTTAACAATAAAACAGCCGAAAGTTTTGTCGAGTGGAATAGGCAGTTTGGTAACTCTCAATCTCAATACAAATTCCTCGAGTTAAAACTCCGAGTGGAGAGTTTCAGTGTCAAAAGAACTCTTATCTCCACAACTCCACTACTCTCCGTTTTAGTGAATCCGGCCCCCAGGCGAAATTCAAACAAAACTGAATCTCTTTTTGATACATAGAATAATTTATTTATAATGGCCGTGCACATTATTATCGACAAATTGCCTCAACCGGATGATTCCTTAATTTGTATGCATGTATGTATTTCCCTCTGGAACCGCAGCAATATCTGCCAACATTTTTGTCCTCAATTTACCAAAAATGCCATTGTTTTTCCACACCTGCAAAAAATTTCAACTTGATAACATTTTTTCTCCCTCCAACAGGTAGATATACTGGACACTTCTGGAGA